>OW796098.1:12852392-13406627 GCA_941860345.1 Chrysodeixis includens | reverse complement strand
GATCCCAGAGAAATCGAGAGCAACCCTCAAATTTTAGAGGGTCTCTTATCGTTCTTCGCATATTATATGAAGTATCTTGTGTATTTACGTATAGTAATCACTATTGACATGACAACATGAGGTGGTTGTGCTGATGATGGAAGGTACAACTCCTTAAAAAAAAAAAAAAAAACAACCAGTTACTTAAACAGGCAAGGACTGTTTTAGTAAATTGTTTTGATGTTTGAAAGGGTATTTGGTCTTATGATCATCAAGTCATGACCTGATGCTGCAGCCTGGATAGCACAAAGCATGTGGGTGTACTTAGCAAATCAATGTCCATCAGTTTAAAAAAGAAAATGAGTTCCTTTCGCATGCAGCTGAGTTCTATAGTTCCTGATAGTCTTCAGAAATAGTTCCGGCGTATTTAACCCTTAATTCGATAACGTGCAATATTTTGGATATCAACTAAAAATAAATATACAATCGTTTTTTTTAATGGTATTGTATTTATTTTAATTCCATTAGTTTATGGGTAAACCAATATAATATTCATAAAATCACGCGTAAGGTGAGGCGCGTGCTCATTGCTGGTTAGTCGTCGCCGAAATGTCAGGAAGGAAGTACGTGCCGCGAGCGCTCTCGGCAAGTCCCGATTTATTTGTTATTTTTCTTTGCAATGGTTACTCATCCTTACTAAATATATTTTATAGATCCTATTAATTTATGTACACAAACTAAAATTATAATAGCTATTACGGATTTATCGTAATATTGAATGAAATTAGTGTGTCCAGTATATTTTCCATTGCCGAGTAGGTAGGTATTGGCACTATTACCGCCAATTAACGCTGCATCTGACGTAGAAAATCAAACAAGCTCGGATGAAGAGGTTGTTATATGTTATATGCACATGCCGCCAATACAGTGACGATTTGTCCTCTGAAGCACCATCTATACCGACGTCACTAGAAAACTTGGATATTTCCGAAGACGTGAAGATAGGAATAATGCTTCTAGTGATGAGATACCCAATAATGTTCAAGATATATCACCGATACCCAATGCCGTGAATACTAGGTCTAAGAGAAAGCGCTACGTCATCACCCACTCTCGTGTTCATAATACCAGGCCCAAAAAACGTAAACACACAGACTACAAATGGAAAAAAGGAAAATTCCTGCACAAAGCCGAAATAGCTAATTGTGAATTAAAGACTAACTTACATACCGATTCCAAGCCTATAGATTATTTTTGGAAATACTTTTCTTTTACAAAATATAGTACATAATATCAACCTTTATGCAGTTCAAGTTACCGGCCGATCCATCAATATCTCTGAGGACGAAATGAAAGATTTTATTGCCATTTTATTACTTATGGGTGTGGTAAATTTGCCATCATACGTAGATCATTGGTCAAAAGAATTACGCTACTCAGCTATTGCCGAAATTATGTCACTCAAAAAGTTTGAAACCATACGCCGATACATCCATTTTGCTGATAACTCTTGTTCAGATTCAGATCGCTACTTCAAAGTAAGACCTTTTGTAGAGAAGGTGAGGAGAAACTTCTTGGCCACCGAAGAGGAAATGAGATATAGTATTGACGAGATGACTATACCATACAAAGGTAAAAAGGCGGGTAACAGGCGACAGTACAATCCATGAAACCCAATAAATGGGGTTTCAAAGTTGTTTAATTTTATCTGAAATTCAGAATAATGATTGTTTATCGTTTTTATTATGTATCTTTTCATTCAGACTGATTATATTGTTGATCTCAATTAGAATAAGTAAAATGTTCCTCATTATAATCATAAATAAATAAAGATTTTTTAATACTATACAAAACATGTCTTTGTGTTTTGCGTTTTATTGTATTATATTTTATCATTTAATAATAATCCGTATCATTCGTATCATGTAATAATTCGGCAATGTGTAATATACAGCACATCAAAATTATTGACATCTTTACGGCAAACCTGGTAAGGTCCAGTATACTGGACATGCATTTTCAGGGAAATGAGTTAATACCAGATTTTTTTAATAATTTTTTCATGTCCTAACAACTACCTAATAGTGATGCCGAAAATGTGAAAAAAAAATCATGAGTTTTTAATATTTTTCCTCTTGCCAAATTAAGGGTTTAAGTGATCTGCTAACTTCCGGTACTTTAGGGAAAGTTTGGGAGAAAAGGAAAAGTAAATTCATCACATGTTTGTAGATAACAACTTTATAGCAATATTTTATTAAAGTAAAAAAGAAAAAAATGACAAAGAATAACTAACCAACTAATCAAATAAAGGAACAATATCTAACTAATTAATAAACAGTACTTAACTAAAGAATTTTACATATTTTACTTCGCGTATTTTAAGTTTTGTTAAGCTAGGGTCAAACTTTACCGTAACGAGAACCACTGAAATATTCGAATAATGAAAGATATTTGGAAAGAATATATGATTTTTCGTGGGTTTTTTACACCATCTTATAGCTGCCGCCTAAAGTAACAATTCTTTTCCAGAGAATATTTTCAAACGAGCTAATATTTTGGAAATATAGAGCGTCGCGCGTCGTAGATAAATCAAAGTAACATTCAGGAGGACCATAACTCGGAAACGGTGCGTCGTAGGACCATGTGTCTCATAACATAAATAGTTTCTATGGTCAAGGACAACCCACAACTATCAAAATTAGGGGCAAAACTCCAAAAAAAAAAAAAAAAACTTCAAACATATTTTGACCAAGTCCAACGCCCTCATCGCTACTCAAGGTGAAGAAACAGAGAGAATTTTCTAAGATAACGTTCCTACCTACACGCAAATAATATCTTTTGGTTTGGATTATACTGAACTAGCAAGGTAACTTGTAAAATATTGAACTTTTTACCAAACTGGCGTTGTAGGTTTAAATAAGATAGTTGATTTTAAAATTGTAAAAAATTAAAAAAGTATTCAATCGTAGGTATTCGTCGTCTTACGAAAACGCACTCGTACGCATCCTAATACGCATTATTAACAGTAACATAATTTCAGTCGTTTATTGAAATCAAAATGGACTTACCGAACTGAAGTACTACGTTTATTAATGTACACTGTTTCGGCGCCCTTTTTTAATAAACCTTCAAATTGTCTTACACTTTGTTCAATACACTTCACCACACTGTTTCTTAAGTTATTTTCTAGTTTACGAATAACTACTTTATCACGTTTTCCGAAATAAAAGCTGGTAAAATTTTATTGTTCAGGTTATCAACACATAGTTTCATATTTTAGCCAAGAAACGATTCTTATTCGCGATGTAATTCGACATTTCTTTTCTCCCGTCGCGAACGTTTAGGTGGAGTTGCACCGACCGTGGTCACGGGTGGACTGATGTCAGTTAGTGGCGTCTCTGTAAAGTGCAGGGTTTCCTAACTACCCTTACTTGGTTGTCATATTTCTTTTATTTTTAGATCTAATGACATCTACCCTACACTATCAACATCTTTTTCCGGTTTTATGTATCTTTTCGCGCCGCGAGAAAAGAAATATCGAATTACATCGCGAGCGATACATCCGTTTGTGGTCTAAAATATTATAATTATGTGTACAAGTGGCGAAAGTTTAAAAATAGGCTTTTGAATAAAGGCTTTTTAATAGAAATTCATCGGAATGTATAGGCATGTTAATTTGTCAGAAAAACATCTTTTCTTTACTATGGTTTAGAATCACCACATTATTTCAAATGAATGTAATATTTTATTAAAGAAAGACAATAATTGGTTTCGTCCCATTGTATGTAACCCATGTTGTAACATTTTCTTTCCTATATCATTTGAAAGATCTCAATAAGTGTTATGTTTTTTTTTTGTATAGGCGTAAATCTGTATCTTGTGTGTGTAAGCTATCATAGTGATAGGATTTGTTCAATAAAAATATTGAAAAAAAAAAAAACTTAATCAAATAATATTTGAATGACAAAAGGGCTGCAACGATTTTAAAATCAAGTGGAAAAATCTAATATGCTTAGTTGGGTTAAATACCAGCCAATAATATTGTTACCCGCGACGTTTTTTTCCTTGACTGCATGGATAGCCGAGTGGTACAGGTCACCACGCCAATCACCACTGTCGAAGTGTCGCGGGCTCGATCCCCGCATAGGACAAGAATTTGTGCGATCCACAGATGCTTGTTCCGAGTCTGGGTGTCTTTGCTCATGTAATGGAATGTCTGTGAAACCCCCTGCGATTCGAGGAATAAATTCTTTAATGCGGGAGTAATTTTTAACAAAAATAACAATTGGATATTTGACTAAAAAAAATCGAATTAGTCCGTCAGATAGATTTCCAAAAATATCGGATATGGTAAGGTAAAATCTCGTGTGACGTCACATACAAGTACACTTTTTACTGCTAAGTGACGTTGGTAGCCCCCACGTCCATACGTTTCACCACCTTTTTTCGAAATACAAAGGTAAAAACCTTTATATTTTTTTATTGAATTCATAAAATAAAACATACGTGTCCAATATTTTTCGAAATCTACCTGACGGACTAATTAGATTTTTTAAGAAAATAGCCTATTTGTAAGACAATTAGCTCGACGAAAGATGTCATTAATGTGATGTAGGGCACAGGCCAGAAGATGAGTGAAACGACCGGATGATGATTTAAGACTGCCTTAATTATATTAATATATTGGGTTATATAATTACACACTACACGATTATGAATATATTTTCTTACTACTACTACACTGACAAGTTGACGTATTTTTTTTAATATGGTAAGTTGTCTCACTTTGAACCAGGTAAATTTCAAAGTCCCATATTGGGCTGGATTTTCAAACAATGCCTTCAATTTTTTGTGTATAGTTAGCATATTTATTTAGCTTCAATTTTGTAAAAGATTAAGTTCTCATATTCTTTTTAGTTTCGGCGTAAAACAGGTTTTTCTGAAAAAAATTTTTTTGGTTCAATGAGTACTACCGGTGGTACACATTTAACCAGGGTATGGTCTACATTGAGCCACCTTATTAACTATGTCTTTTAGATCAATTTATAAGGCAAATACTTTGTAATAATAAAAATCAGTCTTATATTTATTAAAATCACTTAAAATCGGATGATCCTTTAATTGGATAATTAGCCAAATCGGGTTTCCAAAGGCATCCGGAGTTTCATGGCACCTGATCTGTGCAAATTAAACACTTAGGCTTGGCATCAAGTATGTTGGCAGTCGAATGCCCCCTCTTTTTCTTATCGTCACTTTGTTTCGCACCATTCTATAACAAATTAAAACAATTGTAGAAAAAAAACTCATTAAACGACTTGGATGTACCACAATAAACCATGGTTAATGTGTAACACCCTCAGGTGGTTCACTGTGAGACACACCACGTTTGATAGATAATCTCAAAAATTTACCGGCATACCAATCACTTAAATACTTGAATTGTAGCGCTTTTAATTGCTAAATAACCGTAGAATACAGTGTACATATAAATAAATTGATATTATTTAAATGACAAAAACTAAAAAAGAATGAAACTGAAAAAAAAAACTTGTTTTTTGAGTCAATTTCCTTTCAAATGCTCCTCACACAACCACTTGGCACACGATATCCACGCAAACTAGTGGGCAGTAATGGATCGTAAAAATACCTCTCTTTCACTCATATTAGCGCGGTTTAGCAACGTGGCGTTTTCGAGATTCGGCGGTGGTTCAATGTAGCTGCCTGGTTCACTGTGAGACACCCGACCCTACATAATATGATAATGTTTAATTACATGTGCTTGCTGTTAACAATTCAAAACCTGTGTCACATTCTGCAAAACATCTCTCGAGTATTGAATTTGGGGCAGTAGGAGACGACAACAAAGTCCTGGTTGAATAATTTGAATTTTAGAATATTACTGAGATTGTTAGATATATTAAGGTATTCGCACAAGTACAACCTGTTGATTGATGTTTCTCCTCACAATCTAGCGTTTTTCCACGCCAGTGCGATTCTAAATCTATTTTATTTAACCTTCTAACGTTTCGTAACCAAAAAATTACGTTTGGGACTTATTCCAAGAAATTTTTAAGCTGAATTGCCGATTGATATTTCGCAAAATGCACTACAGTGTACACTTTTATAAAACGGTCGCCTATGTCACTGATTGCACGATTTCTGCCTCTTCCTTTGTGCAGGATCGGTGGTTCACGTCTTTAGAATTCCAAGTTCCAAATAAAATAAGACTGTGCTTTACATTACTGTATTTAAGTTAGAAACATTACAACTATTTACATTCATGTTGCTGCTTGCGGTGACGACAAGACAAGAGAAAGAAGCGCGCGCGGGCGGTAAAACCCGGAAACTGCGATAGTGCTGCTACAATACGTTTATTATCGAACTCGCGCACAACTTGTCGCTAGATGGCGATACGTTATTACTACGCATTAAATGTCTTAACGCGATTAATCACAATACTCGCTAGATGGCGCGAACACCAGCTACAACAAATCTCCCATAAATAACATTAAAAATAGTCCAGTCATTTGGTAGAAAATAAGGGGTTAATCTGGAAAGTTTTCCGGAGTTATAAAATTTGGGTATTTTATAGATTTGGATATATGCTCTATTCGAATTTCAACTTTGCCACGTCGTACCACCGCCGCTCGCGCCGCCATTGTGAAAAAATGGCGCCCAAAAACAGTTTTTTGGCACTATCTCCTTTTCGACGCATTTTACGAAAAAATATTTTCTACAAAATTAAACTACAAAAAATTTCCTACAATTTATGTCTTATTAACTTTTTTTATAAAATCAATAGTTTTGGACGTACGAGTTTTCGTGTGGTGTCCGGATATAAAGAATAGCACCACCCCATATCCTCCACTGGGTGTCGTAAAAGGCGACTAATGGACCTTAAGACCCAGTGCACTGTACCAAGCACCTTGGGTCACCCGAATGGTGGCGGGTAAAAAACCAACAATCGCATTCCCAAAGAGGGTTAGTGTCAGGCAGCCGGCCGACTATAAAACCATAGTCAAAACTTTAATCAACATGTCTAGAAGACGTGTTGCGCCGACCCCAACTGAAATGGGATAAGGGCAGGAAGATGATGAGTTTTGGACGTACGAGCGCCGCAAAGTATCATTCATCTGCACCACCACCTGCTTTTCGTATATTTTTCTTAAATGTTCTATTACTGCCGCCGGTTTTCTAGAAGCAGGTATAAGGGTAATATGTCGCCTTTGAATCGGGCCCTTTCTCTCGGCTATGAACAAAACTTCAACAAAACATCTGTCGGTAGAAGCTATATTTCTAGAAATATTTAGTTTAGGCTGAGTCATCAGTATACGTTTATCGTCGTACAGTGATGTATGTGTTCTTAGAGCAATGGCTTCTTATATGTATAGAAAATTGTTTTTTTTGTGACAATTCACTCATATTACCCTGATATCTGCTTCTTGAAAACCGGCGGCAGTAATAGAACATTTAAGAAAAATATACGAAAAACACGTAGTGGTGCAGATGAATAATACTTTGCGGCGCTCGTACGTCCAAAACTATTGACTTCATGATAAAGTTAATAAGACATAAATTGTAGGAAATTTTTTGTAGTTTAATTTTGTAGAAAATATTTTTTTCGTAAAATGCGTCGAAAAGGAGATAGTTCCAAAAAACTGTTTTTGGGCGCCATTTTTTCAAAATGGCGGCGCGAGCGGCGGGTGGTAACGGACGTGGCAAAGTTGAAATTCGAAAAGAGCATATCTAAATCCTAAAATACCCAATTTTCAAAACTTCCGGAAAACTTTCCAGGTAAAACTACCAAATGACTGGACTAAAAATAGAATAAATGAAAAAATTTAGGGGTAGTATGTATGTGCCCTAGTGTTATTCAGTTTTAGTGTATTTTTATAAAGTTCTTACAGTTTTTAAGTAAATTAAAAAATTGTGTAGACGTAACCATAAACGAACTAATATTTACCCACGAAAATGACGTTAAGTTGGGAGAATGAAAAACAGAAACTGGCAACACTGATAAGACGAAAAAATATAGCGTCATTTGTTATGCATAAAAACAAAAAATAAATAACTATATAGTTTTCTGGTTACTGATGATAAGTGCTGTGTTTGGTATTTTTCACGGGGATTTTTTACCCTTCCTTTATATTCCGGCCCACTTTTATAGCACATACCGTCATTTTATCGCTGTTATTAGGTTTTTATTTAGCGCGCGTAATGCGTGGTTACAGTAAAGCGTCACGATAAGTACTGTGCGGCGAGTAAGCATCTGTCGGCCAACAGTTGGCCGACACTTTTTGATACGTTGCGCGTACTTGACGCTCCATCTAGACATATTAATAATCAAAGACTTCTATTTATGTATTCTATATGTTTTTGAAGCAGTATACAGACACCGCCGCCAGTTCGGGGTACTCGGCAGTAGAATGATGCGAATTGTAGCCGCTGAACTTAATTATAATTATAGTTCTTGTTTTTCTGTAGAAAGCCAGGTTTCTGAGATACATATCTATACTTACTAATATTATAAAGCTGAAGAGTTTGTTTGTTTGAACGCGCTAATCTCAGGAACTACTGGGTCGAATCGAAAAAATTCTTTTTGTGTTGAATAGACCATTTATTGAGGAAGGCTTTAGGCTATATAACATCACGTTGCAACTATTAGGAGCGAAGAAATAATGATAAATGTGAAAAAAACGGGGAAAATTATTCATTCTTGAGGGCTTCCGTAGCGTGCGCTCCGAAAACGGTTCAAGATATCAAAAATATATGTATAAAAGAATTATTCCTATTAAAATGATCTAAAAAAATGTCCAGGACAGTATATGTCTATCTTTTAAGATTAACTCACTAGAACCGTTTTTATGGTAATCAAATTCGGTCGAAATTAATGCATTTGTTAAGAGTTGTATCAACGTATCAGGTTGTGGAGTTAAAATAATTATGTTCTTTTAAAAATTTAAAAACTAAATTGTCTAAAATAATAACAGAAAATGACGAGGACAAAGTCTTGGGTAACAGCTATAATTTATAAAGCTAAGAAGGTTGTCCGCAAAATAAATGATGCCCCAAAATAATTATTCCACGCGGACGAAGTCACGGGCACAGCTAGTCAAATATAAAGCTGGTATTTTTATTACGGTATTCATAATATATTTTCCTCTTTCTGTAGGGTGTCGTCTAATATACTCAGGTCAATAGAGCTAGCTGTATCATTTTACATAAACAATACACATGTCTGACATTTCCAGATTTCCTCTCCTACAATGTTATCGATTTCAGATATTCCTTGGTTACTCCTGCACATTCAAGGTTTTCTTTAAATGGTAACTTTTGTTGACATCCTTCACATAAGACGGCTGGCGCCATTTCTTAAATATTATTTTGGTCTTTAAAGCTATTTATAGCGATACATAGTGGGTTTTCAAGATATCAATATATTGGTATCTAATGCTATCTTGTCGTAGTTTCCCTAAAAATGTGTAGATGGCGTTGATGTACGTTTAGAAAAATTGTATGACTTGTAATTTTTATCTATTTTAGATGTTTTGCTTTATAATATTGGACTTTTTTTAATTTCTCCAAGTTTCAAGATAATTCAACATTCGTCCAGTTATTGAACAATTTTAATCACTTTTCACAAAACTTTTGAACTACCTATTTATTTATGTGTAAATACAATTTACAGAAATGAAACAAATGATAATTATGTATAAAACCCTTCTTTTTATTGTACACCTACCGTTGTTTCTGATTTATGTCTCCTTTTGCAGGTCTGCTGGAAGAGATTTCTTGAAGAAATAAGCAGTACCTTTGTACACCTCATTCCTAATTAAGTGTTTTTATATATATGTTACAGCCAAAGTGATTAATCTAGATATTATGTATACTGTCTAGCTATTATGAATAATATCTACTCAATTTGGATAAAGTGATAATTCACACAAAATTAATCACATTAACTAGCTATTATACATAATATCTTCAAAGAATTGGATAAAGTGATAAAACAAGTAGATATTCGTTTAAGAATAAATTTGTATTTCAATTTTCCTTAAGCATACATATCAGAAAGATAATTTTAACAATTAAAATAAAATAAGATAATATTTTCACCTCAATAAACATAGATTTTAACAAATAAAAAAAAAAAACCTAACCTCACCTAATTTAGGTTAGGTTAGGTTTTTTTTTTAGGCAGGAGTGTGGATTTCAAATGAACATTATACCTTTTGATCATTAGCGCAAATGTTGATATAGCAAATAAATATTCGACGAACTGAAAATTATGTCAAACGACATTATACAAACTGATGATTTTCTTAAACGTTGTTCGATTGAGTAATATTATATCAAACGTTGTTCGATCAAACAAGGGTGAACCTAAGATAAAGACCGTATTATTACTTTGGCTAACTTTGACACGATATTATGAATAATAACTAGATAATGTGATTAATTTATTACACTGTCTAGTGAATTTAGCTATTATCCATAATGACTAGTCATTATGTATAATCGCTCATTAATCACTATGACTGTAACATATATATTTGTGTACATAAATTGTTAAATAAATAAATAAATAAAAACAATAGGTACAAAGATGCTTCTTATTTTTTTTTTTAAATCCTGCCAGCAGACCTGTGACAGGAGAAAACAAGAAGAAACATAGATAAAGTGTGTACCTAATAACTAATAAACTAATAATATTAAATATTCCTATACCAATGTCACGAACAATATAAATATATCATCTTTCTGCCCTTATCCCATTTCACTTGGGGTCGACGCAACACGTCTTCTAGACATGTTGCTTAAAGTTTTGGCTATGGTTTTATAGTCGGCCGCCTGCCACTAACCCTCTTTGGGAATGCGATTGTTGGTTGTTTACCCGCCACCATTCGGGTGACCCAAGGTGCTTGGTACAGTGCACTGGGTCTTAAGGTCCATTAGTCGCCTTTTACGACACCCAGTGGATAATATGGGGTGGTGCTATTCTTTATATCCGGACACCACACGGGTGAACAATATACATATAGTACCGCATTAATAATTATTCAAATAAATCCTCGTGCCACGCCAGTAGTACGCAACACAAAAGTGTATTATCTCGATCAGCGGCTGGTGACAAACTAAGCAATGGCCGAATGTGTAAACACCACAGACCACGCTACGCCACGTGCCCAAAAAACCGACAACTCCCGGATGGCGCGCCACGATGAACAATTGTCCGCCATCATATAGTACCATTGATTGCCCCCTGTACACAATGGCGATGGCTTGTAGTGGCCACACATGGGCCATTGTATACTGGGGGCCTTTACACGGTCCAAGAGACAGAGACCTTGTTAGGAATTTCCATCTAAGACCAGGGGTGGATGCCGTGGATGGCCCTTGGTAAATGCTCATCTAATAAGGGCCATCCACCCTTGTTCTTCTAATTACTTTATTGTATATTTTTTTTTAATTTTGTTTTTCATTCTTATTAGTGTAAGTGCTTTTCTAAACGTATTTATATATAACTAATTGTTATCGTTACTAAAGTCTAATTCTTTACATGGATCGACAACAATTTTCAAAAATCAACTCCTTCTCCTGTCTCCTACTCTTTGTAACTACGCTATTTATTTGATTCTTAATCTGGTATTATCGTGTGGTTAACTTCACTGTGTATATGGCCCGAATAGAAATAAGGAAATTATGAAATTGTGCAACAAAAGGTACACATTATAAGATAAAAAAAATTACGATTTTGTGATTTTTAGACGTACTTGTTTTGTTTTTATGTACATAAATGTAAATCTACAATTTATGCATCTAACGATCCATTAGTTGTTCTGAACAAAGTTAATTTACTTTTACGATTACGAATGTAACTACATGAGTTATGCGTGTTTGACAATCACCTTTTTATTATTATTTAAAAGTTCATTTATATTGTTACCTACAATGAATGTACGGGAATTATTACAAATGTTATGATAACAATAACTTTAATCACAGTTGAATTCTTCGTTTTCATCAAAATTAAATACCCATCCTATAATTTAGAAATTTATTTGGGCCGATATTTTTGACTGGACATGCATTACATATTATTATATATATATTTATATATGTGTATTATAGCATAGATAAAAGCTTAATACAAACAAAAATAAAGGCCCAAATTATAGTATGTACAAATAATTTTTAGTGTGGTTTATGATGGTATCGACTAAAACATCCTAAACAGTCCGAATCTCAAGTGTGAAGGTCGTTTTAAGGAGATAAATGTCAAAACAAGCTGATAACATTTTTAAATCAGCAGTTTAAATAACCTATTTATATTTAAATTGTTGGAATTAAGTGCCAACTCTTTCCATTATATTTTTGATAAATACATATTAAGACTTACTTAGTCATTTGATATATATTTTTAGTTCTGTTACCCAAATATTTATGTATTTTAAGCTGTAAGAACTAGGAATCTAATCGCATAGGTGAGTATGTTTTGGAATACCTACTTTATTTTTATTATTGCTAGTACAATTAATTTTCATATTAATTTTTTAATCTCAGTATACAATTAATGAGAGCTAATACCAGATAATTACAAAAACAACTGGTAAGATACTATATTTTATGTACAAATCATAAGTTCATATTCTTAAGTAGGTACTTGAGAATACTACTTAACACACATAATATACATTTTTTGACCTCTGCCCAGGAGGGCAGAGGTCAAAAAATGCTCATCTTAGATAGTAATGTCTTTTGTGTGTAACCTCGGTTAAAACAAGTCTCATTATTATGATTCTGTGAGATCTGATGTTAATACATTGGATGAGATCTGACGTTATTAGATCAGATCTCACTTGCTGTTGAAGAAATCTTTAAAGTAATGCCTGATCTGTATGTAATGTAAAGAACCTAGTTGATACTCTGACAACTATTTACTAACACTACTCAGATGTTAGTAAGGTGATTAAATGCCACATTATAGTGTATTTGATAAGCTTGTGAGATGTAATAACTATGACAGGAATAATAAAAACTGTAAGAGGCTGTCATTTACTTATATTGGTAATTTTGTGATATATTTACCTTCTTCGGTGCTATATTCTGGTTCTCACTCAAGTTTCAGACATCAACATTTATTTATTAACCTCAGGAAAACCTTGAATGAAACATATGATCTAACAAAGAAGTGTCAAAATGCATATCTTACCATCATGACTTACATACATACCTAATAATTATACATGTCAAAATATTAGTATTGTAGTGCCCTTGTGGGATTTGTTTGTATACTGACTCCCAAACGCATCAATTTCTGTTATAATTGAAATGAGATTGAGTTGATGCTCTAGAACTCAAAACTAATTTGTGCAGTGCCATAATTTCAAACTATGCTCGATCAAGAAATCTGCATATAATTTTATTTGATTTAGTTTCATTCCATAGAACCATTTTAAGATCAAATCTAAAATTGACTCAAATCAGAGACAGAACCAGTTTCAGTGTCAGGAGGCTGTTCCTTGGAACTGTAACAAAATCAATCTTCAAAGCCAATATAATAAATCAGAATGCTGCAATTTTTTTGAATTTTTTGTGACTCAAGGGCTTTAACGCCTACAGGTAACATAGATTAAAGACAAATTAAAAGAGAGAAGACTATTTTTTTTAAATGCAGGTTCATTTTTCTTTAGCTTATTAATACAAGATTCTCAGTTTCGCGAGTCAGACACGTAGTTGTTTAATTATTCAAAGACCACTGAGAAATAGTGAAAGAAAATGTTGAAAGTAAACCTGGATACCAAACTTTTGAATCTAAAATCGCCAACGCACAGTAAGCTGGTGTTGTGGTCAGTTTTCAAACCCTGCCTATAAAGGAAGAGGCCTATACCTAACAAGCTGGTATTTTTAATATCATTGTGCCTGAAAGAAGCTTGCGACCAAGTGCTTTGCGCATTCCTTATATAGAACTTGTGCACCCCGACTCCCATGTCCCGAGTTTTTTAAGACTTTCAACCCCTAAACGGTTCAAATACACCGTGTAACATAATTAACGCACATCCTGAAACTACTTTGTTCAGAATCGATAACAGAATCCATTTCATTAATAAAAATAAATATATTTTTTACCAAAAAAATATTTAGAAATAATTAAATTGTAGACACTATTTTCATAAAGCACTCGAAGTAAACGAAAATGAGCCTTAAGTCGATGCAATAAGGCTTTAGCAATTCACAGCGGTTCACACTTTCAAATTTCACTCGTTTTGCCAATTATTTGTACAAATTATTCTGACAATATGTAATAAAAACAAATATCTAAGAAAATGATAAAAATGTTTCAATACATTAATTGTGGATAAAAAAGGATATTCTTTTTGGGGTGTCTGTGGATGTGCGTTATTTCCGTTACACGTTGTATATAATTGCTCTTAAGGTGGTAAGGATACTTTAGACGTTTAAAGTTTCCACGGCTACAGCAGCAGGCAGGGGCGACCGCCGAACTTTAAAACATAGAATGGTGCATGGGTGTCGACGTGCGTCTGTATTAAATAACGGATTTGCTACTTTGAATGTATGTATATCGACACACACCGAAATATCATATTTTTTGGTTTGTTCCCGCTAATCTCTGAAATAGCTAGACCTATTTTGATTAGACTTTTATTGGCAGATAGCTGATGTAGTATAAGGAGTAATTTAGACTACTTTTAGGGTTCCATACCCAAAGGGTAAAACGGAACCCTATTACTAAGCCTCCACTGACTGTCTCCAGAGTGTATCTCATAAACCATGGTAGCTAGAAAGCTGAAATTTTCACAAATGATGTATTTCCTTTGCCGCTACCTATGTTAAGGGTCCAATAAACGTAATTCTTAAGCAATGATTACTCAAACTTAATAAACACGTAGATTAATAGACAAAAAAATAGTATATCTACAACTAATTTTCTATTATAGATGATAGAGTACGGAACCCTTTGTGCGCGAGTCCGACTCGCACTTGGCCGGTTTTTATTTTAGAAATTTGTTCGAAGAATAAAGCTACGCTGGTATCCATATCCACCTACAATAGCAATGTCTGATATTTTGGGTTCATCTAACCGAAGTTACACTTGGAAGCCATGAGTTATGCGGCACTAAATTGTCAGTCAAAAGTAGTATCAGTTATTTGTTTGGGAGTGTATGGGACTATGCTGCCCTGTTTGAACTATTCATCGACCATCTACAACCCGTCGACCCTAGCATTTTTTTAACTCGTTTAAATAATTATTAATTCTTTACATTGAGTTCGGTTTTCTCCTGGACTTTGGGTGTATGTTTCCGGACTGTGGATTTTTTTGATGTACTATACAGGGTGTAAGAAAACTACTATAACGATCCTGAACAGGCGTATACTACTATCAATCTAAATACCAGAAAACGTATTTTTGGAGGTCAATATCAAAAACTGTTAAAGTTATTAATTTTTGTTCCATCCATCTAACGCAAAATTCTCCCCAAAACTCGGCAAAATTTCATAACACTGACAATACTCCACACCACCGCGGCATCTATGTGATCTATTGTACTATTGCTTCAAAGGAGCCGACCAGTCCAAAATAAAATAAAATGTCAAAAAATAATGTTATTTATTTTATGTCAAAGGCACCGCCAGCCCTTTCGGCGCGTGCACAACTACCGCGGATTCCTTTGATGATGCCGCCGACCGGCCGAGCGACACTGACGACACTCAGTCTCGTGTAGAAAGCGCTTCCGACAAGACGTACGATTGCTTGTTGTTTTCCAGCTAAACATCGTTATTTCTTTACCATCGATGACTATTGATCATCCTTATCCCGACATCAGTCTCGTGTATAAATTTGTGTCGATAAGATCTCCGAATAGTTATAAGTTTTTCGCGAGAAGTTATGGCGTACTCTAACGTAACTTATTTCAATATCAAGTGTCCGAAGGAAGTTTGACGCGCAATGTTGTTTGCGAGTGGTGTAACAATGCCGTCGGTACAAGTATTACTAGCATCATCTTCACATAACGAGCCAAATTGTGAGTGTTAAGGCGAGTCTTAAAGCCAGTACAGGTGTGAAAGTATCAGTGTTACATTAAGAAATGTGATTAAACGGTTCAGAGGAATGTTAAAGTCAAGCACGATAAACAAAATTTACAATTAAAAGTGGTAGCTTTATTACGCACGTAAATTGCCGGAATACCAGGTTGCTGGCCACCTACATACACCTGTAAGTACCATTAACATTGATATCATCGCACACACACAAATAAAATCAAAATAATTATTGCGACTTTAACGACTCGCTAAACATACCTAGACTAGTCAAGTGAATTTCATACCTACGTTCCTTTCTCATAGTTATTATTTTTGGTTAGAATTGTATTGCAAGGACCAGGTAAACAGAGGTCAAGTAGTAGTAGTAGAGAGTTTGTATGTCGAAACCGTTGACGAGATCTCCCAAGTAGTCATTGTTACGAATTCTCGATCGCCAGCTGACGGAGTAGCATGATCGACAATTCTTGATCTTTGATATTTCGAAAACAACTTAAGCCGGGTACTCACTAGCGAGCCGTAACTGTAACCGTTGCATGTATTGTAACCAAAAAACATAGTGTGTACGTGGTTCGCAAACCTGCTGCGAGCGGTACGCGTGCGGCTTGCAGCGAGCCGACGTTTACAACGTACTCATTTCTGAACCCGTAACGTTGCACGTAACTGTAACCGTTACTGTTACCAAAAACATAATGTGTACGTAGTTCACGAGCCTGCGACGAACGCTACATGAGCGGCTCGCAGCGAGCCGACGATTGTCGGTTTTTGCCGCGGATCAAAGGGCGCTCGCAGTGCGTTCGCGGACGTCAAGAGGAGAGGTTGTTGCTAGCCGCTGCGAACCAGCTATATTTTTGATATAATTATTCGTCAATCATGAGTGAATGGTCAGAGGTTAAATGTAAGTATGCTGCACAAGCGAGAGATACTTCGTCCGACATCGTGAAGTTACAAACCAAAACTGAGGGCAGAGCACCTCCCCGTTCGTTTCGTTACTCCCCGTACACACTAGAACCTCGTTACTGTATCTGTTTGGTTACAGTTACAGCTCGCAAAATGAGTACGCTCGTTGAAGGCGTTCCGGCGACGACGTGAGCCGACGGCCGTATACGTTGTAAAACGCGTACACACAAGAACCTCGTTACTGTATCACATAAGTTACGGTTACAGCTCGCTAATGAGTACCCGGCTTTATTAATCATCGTATCGTTTGTCGTACTACTACCTAGTGTAGTATTGATATTATTTTGTGGTAGATAAATACAAAATGACTGTTCAATTAATAATGTCAGCTCACGGCTCACAACGAAGATACCGCCGTAAACTTGTAGAAAATAGAAAATAAATTCAATAAATAGCATACAATTTTGGGATAATTTACGTAAAGTGTTTAACCTTGTGTCGTTACCAGTAAAGTTGAAATTGATTTGCAACGGTATTTTTGGCGATATGATCAAAGTATCAAACACTTGCGCTTGCGCTAGCGGCCATTCTTGAGTTCAGGTCATGACCCGAACTTTATCATATGTTCAGTGTGGCCACTAATAACGGTGGGGAAATTTAGCATTATGAATTAATTTGAACGGGGGAAAAATCATAATCGCGTATCGAAGTAAAAGTCGCAGCAATGTGTTTGCAACACGAGACTACATATGCCCCTTCACGATCGTTATAGTCGTTTCATTACACCCTGTATAGGTACCAGACTGTAAGTAAGTACCCAGTTTATTAGATTATAGAGAGGTAAAGTTTGTAGGGGCTAACCTAAGGAACCACCAAACTTTTGTTACCCGACTGCCACAGAATGGAAGGTAATGTTTTTCACGTGTAGGTATGTATGTATGTAGATTTCTATATTCCCTGCTACAGCCGAACGGCTATAAGTATTTTAACGTATGTGAGTTCGTTAGATTCGTCCTAATAGCGCGAGTGATACTAGGCACATAACAAAAAATAAAAAAAACGAAATGGCGGATTTCAGACCCCATATTGTGAGGTAAAACCAATTTTGTTTTACTTAACCCATCGAGTGGGGTATCAAAATGAAGGGTTTGACATAACTATTCCATATATATATAAATTGTAGGTTTAATTTCAAATAAAAGATATAACGTATAACGAAAATATCATCATGCCCCTGCCCTTATCCCAATTTTTACTTGGGGTCGGCGCAACACGTCCTCTAGACATGTTGCTTAAAGTTTTGGCTATGGTTTTATAGTCGGCCGCCTGCCTGACACTAACCCTCTTTGGGAATGCGATTGTTGGTTGTTTACCCGCCACCATTCGGGTGACCCAAGGTGCTTGGTACAGTGCACTGGGTCTTAAGGTCCATTAGTCGCCTTTTACGACACCCAGTGGAGGATATGGGGTGGTGCTATTCTTTATATCCGGACACCACACGGAATTAACAAACGTATAACGAAAATAATTAGAAATATTTAACTTACTAACTTACAATTTGTGAGAAGTACTTTAAGTTCTCAAATATTGACAGTACGATTTCTACATAAGGGTTTAAATAATGTTCGACTAATGCTAGATACAGATTGTACTAACTGTAGATTTGTTTGTCCCGCCTGCATTAATTTTTAACGTATAAATTAGAAAACGTAGGTACGGTGAACTGTATACTCTTCTCACTAAATTATAGAGCTTGTTTGTCCCTTTTCAGTTAGTAGTTGTATTTTACAGTCAGGTTTTTTATAATAATGATTTTATTTCACCGAGGGAAAGCCTCATTATTTTGAGTGTCGTGGGTTAGGTATACACTTATTAACCCGAAAATACCGCACAAAGTGGCCACTTATCAGCTAGTCGAAAATCAAACGGTTTGCAAATTTAAATTAACGTAATGCAGTTAACGGAGATTTTCTGAATAAAATTGCCCGGCAGCCGATTAATGTTAACGTATACCTTAACTGCGGATAGAAACCCTTATTGTACTACGCAATGTCGAATATACATCCGCGCGCAACGTAAAGGTTGGTTCAAGTATCGCTAGCGCATGTCAAGTCTCTCTGAAAATCGATCAGCGTGGTTAACTAAAAAAAACGGCGGCTGACGCTTTGTCGATACAGGCTCATGACCTATTCACACTTAAATATCGAAATCTTGAATATGTATACCTAGTCTTGCCATAAATATTGTAATAAAGAAAAAAGAAAATTGTTAACTGCAAATAACATTTATTACTTTTACAGTGTGTCAGTTTAATACATAAATATAAAACAATTAAAAATATAAAAAGCTTATTCGAAGTGGTCTCCATTGGCTGCAATACAGTCCTTTAAACGATGAGGCCAGTTATCAATAGAAGCACGCACTCTTTCCATGGGAAAATTCTTCACTGCCAATCGTATAGATTGTTTTAGGGACTCCAAATTATCATGGCGTTTAGAGCAAGCTGTACTCTCTAAAACTGACCACAAATCATAATCCAGCGGATTAAGATCGGGACTAGACGACGGCCAGTCTTCAGCTCTGATGAAGTCCGAAACGTTCGATTCCAACCAAGACTGCGTGGACCGAGCTTTATGACCCGGCGCCGAGTCTTGCTCGAAGGACCATACTTGGTTATTGAACATGGTGATGTTAAGGGGCTTAACTACCTTCTCAAGAATGGTATCTTGATACACTTGTGCCGATGTTTTGATACCTTTTTCACAAAAATATGGCTCAGTCACTCCTTCATAGCTAACACCCCACCAAACCATCACTGAAGTCGGATAATGTCCACGTTGCACTCTGTCGACTAATTGGGAAGCTTCCTTAGAGCTTTGAGCATAAATACGGTCATTTTGTTTGTTAAAATGTTGCTCAATTGTAAAAATTTTCTCATCCGTAAACAAAATTTTTCTGTGACCTCCCTTTGCGTACCGCTTCAGTAGTTGTTTCGATTTTACCACCCTATTCTTCTTTAAATTATCAGTTAAGAAATGGCCAGTGCGTCTCTTATAGGCTGCAAGTCCTAAGTCATCTTTTAAAATACGCGACATGGTTCTAGGTGCTATCTTCATTTCCCGAGATAAAATCTTTTGCTTTCGGACAGGATTTCTTCGAATTCTTTCCCTTACTGCTTTGACCACCTTTTTCGTACGAACACTACGTGGACGGCCAGATCTTTTTCTATCACAAACAGAGGAGGTCTCATTGTACCTATTAATAGCCCGGTACACAAACATTTTACTAATACCAAGTGTATGGAGAGTTTTAAAAATTGCATTTGGCTCCATACCTACTTTGTGTAATGCTATCACAGCGATTCGGTTCTCTTTATCACCCCACACCATTTTAATATCGCAAAATATTTTACAATGTATTGGCGCCAAAATGAGAAAACACAATGAACAATCGTATAAAAATGACAGATTCGAAATTCAAATGTAATATTTTTTTATAATTAAGTGTAACAGTATTTATGGCCAGACTAAGTACTTACGCAAGGGGTGCGCAGGTACCGCTATTATATTTTTACTATTATAACGGCTCACTTGCGGCTGACGTACTCCAGTACGCCGTTGATCTGCAACAGTGTTGCTTCTGGTGTCTTTACATCCGTTAGTTGCATTCCTTTTCTCAGATAATTTAGGTAAGTACCTACTTAATACTGTAGTGCAGTATTACTGGTACCTACAATTTGGTTACATCGACTACGTATTGTTCTGACGCGTCTCGCGTGCCTATTGTCACAGTAATGCGGTTTTATTACTCTATATTCGATTGCGTTTCTTTCGGAGCGTTACGATTTTAATAGGAAATTAGATTAGCACATATTACTACCAAAGTGTTCTTTGTTTTACTTTCTTATTGTTTGAACGTCAATGTTATTAGAAGCATGTGAATTGGTAGTCAAAATGTTTTGTTGCTTGTCAAGATTAACTTTTCGGCAAAGTGAGGTGAATATCTGCTTACTCTTTTTATTTTATTCGGTGTGTTACTTTAATATAACACGCATGAACAAATTCGCCATGAAATACCGAGACCCAATAATTCACGGTTGGGTCAGACTTACCTACTAGGCTTATACATATAAATATCTAACTGCTGGTCACAAAAAATCGTGATACTAGTAACTAAAAGCTCAGTTATTAAATTTAAGATTAATATTAAAGTTTGGAAGATACAGCAGCTTCATAAGATTCTATTATTTTATTAGTGCGTACATATTGAAACAAGTAATAGTGCTTCATGTTTTACTGGGATATTAATCCCTCCACACATCTTTGCACACCCTGTACAAGTTCAGAGTATATCAATTTAAATTGTTTTGTCTTTTTATAAACTAACGAGCTGAAAACAATACTATGTACATGTTCCTGAAAGTGATAGAATTATCCTTCTTGCAGGATAAATGATTTCATTTCAAAAGAATCTAAGTTGGGAGACTTTCTCTACATTTGGTATTAAAAACATCCTGTAAAAGTTAGTTTATTGTGTTGACGGGAGAATAGACTCGGGACGACAAAGGAGTGTAATTTAATATAGTGTGTAATCTGAGGGACTTTGTGGTTCCCTGGTCTCTGACACGTACTCTGGCGTCACGGTCAGTTCCCTTCTTGTTTATATAAGTGAACCCAAGACAGCGCCTGCGCTCAAACCGAATGTGCTGTTTCATGGGTACTCATAAACGGTGACTATTCGACATGCCCAAAATGGTGACCCGCGAAAAGAGTGACTACGGCAGGAAAGTGCAGGAAAAGGCCGTCATCGAAAAGGTCATCATCCATCTACATAATGTATCTCGCTTAGTTCAATAAAGTTCGCGCGAGAGATGGAAGTTATGACGAATTTTCTCACTTTTTTTGTGAGGGAAATCATCAGTCGCATTTATTCGAACGCGGTACAGCAATATTCAAGTATAAAATTAAACCGCATAGTAGTACCTCGTCCTGCGCGAGTGCGAGGAAGACTCAACATAGGCGGCGCATGGCTAACGTGTGGTGTTGTGGCGCAGAGGCAGATGGCGATCGAGCGCTGCGCTGCGGCCGCGGGCGGCGAGCGGGCCGCCGGCGCCGCGCCCGCGCCCGCCACGGACGGCGCCGCGCCGCAGCTCACGCACACGCGCGTGCTCACGCTCGAGCACGGCGAGCATCACGACTCCACGCTCTATCGGTACACACCATTCAACACTCGTCTTGCTTCTATACTCTATACATACATAATTATGTATATTGCATGCAAATAATGCCAAACCATATTTTTGCTGCAGGTTTCAAAAAGGCTGCTATTTACAATTCTGCCCCGGTCCTTCTTTACTGGGCCGAAAAGTATTTCTCTATACTAATTATGTGATGTCTGATAACCGTAAGTATGGCATAGATTTCGGTTAAGTGGGTAGGTACCTTTTTTATCTAACTTATTTTTTGCGGCTTAGGTAATATGTAAGTGTGACTACATAGAGAATGCAGACCAAAATTTCTCGGTGCCGGCTATATGCATGGACTGCATAGGGTATCTCCTATTATGGAAGGAATATCCCTTTAAAGCTAATTCAAAAAGGAGGAGGCTCTTAAATCGGCCGGAATGTTTTTATACATTTATAATGAATAATTCAAAAGGAAATAATTAATTGTCAGACGAGCTCTGAAGACATGATGGTTAGGTACTATACGCATATACTTTTTGCTAGCACTTGTAGTAACAAGTATTCTCTATGTAGACACCCTTAGATAAATTGCGACCAGAAATCACTATTAGGTTTTTAGGGGATCGAACTGCGACTATAGTTGAACAAAAAGTCTATAGATTTATGAAACTGTTTCTGCTGAATTTAAGGATAACCTGCAGGCCCTCAAAAGTTTATTAAAATCCCGGACTGGGGGAGATTCGGGTACCTAGGTATGAGTATTCTAGCGTCCTGCTTTCGCACGTCCTTGGATGCCCTCTAGAAGATTTTTATGTTTTAGCAATTATCTTACCTTGTTGATTTTGTATATGCAGAAGAAGATAAGCAAATCGAGCAAGCAGAGTTTATTCGCAATCAATATTACGGACTGGAGTGGTACCGCGCCAGCGAGGACGACGAGTCGCCGGCGCCGCTAGGCACGGGCCTGCTGGTCACGGACACCGACCACTACTGCCAGCTGCGACTCGCGCGCGCCGGCTCCTTCCACTACTACTTCGTGTACGACAACGCGTGAGTACCCCACGCCAAGATGTCGCGTACCCCACAGCGTCCTCGCAAGCTTGTGACGTGCTTTGTTGATATCGCAGGGAATCGCCGGTAGGCCCGCAGGGCTCGGGCTGGTTCCACGTGACACCGGAGCTGCGGGCCGGCGCAGGCGGCCGAGATCTGCTCCCGCTGGACGCCGTCATGTGCCAGACCGTGCTGGCCAAGTGCCTGGGCCCGCTGCCGCGCTGGGAGCGCGTGCTGCGCGTGGCCAAGGAGTCTGGCTACAACATGATCCACTTCACGCCCGTGCAAGAGCTCGGCGCCTCCAACTCCAGCTATAGCATCGCAAATCAGCTGCGTCTCAATCCACAATTCAACACGGACGCGGGGCGCGAGGCCACCTTCGCCGACGTCGAAAATATCGTCTCTAAAATGCGTACTGACTGGAAGGTGCATTGTGACTTTTATACCCCATTTTTCGGTTACCGAAGTAGATTCATACTTTAATCGCTTAGTGTATAATATATACCTACAACGATTTTGGCTCATGTTACCATTCCAAAATCTAGATGCTGTCTATTTGCGACATCGTATTGAATCACACGGCGAACGAGACGCCGTGGCTGTCGGAACACCCCGAGGCGACGTACAACTGCAGCAACTGCCCACACCTGCGGCCGGCCGCCCTGTTGGACGCGTTGCTGGCGCGCCTCACGGCCGACGTGGCGCGCGGCGACCACGAGGCGCGGGGAGTGCCGCGCCGCGTCACCGCTCACGAACACCTGGAGGTGAGTTTGTCCTCACATCCCCCTCACCCCTCCCCACCCGCGAACATACCGCACTCACGCTGACTGCTGTCCACAGGCCATCAAGCACCTCCTGCTGACGCAACTGCTGCCCGAGGCGCGGCTGCACGAGATGTACATGTGCAACGCGGCCGAGCTGGTACAGGAGTTCTACTACATGGCGCGCAACAAGTGAGTATGCGGCGGCGGGCGCGCTGCGGGCGCGTGGCGCACAGAGCGGGAGTGACTCGCGCGTGTTGCAGGGTGCCGGCGCCGGGCGCGGCGGCCGCGGACGCGGGCGAGCTGCGCTTGCTGCCCGACCCGCAGCATCGCCGGCTGCGAGCCACCATCGACATGGACCTCGCTCTACAGCTCTACAACGTGTACAGGTGAACACGCCTCGATGCAATCTAATTATCCTATTCACATTTTATGTAATTCTCATCGCTTTTCATTGCAATTCAGAGCAGAGTGCTATGACGAGGAGACTCGGCTCAAAAAATGCTGCGAAGAGATGAAAAGGAAGCTAGAGCAACTTAACGAGGCCGCCGCCGATACGTTGCGTGAGCATCTGCGCTCAGCCGTCGACAACGTTATAGCCGGCATGCGGTGAGTAGCCGTGTATTGATATAATATGAGTAGAAACAATAATTAAAGTATTTTGCGACGATGAATGAGCTTTGACGAGCCGTCTACTTTGCCTTGTATTTGCAGATACTTCCGTCTACAGTCCGACGGACCGAAAATAGAAGAAGTGAGCGCGAAGAACCCGCTCGTGCCGAGGTAGGTGTGGAGTGAACTGGCGCAGGGGAAGGAAGCTGTGGAATAGCTAACGCGCGCGTTTTCGTGCAGGTACTTTACATGGGCGTGTCCCGTGGAGAGCAGCTCGCTGGCCGAGGTGGAGGCCGTGCTGTACTCAGACGCCGGCCGGCTGTGCATGGCGCACAACGGCTGGGTCATGAACGCCGACCCGCTGCAGGACTTCGCCGCCAAGGCCGCGGGCGCGCGCGTCTACCTGCGCCGCGAGCTCATCGCCTGGGGCGACAGCGTCAAGCTCCGGTGAGTCGATCGATCGATCGACCCTTCGATCCACCCCCCTCCGCCCGCCCCTCACTCACGCCCTCGCTGTTGCAGATACGGCGACAAGCCAGAGGATAGCCCGTTTTTGTGGGCGCACATGCGGGAGTACGTCGAGCTCACGGCCGAAGTCTTCGATGGTGTACGACTCGATAACTGCCACTCAACCCCTTTGCACGTCAGTAAATTATTTCGATTTATGTGTAGTTGGCCCTACGCCTCTGAGCTGGTGCTCTTCAAACCGTCCGGGTTTCCGTTTACAGGTCGCGGAGTACATGCTGGACTGTGCGCGTAACGTAAAACCGGACTTATACGTGGTGGCCGAACTGTTCACCAACTCGGACCACGTGGATAACATTTTCGTCAACCGTCTAGGCATCACGTCGCTCATCCGCGGTAAGTGTCGAGGCGGAGTGGAAGCTGGGGCCGAGAGTCTCGCTAATGACTGACGGCAACGTTTCAGAGGCGGAGAGCGCGTGGGAGGCACAGGAGTTGGGGCGGCTAGTGCACCGCTTCGGCGGGCGCGCCGTGGGCAGCTTCCTGCGGGCGCCGCGCCGCGCCTGCGCGCCGCGCGTGGCGCACGCCATGCTGCTGGACCTCACGCACGACAACCCGTCCCCGCTGGAGCGGCGCGGCGTGTTCCACGTGCTGCCCGCCGCCGCGCTCGTGGCCATGGCCAGCTGCGCCACGGGCAGCACGCGCGGCCTGGACGAGCTCGTGCCGCACCACGTGCACGTGGTGGACGAGGCGCGCCTCTACCCCGAGTGGGCCGAGCCCGCTCTCCCCGCCCCCGCAGCGCCCGCCGGCGACTCGCAGGACCCGCGTGTGGGGCCCGACACCGGTATCATCGCCGCTAAGCGCCTACTCAACGAATTGCACTTTGAGCTCGCCGCCGACGGATACGACGAGGTACCGCTTGTAACTTTTCTCAGAGTAACTTTGTCGCTGACAAACTTTTTAAATAATGAAAATTTACAGGTATACGTCGATCAAATGGATACAGATGTGGTCGCAGTTACGAGGCACGAGCCGCGTTCTAGAAAGGTACTCAATTGCAAAAATTCCCCTTTTTTATCATAATCTTTACGCCACTGTACTAACATTTGTCCCAATAAACAGTCGGTGATCCTAGTGGCTTTTACGGCGTTTAACCAACCAGATCAAAATTCAAGCGGGCGGTACGTGAAACCTCTACGATTTGAAGGACAACTCGAAGAAATTCTGTTCGAAGCTTGCTTACGTCACGTGGACCATCGGTAAGACTCCTTATACTATCCTTTTTTTAAGAACATATTTCAAAGTTAGCTAACCGTCGGTCGGCGTCATCAGGTCGGAAGGCAGCCCGCTGCGCGCGCCCGGGCCGTTCTCGCGCCACGCGCGCTACATCACCGGGCTGTCGCAGTACGAGTGCGCAGTGCGACGCGCGCCGGCACTGGGCGCGTCGGGCGTGTTCGCCGGCTCGCGCAGCGAGGGCGCGCACACCGTGCTGGAGTTCCGGCCGCTGCTGCCCGGCAGTGTGGTGGCGCTGCGCGTGGGCCCGCGCGAGCCGCAGCGCGCGGCCCTGCAGGCGCTGCAGGCTCGCGTGGACGCGCTGCACCGCGCGCCCGCCGCCGACCCGCTGGGCCTGCGCCCCGCGCTCGCCGAGCTGGACCTGGCCGACTTCAACGCCCTGCTGTTCCGCTGCGACGCCGAGGAGCGCGAAGCGGGCGGCGGCGGCGCCTACGACGTGCCGGGCTGGGGCCCCCTGCCCTACGCCGGCCTGCAGGGCGCGGCCTCGCTGCTGGCCGAGCTGGCGCCGGGCGACGCGCTGGGCCACCCGCTGTGCGACAACCTGCGCGCCGGCGACTGGCTGGTGGAGTACGCGTGGCGGCGCCTGGAACGCGAGCCGCGCCTGGCGGCCGTGGCCGCGCGCTACCGCGAGCTGTTGACCCCGCTGACCGAACTGCCGCGCTTCCTGGTGCCGGCGTACTACGAGGCGCTGACGCTGGGGCTGTACCGCGGCGTGGCCCGCGCGGCGCTGGCGCAGCTGGCGGGCTGGGCGCGCGGCGCGGCGTTCCCGCGCGCGCTGGCGCTGACCAGCGTGCAGTTGCTGGGCGCGCTGTCGTCGGCGCCGCTGCCGCCGCAGTCGCCCGCGCTGCCGCCGCCGCGGCCGGCGCGCGCGGTGTCGCTGTCCGCGGGGCTGCCGCACTTCGCGGTGGGGTACATGCGCTGTTGGGGCCGCGACACGTTCGTAGCTCTGCGCGGCCTCATGCTGCTGACCGGCCGCTACCAGGTGAGTGTCGCCCGGCTCTGCGCGCCGGCGATCGTGCCGTTGATTAAAAGCAATATTTTTTGCAGGACGCGCGCTTTCACATCCTCGGCTTTGCAGCCTGTCTTCGTCATGGCTTGATTCCAAACTTGCTCGACGGTGGTCGTAACGCTCGTTACAACTGTCGCGATGCCGTATGGTGGTGGCTTCAGAGCATCAAGCAGGTGAGTAGCTTAGATTTATAGCTCGATACTACAAATAGTACTAAAATCAATTAATATCCAATTTGCACAACAATTACAGTATTGCACTGAAGCGCCGCAAGGTACAGCGCTGTTGACGGAGCCAGTGTCGCGGCTGTTCCCCAAGGACGACTCGGAAGCGGCGCCGCCGGGTGCCGCTGATCAGCCGCTGCACGACGTGGTGCAGGAGGCCCTGGACGTTCACTTCCAGGTAACTGCCGGACCGGCCTCCCCCCTACCCCTCCCGCCTAATGTCACCCGGACCTAACTGCTCCTAATTTGTCCGCAGGGCTTGGTGTTCCGCGAGCGTAACGCTGGCCGCGCTATCGACGCTCACATGTCCGACAAAGGCTTCAACGTCCAGATCGGTGTTGATCCTGAAACCGGCTTTCCGTTCGGTGGAAACGATGCGAACTGCGGCACCTGGATGGACAAGATGGGGTCGTCGGAACCGGCCGGCAACCGCGGCAAGCCCGCCACGCCCCGCGACGGCAGCGCGGTGGAGCTAGTGGGGCTCGCCTACAGCGTGGTGAGCTGGCTGGCGACCCAACACCGCGCCGCGCGGTACCCCTACCCCGGCGTGGTGCGGCGCCACCGCGACGGCAGCCTCACGTCCTGGACCTTCGCGCAGTGGGCCGAGCGCATCCGCCAGAACTTCGAGCGCTACTTCTGGATCCCGCCCGCGCCGTCGGCCGCCGACCTGCGCCCCGACCTCGTGCACCGCCGCGGCATCTACAAGGACAGCCACGGCGCCTCGCGACCCTGGGCCGACTACCAGCTGCGCTGCAACTTCCCCATTGCCATGGCTGTCGCTCCCGAGCTCTTCGAACCTAAGCACGCTTGGATCGCGTTGGACAACGTAGAGCGTCTGCTTCTGGGCCCGCTCGGAGTCAAAACGCTGGATCCCGCCGACTGGGCGTACCGCGGCGACTACGACAACTCCAACAATAGCGACGACCCGAGCGTGGCACACGGCTTCAACTACCATCAGGGACCCGAATGGCTGTGGCCGCTAGGCTTCTATCTGCGAGCCCGCCTCGCCTTCGCGCACGAGTGCGGCCGCCACGCCCGCACCGTGGCCGCCGCCTATGCCGCGCTGGCGCCGGCGCTGGCCGAGCTGCGCACCTCGCCCTGGCGCGGCCTGCCCGAGCTGTGCAACGCGGGCGGCGCCTACTGCGCGGACTCGTGCCGCACGCAGGCCTGGAGCTCGGCCGTGGTGCTGGAGGCGCTGCACGAGCTGGAGGCGGCGCGGCGCGCGCGCCCCCTGGCCGCCGACTGACGCGCGCGCCCCCGCCGCCTGCGACACGCGCGCGCCGCGCCCCCGCCGCGCCGCCTCTACGCCGCGCCCTACGAGCCGCTGCGGCCCGCGCCGCGCCGCCCGCTGGCCGCGCTGCGCCGGCTGCTGCGGCGCGCGCGCGCACCTCCGCGCCTCTCGCGCACCATCTACAATCTGCTGCAGGCCGGCGGCTGCGCGCGCCGGGGCGAGCTAGCCACCGTCGTGTACAGCGACCGCTACTTCCGCTACGGCCTGCCGCTGCGCGCGCGCGAGGCGCCGGCGCGCCGCATGGTGGCGGACGACCTGGGCGCCGCGCTGGCCGAGCGCCGCGCGCCCGCCGCCCGCACCGCACACGTCATGCCGCTGCGCCGCGCCGCGCCCGGCCTGGCGCCGCGTGCCGGGGTGTTGCTGGGGCTGGGCGGGCGCGCGGGGCGGCCGCGCGCGCCGGGCCCGCGCCGCGAGCCGCCGCGCCTGCTGCGCGTGGCGGCCGAGGCGCGCTTCGAGGAGGCGGCGCCGCGCGAGGCGGGCGCGCCGCGGCGGGGGCTGGACTACCGCCAGCCGCGGGTGGGCGCGGAGCCTCGCGTGGCGCGTGTGGAGCCGCGGGCGCGCCGGGAGATGCCGCCGCCGCCCGACGACCCCGCGGACTACGGCTCGGCCTCGAGCTCGGGGGCCGCGCCGCGCCCGCAGTTCGCGCTGACGGACGAGGCCGAGCCCGCGCCGCGCTGGGCGGACGAGGCCGAGGCGCCGCCGCAGTGGGCGGAGGCCGGCTACGGAGCGCTGGTGAAGCCCTCGCCCCGCGTGAGCGCCGCTAACCTGTCGCCGACGGCGGAAGACGACAAGGCGTGCTCGATGGCTCTGGCGCGTAAAGTGTTGAACACGGAGCGGTTCAACAACGGCGCGCAAGCAGTGCTGTACCGGCGCGGCTCGACGGCCTCGCGGGGGTCGCGCGGGGGCCCGCGGGGGGGCTCGCGGGGCGCGCGGGGGCTGCGGCGGCTGCGGGCCACGATCCGCGCGATGCTGGCGTTTAGCGGGCTGTTCTACGCACTCTCGTTCCTCGCGTTCTACTTTCTGAGTCTGCCGTAGGTCCCAAGCCGAGGATGCTATTATAATACTGAGTGCCATAAATTTTATGTTAAAGTTAAGAGTAGGTATAATAATTGAGTAGTACAATTGGTTTGTTTGTACAGTACTATTCAAATTAAATAAATTATAATAATTGTAGATAAGTTAACAGATTCTGTCCTCGTTTCATGTGTTAAAAATCTATATAATAGTGTTATGAAATGTTGAAATGTTTTATTAATATTTTTGCCATAGTTTATTTTACTATTCTATTTTTATAATAAAATTAAGAAAAGATTAGATTGATGCTTAGAGTCATCGCAACTTGACTTCCGTCATTAAGTACCTACTATGTATTCATGTAGAATATTTATAAATTTTGTTATAAAATATAAAAAAAGCATATTTAATAAAAACATGTTTATCAAATGTAATGTTTTAATATTATGCCCTTATGTACTAAAACCTAATATTCAATTAAACAAACGACTGTTGTCGTTTCTACAAAATTTACGTGGAGCTAACGCTGCAAGCTAACGGCAAAGGTTCACACAAAATTATTTTTTTAACCGACTTCAAAATAAATATATTCATTTCTGTTTGTAGCAAGTATTTACCGAAAAAGGATATAACGGGATCGCTATGATCCCCGCTGCGCTAAACAGTTTTAAGATTCACCTATGGATAAATCAAGTATAAGGAAAGATTCCGAACTATATCTTTAGTTTAGGATATTGGGCCGGCCTTTGGTGTGGTGTGGTACGCAACGTGCGTCGACACCCTTGCGCCGTTCCATGTTCTAAGTTCGGCGTCGCGCCCGGACCTGCTGATGGAGGCAACCCTAAAGCGGCGAAAGTATAATAACCTTACGGGCAATTATATTTTGAGCCCTTTGGGGTTGAAACGGAGAGTGGACATGGAGGCCAGGTGCACGAGTTCTGTATAAGGAACTCGCAAAGCGCTTGGTCAACTCCACCCGTGATCAGAAGGCTAGGCTGTATTTTGAATTGACATTGCCATTCAACGTGGTAATTCCGCCAGTATCCTGGGTACGTTTCCCGCCATTGACGGAGATGACGACATATTTTTCAACGCTTTAACGCGTAAACAGTTGATAATTTTATAAGTTTTGACGTTTATAGTTATATAAGTTTAGTTTTAGATGTAGATATTTTTTATTTAGTAAGTATAGTTTCGATCTCACATTAATGTAATGCTTTTAATAAACATGTAGGTACCTACTTATTTAAGTACCTTTTTTCCGAACTTTTGACTTCGTTAATTTCCTTTTAAGCTGATCTGCGTGCTGTATAAGCGAGTATCTGATAAATATGTATATTAGCATACATGCTAATATACCTACATATTTATCAGATACTCGATCTATTATAGCATATAGCGAACTCACACTTTCTGTCCATGGCGGCTTTTTAGCAATACAGCAGGCAAGTGGACAGACACAATAAGAGCGGGAACACATTAGGCGCTCGGCGTTGCTTTGTTGGCGTACACACAGCGCGCTTAGTACAGCGTGCATACAGCGTTACTTACCTCTATACTTTGCTCAAATTAGAAAAGTATGTCTCATTTCCGCGTTCAAAATCAAAAGGTTTTTATTTCGAGTAGGCCTTTTCAGGCACTCTCAAAACGTTACTGACTCTAGTTGCAGGTTCCAAAATGTCATTCTTATGAAGAAGAAACGGCAAGAAACTCCATAAGTTACTCTTTTAAAAACATAAAATACAGTTTAACGAAAGCGCCTTTTCAAATGTACAACTAAAAGGTGGTTAATGTATCTCGAAGCGCGCGGCTGACGGCTTCCCCAACGCGCGTTTGAACGAAAATCTTAAAGCGCGAGTCCAACGAACTCTTAACCACAATATTGGATGGATGTTTGAATGTATACCTCATTATGAACTATGGGTTCTCAAAACGCGCGTTACTAAAGCGCCTAATGTGTACTCAACTTCAGGGTCTGATTATTTTTTAATGGCTCAATTATTTTTCAGACTCTTTGAAGAGCATTTGTGTAAACATCACAGGGGCTGACTGGCTGGGACTATAAAGAAAAGGTATAAGATCAATATTAACATGTTATTTAATAATTAAAAAGGTTTTCTTCAATTGCTTTCTCTGACTCCCAAGCTTCTGCAGACTCTGGATCATGTTTTATTCTCTTCTTCTTGGGTGCGGCATCACCATCAACTGAGATTTTGCGTTTCTTTTTCTTCTTCTTTTCACTTACATTTGTTGTAAGGTCTGGTTCTGTCTTCATTACTGTGTCTTGTATTACTGGGTTCTCTTGTTCTAATGTGTTTTTATCAGACTTGTGTTTCTTTTTTTTTCTTTTTTCAGTTTTCAAGGTAGTTTCAATGTTATCTTGGACATTTAAACGTTCTGCAATGGATGCCGGTATCTTCAAAGCCTTCTTATAATTAGATCCAAAAAGAGGATGACGACATTTAGTTTCCGGGAGTGGTATGAAGTTTGTCTGATTATTAACCATGACATTATCATCATGAAAATGTGCTTTTGGAATCCTTTTACGTAAACTAATTATGCCATTTAGAGGCAAATTATTAATTTTATAATTATTGTGTTCCATGGTTAATACAGTAAGAGTATTGGATTGGATATCATCTTCAGCACTTCCATCATAAGTTTGACCATCAAATTTGATTTTACATTTACCATGGATATTTATTTTTTTCCCTGCAAAACTGCTTACATCTATTTCTTTTGGACACTTAAGAATCCATACTTCGTCATCTTGAGTGAGATTGGAATTGTATAATTGTTGTGTAACAAGCTTTAAATTAGGATTACCTTTTAGAAATTGTTTTGTTTTTTTCGTATTTTTACTGCTAGTGTAATCTTTGTCTTGTTCTGGACTAGATTCAAGATGGTCCAAGTGATCATCTTCTTCAAACAGTAATCTCTCTGATATTCTAGGTGTCCTCTGTTTGGTAGGATCGGTTATATTCAGTGAAATTGTTCTGGGCACTTTGTTTGGTGCCTGCTTGTCAGGGCTGCTAATTGATGTTTCACTTACACTGATATTAAGAGCTTTACCAGTAGTACTTTTGTCTATGAATGAAATGGTGTGAGTAATATCATTATCACATTTGATAGCTGATATTTCATTACAGCTATTCTCATCACTTTCATCTTCTATTGAATGATTTTCTGTAACAACACTATGATTCACTGTGTTGTGTTGATGCAGAGTTTTATAGCTAACATCTTGTTTGCTTATTGTTGTTTCTCCTATTTCAATTTTGTCTTCAATTTCTTCATCACTATTTTGAGAAATTTCTTGAGTCTTTTTTTTCTTTTTCTTTGATTTAGTTTTCCCAGTTTCAGACTCAGATTCTGCTAAATTATTATGATTGGTACCGTTAATAAGTTCATCATGGGTATCACATTTTAGTTTAGTAGATGTTGATGAAACATTACTAACAATACTGGATCGCCTTTTCTTTTTACTCTTTTTTTTCTTAGTTGTAGTTGGTAGAGTTGATTCTTCCAGTTTGACTTTCATGTCAAGAAAAGTTTCATCATATGTTTCTGAATTCTGGGAGTCAGGTTGATTTCCATTAATTTCAAATTGATTTATTTTTATTTTGTTGGTTATGTCACTATCACTTTCAGGTTCTAATTTTATCTTTTTTTTTTTGAGGTGTTTCATATTGTTCACTTCAGAATGTTCTTCTTTGATATTTATTTCATTATCTTCTTCATTTTTGTTTTTGCTAAAGGATTTTTTTTCTTTACCTTTCATTTTGTGATTATTGTCGAGTCCAATCTTCTCAAATGAGTTAACCTCAGTTGCATCCCTAAAAACCAAAACAATAATTGTTAAACTCTGATACAAACCCGTTACTCTTGCTTTAAGGAAGTAATTCAAATTTGATAAGTCCTAGTTAAACCCATAAAGTAAATAATTTTAGTTATTAAACTTTTTGAGGACAAAATAAATATCCACAGGATATTTTTAGTATGTTTTTGGTCATTGGTCGTCTTAGGGATCACGTTTTTTTTATGAAAGATAAATATTTTATGCCATTACGAGGGTACATTCACACTATAACAATTAAGATTACATGGTTGCTCAAATGTTACAACATAAAGAGCAAAAGTACATGAATTTATATTCTCCACAGGCTAATAAACCTCTATTAGACTATCAGGGAGGCAATTACTAGCAGATTTATTTTTAATGATATCTGTTATGACGTATAGTGATATATATATCTGTATGATAGTACAATATTTTTCATCGCCAATACACATGCAGTTATCAAACGAGTTAAGCTGCTTGAACTTACTTAGTACTGCTATTGAAACTGTCGCTTGACGTATCCGTCCAAGCAAAACTGTTTTCAGAACCAGATTCCATTCATGATAACATTTCCTTCCACTTGCGAAATAAAAATATGCGTATAACCTTTATAACCTAAAAGTATATCTATAATGTTAGCACAGCAAATAGTTCAAACATTACTTGCGTACGGCTGTCTCTGGCTGGCCGTCACCGATAGATTGACTTTTCTGTCAGCCGTCAGATTACTTTAACTACATGACATAAACTACGTGTCTTATTTCTTTTTGTATTACTTATCTTGCCTTTTCAACACTTAGCTAAATATAGGAGTTTCATCTACTCACCTGTATAATTATAAAAAAAAAAAATATTTAAGGTTTTATCCATCCATATTTAATGATGAAAATGTGTTATATTTCTTCCTATGGTTCTTCTATAGACTCATTATATTCAGATTTCAGAATTATATTTTTATAGGTTCTTCCAATGAGGTTTGAACTTTCTGACATTGTTTGTAGATGATAACTATAATACATAATAATAATTATAGTAGAAAAGTTATGGCTAAGGTTACATTTTTTCTTTTAAGCCTTTGCACGCCGTGGCGATCAACGGTGACCGACAAAACAATACATATTTTGTTGCTCGGCAGTCAAAGTGTTAAACATATAAAAATATTTTAATTTTGATTTTACACTATTTAAATAAATTATTTTTAGTCATATTAAAAGACTGAAGTTTTATACGTATTACAATTACAACTATGTTAACCTACTCGTAACCATTGATGTAAACGACTGATTTAACAACATTGTTTGGTATTGTATGACAATATAATAATTATTCAATTAAGAAAGTTTTTGGTTAAGCTCTCAAATTGTATTATATGCAATTAATTAGATTGATTTGTTGAAACTTACTTTAAAAGGAAAGTTAAGGATATTAAAAAACACCGGGTGAACAAGCCGATCGCTAACCTTAACTACCTATTATTATATTACTAGAAGTAGACGAAGAAGAACAACGAACGAAAAACCAAAAATATGACGACACGCTTTATCTGGGGCACGGCAGTAACCCAACCAAGTCTCGATTCATTTTACATGTTAATTCTTAAATATTTACTATGTACATTTATCTATAAAACTATATGACATATTAAAATGGTGTTCTAACGCTCTCACATTTTTAGGGTTCCATACTCAAAGAGTAAAACGGAACCCTGTCTGTCTGTTTGTTTGTCACCAAGCTGTATCTCATAAGCCGTGATAGCTAGAAAGCTGATTTTTTTGCAAATGATGTATTTCCGTTGCCGTTATAACAATAAATACTAAAATCAAATAAAATTAAACATTAAGGGGGGTCCCCATACAATAAACGTAATTTTTTACTCTATCTTAATAAACGGGTAGAAACTTGAATATTTGATTAGTATACCTATAAGAAACATGATTTTCCATTATAGATAGTAGATAGAACGAAACCCTTCGTGTGCGAGTCAGACTCGCACTTGGCCGTTTTTTATTTATTTTATTTGTTTTTATTTTGCGTATTTGTTTTTTTTTTTGTTTTAATCGATATATATGTACATATATTAATCAGTATTATATTATTTAAGTAAAGTCTTTATTTTGTTTTGAAATCGAGATCGTGCATACGGAATAGTCTTCTTCCAAAAAAATAATCCTAAGTCATAAGTTCCATAATGATGTCTTTATTTTTAATATTTACACCTCCTTATTGTTATCGCTTGTCAGCGATAATATTTCCAGAATATAAAATCACCTAAGAATATTTTATGATATACTGAAAAACAAAAGCATAAGCTTTGTCGAATGGATAGTTTGGTCACACCAAGTGCCAATAACCCAGATATCCTGTACACATCATAAACATTTTTTTTTTTAATTTGACGCTGTCGCATTTTGTGTTTGACGTTTCTTTCTTGTTAAAATTTGTGTTCAACATGGTGAGTTAGTTGTGATTATATATTTTAAATCTGAATTTATCTAGAATTTGTACAGTGGTTCTTCGATATAAACGTAACAGTTTTAAAGAACTACGTTGGGATGTGTTACTGAGCGTTATATTTTTGGTTAGGGTTAGGGTATTTAGATAGAATTATATTCTGTCGGTGTCGAAATTAAAGTGAAAATAAACTTTCTAGATATTAGAGTAACACTTAGGTTTCACTAATAAACTAAATTGTCTCATTGATTTATTGTGCTACAAAGTATTGTTTTGATGTACACCCTATTCTTAATACAAAAGTAAGTATTCACACAGGTTAGAAATACTCATGTTGTAAAATAACTATGGTTTACAGGCACGCGGGCCCAAAAAGCATTTGAAGCGTTTAAACGCTCCTAAAGCATGGATGTTAGACAAGTTGGGTGGCGTGTACGCGCCCAGACCTTCGACTGGACCACACAAATTGCGTGAGTGCTTGCCGCTAGTGATCTTCCTGCGTAACCGGCTCAAGTATGCGCTCACTGGCAATGAGGTCCTCAAAATCGTAAAGCAGCGTCTCATTAAAGTGGACGGTAAAGTGAGGACTGACCCCACTTACCCTGCTGGCTTCATGGGTAAGTCTTACTGTTTATGTTTATCGCTATCCAAATTTATAATATTATTTTAAAGAGTACTCACATTGTAAATTTACCCTGAAAAAGTTACTTTAAACCTAAATAATCTATTGGTCCTTGTTTACTAGGATTTTTGTTAACAACTACTACTAACATCTTTATCTTACAGATGTTGTTTCTATTGAGAAGACCAATGAATTGTTCCGTCTCATCTATGATGTGAAGGGTCGTTTCACTGTTCACCGCATTACTCCTGAAGAGGCCAAGGTTTGTAAGAGTCCTAAAATGTGTCATAGAATAGATCTTATTTATATATCAGAATTTTAGAGTGAAATATTATATGTACCTTATTGTGTCACATTACAACAAATTTCTGAGTTGTTTACAAGTTTTAAGTAATGAGATTGGAATTTTTATCATACTGTGACTAGACATGTGTTATACTGTTATTTTATTGCTTGCTGAGGTCTATTCTTCTTTTCCAATGTTAATGATAGTGGTTTTAACTATTCAATTCTTCTGCAGTACAAGCTATGTAAGGTGAAGCGTGTGGCTACTGGGCCTAAGAATGTGCCATTCCTTGTGACACATGATGGCCGCACCATCCGTTACCCTGACCCTCTCATCAAGGTCAATGACTCAGTCCAGCTAGACATTGCCTCTTCCAAGATCATGGATTTCATCAAGTTTGAGTCAGGTATGACAATTTTTAATTGTTTTGTTTATAATATGTAAGTTTCATAAATTCATTAGCAATTTAGTTTTATTAATTCATTTGAAATATTTATTGAGCTTTCAAATGTTTATTGAGCTCATAATGAGTGATTAATTTTTTTTTATGGTGAATGACATTACAGCCAGAATTGACTAGCTATGTACTTCAAAATTTTGGATATGAGTATAAATGAAAATCCGACAGACTTATTTTTCGTTAGTCATTATTAGTCATTATTAGTCATTTTTCGTAAAATTAAACCTATTTTACATACTTGTATTATAGTTGTGGTGGCCGTGTGGGTTTACTTATGGATTTGTATGCATGAGGTGCAGGTTTGATTTCTAGTGCAGGGCATACCAATGTAACTAATTTAAAGTCTATAAGACACTGACATGTTGAGGGAAAACATTGTGAGGAAACTTGAATTCCAAACTAAGGAATCTGTAATGGCCATGTCATAGCTTTCAATCCTCTAACCTTTCCTACATGGGAAGAGTCCTGTGCCCTGCGGAGGGTCTATAGGCTGTCTATTATTTTATGTTATTTAGTTACTTCAGAGCTGGCTGCACCAATGTGTAACCACCAACATTGGTACAGCCAGCTAAGTTCAAACCTCATGGTTTTAACATTTTAGGGTTATCCCTAATATGGTGTATTTAATTGAGCACAGGTGGAAACTAAGTTTTCTATTTATTTTCCTCAATGCACAACTTATTATGCCATGTTAGTGATGACTAATGTCATACCATTCTGTTTTGATACAGTACAAAGAATAGGAAGATGATTGACGATTGATACCCAATATGCGGCTTTTAGCCTTATGTAGTTTATAATTTTTATGTACATAAATATAAAAAAAGTTCATAATATTGTGGTCAATGATGTGTTCACGATGTGACTTTTTCTAAGTAATACTGTTAAGTGCAGGCCACACATACAAGCTTTTAGAGGCGCTCATATTTTTTTATCAGGAGGTTGTTCAAATTTATAGAGGATTCCAGTAATTTGAATCCTTGCTATTTGCTAATATATTATTTAACTATACTGTACCAAACTCCTTTGTATTAACATATTGTATCAAAATGGTTAACTTGATGTTAGTGTTAGTAGTGACTCAAATTCAATACAAAGGTTGATAACATTTTGTTTTTGCCAAAAAAAAACGTGTAGAAGATAAACAATCGTGCTTAGAAAATATCTTTATTAGAAATGTAGAGAATAAAACAAGATAATTATTTAAAACTTAACAATATCTGCTTCACTTTGATGAACTCAACTTTCTTGCAGGTAACCTGTGCATGATCACGGGCGGAAGGAACTTGGGGCGTGTCGGCACAATTGTGTCGCGCGAAAGACATCCTGGATCCTTTGACATCGTACACATTAAGGACTCGACGGGACACACTTTCGCTACTAGGTATTGTATATTATTGTTAGCAATGCCACTTAATCCATTGTAATTTAGAGTCATTTTGCTAAAGTGTTGATTTTTTTGGTTGCCCTCAGGTTAAACAACGTGTTCATCATCGGCAAGGGCACGAAGGCATACATCTCCCTCCCGCGCGGCAAGGGAGTGCGTCTCACCATCGCGGAGGAGCGCGACAAGCGTATCGCCGCCAAGGTGGCCGGCCAGTAGGCCAGCTATAATAAATAACTTACACCTACTGCCGTGTTTGATTGTTCCCTCGCCTGCGTATGAGTGTGTGTGTGGGAGTGGTGGTGCGTGCGCGCGTGTCGCTCCAGGTCGCGGCGGCGGGCCAGCGCGCGGCCGCAGTGTGGGCACGAGTAGCGCGCGGCGGGTGTCGGCGTGCGCGCCGCGTGCAGCCGCACGTGCTTGTTGAGGTTGCTCGGGTCGCCGAATGCGCGCAGGCAGTAGCGGCAGCGCAGCGGACGGTAGCCCGTGTGCGTGCGGATGTGTATCTTTAGACCGTAGCGCCGCGAGTACAGCTTGCCGCAGTACAGGCAGCGGTGGCCGTCGTGCGAGCGGCCCCACGCGGTGGCCAGCGCCTCCAGCTCGGCGGGGTCGGGCGCCGGCGCGGGCGCGGGGGCCGCCGCCCTGAGGCGCGTCGCCGCCAGCCGCCAGAAGGCGCGCGGCTCGAAGGGCGCGCAGTCCAAGAACAGGTGTACTTTGAGAGGGTTCGGGTCGGCGAAGGCGGCGCCGCAGCGGTGGCAGGCGTAGTCGCGGCGCGCGCGGATGTTGCGGGGCGTGAGGTGCGGCATGTCGAGCGCGGCCAGCGCGGCGGGCGCGAACCACAGCAGCAGGTCTGCGTGCGGCGGCAGCGCGGCGGCGAGGCGCAGGCGCAGCAGCGGCGGCGACAGCAGCTCGAGCTCGGCGCCGCGCGCGGCCACGTGCGGCGCCAGCGCGGCGCGCACGCACAGCGCCGCCGCCTCACTGCCCACCGCGCGCAGCCGCCCGCTGCTGTCCAATTCCATGTACACCTGCACAATACAACACATTGCATTTTTTTGTTTCGTTTCGGATACGTAAGTATTAGTGGAGTTAGAAACGAGTATAACCTTACATGAACAGTATTCGCTCTCGCTGCCTCTGGGCTCCGGCTCCGGCTCGAGTGTGTACTACTCAGAACACTTTCTATATAGAAAACTGACACAAACACGGGCCAAATATATTGTGTCGAAACTACGTTAATGTTAATCTACAAACTAACTAGAAATTAGATTATGTTCATATATTTTTTCGTATTAAGAGTTGGAGTATCTGTTTGTACTATTGAAATAACCAATTTTTTACTACATGCATTCATTCATTAGTAAAAAGTGTTGAAAAAAATATACCGTAGATACACCTATATAATAGCTTAAAAAAAAATTCTGTCTGTAGAATGGCTAGACCGATTTTGACACGAAAAATTCTAGTAGGTATTTGCTTATATTTCTTTTTTGCTAAGTTATAGTACAACATAATATTTCTTCACATTCACACTACGCTATCTAGTCTTGAGTTATATACGAGAGTAACGTCTGCTATGAATCTGTTCTAGGCAACTGATAAATATACTGTATTAAGAAATTACATACTTCTCACTCAATACAAAATTAAATTAAACACCCAGACAAGTTAAATTAAAATTAAATGAATGAGCTCATCACAAACTGCCATGGACGGGAATCAAACCCACTAAACTCCGGTATAGCCGTCGGGCCACTAATTCAAATGTGTAGGTATTTCCGTATTTCGAACAAAAATAACAATTTGCCCGAAGTAATGTTAATAAAATGAATAATATCGACAGCACACGTGAAATCATCGAATTTTGCGCCTAGTACGTAAAGGCTAGCCTTAAAAATTGAGTTTTCCTCTGAAATGGAAAAGTCTGAAATGGTTAATTTATTTTGCATTTAGTATGCGGCCATGCGGTCTCCATTCGCTGCATTTTAAAGAAACCAGGGATAGGTCATACAACTTAATAAAACATCGTTGATTCGTAACAAAAAATGTCACGCCATCTATGTCATACGTATTCAGTAGTAAAAAAAAACAGACTTGAGAATGATTAGACATTTCTAATTATTGTTAAACTATTACTGTGCCCGCAGCTATTACAGCGTGGTTAATTTTTTGGGGAAATTCATTTTAGTTTGAGCAAACGAAAAGGTAATTTAATTTATTAAAACTTTTTGTATTTACATTATATTAGTTAGAATATTTGAGTCGTTGATTAGACCAGAAATAACTCAATATACATAAATACCAAGAAACTCTGACATCCATGATTGTCCATTAATTCAAGTAGGTACGCGCTAAAAGTATAAGAGACTGACTGGTGTTAGAGATATCGCGGTTCCTTCATCAAGGCTCACGCAATCATAATTATACGGGCACTCATATGGACACTGAAACTACGAAGCGATGTACTATACTCAGCCTCTGTTTTAATTGATGCTTGTCCGCACTCTCTGTAGCCCGATAAAACTTCTCCTTTGCTATCGGGATCAAATGTCTCGTTGCCGGTGCCTACTGCTCTAGCATCGAAAGGAATTATACTGATAACGGGTAGGGCACAGTCCCCACGGCGCGCGTTCTTGCAGGTACAGTTTTCTTTGTACAATGACGTCGCCTCATCCAATACTACTACGTGCTGTATGGAATACTCGGGACACCAAACGCCTGCCAACGTATAGCAGTTATATTTCAGTCCGTGCGACTGACAGTCGGCTGTAGAACCCTTCAACCGACAGTAGCGTCTACCGACGTCTACTAACCAGTAGACGTTATTTCGGAATAAGTGTTAATTACTTAACGTCTGATGTATTCTAGATAATAATATAATCATTCAAAAAATGAACTTGATAAATTAAGTAGTCCAGGCACTATAATCTTCCTTACATGCCAAGCTGTTACTTTATTTTTATATAATATGTATAGGACTCTCACAATAGAGATTTTAATACTTGTGTCGCGAGAGGTTTCACAGACATTCAATTTACGTACACAAAGACTACTACTATGAAGGTTTTTGTAGGCCCTGTAGTATTATTTTTACTAACACTTTCTATAGGAACTTCGTTATTACTTTGCACACTATATAAGTTTAGGTAGTAACGATATAGGTTTAATTATATTAATAATGTTTTATGTTATGATTTCGTTATTTCAGAGGTAGAAAATATTTTGTCACAGCAAGAGGCAAATGCATTGCTTGTTTTGCATTTCTCGGTGAACGTTAAAAGATAGGTAGGTACGTGCCATTACGATGTACATAGTAGGTACACGAAATCATGAGCGTTATTAGTTGGACAGCACAGGTGGAGCAGCAGGTTGGCGGTTTGCAGGAAGGCAGAGGTACTTACAGGTTCGGTGTGGTCTCCATCGAGCGCGGCCAGCAGCTGCTCGGCGCTGAAGACGCGCGACTCCGCGCCGCAGCTCAAGCCGCGCAAGCACAACACGCGGGACATTACACTCGACTCGGCTACCACAATATCCTGCTGGACCCTCAAGCTGCGTTTGCGCAGTTGATTGCCCGACTGTCGGAACAGTGGCACTTGCGCTGTTATATATGAACACTCCCCTTCGTATGCCGGAGGGTTGGCTCTCTAGACTCACTCCCTCGATCCCTGCTTTTTTAAATCTCCGTAACGCCCTCCGAAAATTGTGTTCATCTAATATAGAACTGAGAGTACATATTGTAGATATCATAGCCTGCAGAAGTATATTATTATGTTAGTCCTGTTTTAATAGTAGGTAGGTAAGTACCTAATGTACCTATTATTTTACTCATAAGTAGATATTCTTTTTACCTTTTCCAAAGTTTCGATTAGTTCGAAAAGAGTGAAATAGACTTACCTACTCAAACCTAAAAATATAGTTTAGTTAAAAGGAATTCATCATAATTCATAATCCTATTGTACCTATGAACAATTATACGAAGCGTGAGGCGTTATTACATCTTTAGATTGCCGAGCCCATGTGAGCCGAGTCCGTGTGGTGTCCGGATATAAAGAATAGCACCACCCCATATCCTCCACTGGGTGTCGTAAAAGGCGACTAATGGACCTTAAGACCCAGTGCACTGTACCAAGCACCTTGGGTCACCCGAATGGTGGCGGGTAAACAACCAACAATCGCATTCCCAAAGAGGGTTAGTGTCAGGCAGGCGGCCGACTATAAAACCATAGCCAAAACTTTAAGCAACACGTCTAGAAGACGTGTTGCGCCGACCCCAAATAATAATAATTGGGATAAGGGCAGGGGAATGATGATGAGATTGCCGAGCCCAGTTTTAATAAAATAACAATAAGTATTAAAATATCGACTATAGGTACTTGTTATTCGATGCACGCCTTTTGACTGGGATACTTAAGTACCTATTTGGTTTGCCTCCCAAAGTGATCTGAACCAACGTGTACAAAACTCATTAGACAATAGTGTAGTGTTTGTTTGTCGACTGTCTGTGGTGATTTACTTCCGCTGATTAACGTAAAACAAGTCTAGCACTATTTTTTTAACCACCGCGTAAATTTCAGATGTAGCCATAAGCCCATGCAGGTGGCAACAGTATAGTTTTTAGCACTCTGTAATGTTCTTGTGTAAACGATGTTTTCAATTTGTAGGTATGGTAAGTTGTCTCAGTTTGAACCAGGTAAATTTCAAAGTCCCATATTGGGCTGGATTTTCAATCAATGCCTTCAATTTTTGTGTATAGTTAGCATATTTATTTAGCTTCAATTTTGCAAAACATTAATTTCTCATATTCTTTTTAGTTTCGGCGTAAAACAGGTTTTTCTGAAAAAATATTTTTGGTTCAAAGAGTACCACCGGTGGTACACATTGAACCAGGGTATGGTCCACATTGAGCCACCTTATTAACTATGTCTTCTAGATCAATTTGTAAGGCAAATACTTTGTAATAATAAAAATCAGTCTTTTATTTATTAAAATCACTTAAAATCGTATGATCCTTTAATTGGATAATTAGCCAAATCGGGTTCCAAAGGCATCCGGAGTTTCATGGCACCTGATCAGTTCAGATTAACACTTAGGCTTGGCCTCAAGCATGTTGGCAGTCGAATGCCCCCTCTTTTTCTTATCGTCACTTTGTTTCGTACCATTCTATAACAAATTAAAACAATTGTAGAAAAAAAACTCATTTAACGACTTGGATGTACATAATAAACCATGGTTCAATGTGTAACACCCTCAGGTGGTTCACTGTGAGACACGCCACGTTTGATAGCTAATCTCAAAAATTTATCGGCATACCAATCACTTAAAAACTTGAATTGTAGCGCTTTTAATTGCTAAATAACCGTAGAATACAGTGTACATATAAATAAATTGATATTATTTAAATGAAAAAAGCTAAAAAAGAATGAAATTGGAAAAAAATATTTACTTTTTGAGTCAATTTCCTTTCAAATGCTCCTCACACAACCACTTGACACACGATATCCACGCAAACTAGTGGGCAGTAATGGATCGTAAATACCTCTCTTTCACTCATATTAGCGCGGTTTAGCAACGTGGCGTTTTCGAGATTCGGCGGTGGTTCAATGTAGCTGCCTGGTTCACTGTGAGACACCCGACCCTATACATAATTAAAGAAAACAACAACATGAAACGTCCCTGTGAAGTCACATTTCTAGTTAGAATCTTACCCCCTTAGAGGAAGAGTTCCGTAAAATCTGTTCTTGCGGATGCCTGCTATACATTCCTATAACGAACCTATTTCCTTGATGGACCTTCAAAAAGATAAATACATAATACCTACTAAAAATATCCTTCAGAAACACGTTTGGGGGTTATTATGATAAAAGTTACGGTAGGAACCTACTTAGAAGTGTATTATTTCTATATTGTTATTTCAAATAAATATACGAAGTTATATCGTAACTAATTTATTCTAAACATTGAAATAAATTAAAAACTAAATATATTCAATAAACGTTTATACAGGGATTAAACAAAACAAAGTAGGAATCCTAAAAATACGTAACAATATACAAAACAACGGAGTCACAAGCTCGGTCCAAAGTTTGCTGGATCTCACAAGCTGCCGGCTTACATTGCGCAGATACGTTCAGCTACTTACAAGCTTGGTGAGTCAGCATTCATCAGTCTGCTCATAGAGTTTCTGAAGCGTTTTCATTTGACTGGCTTGACTGGCCGAGCTTGCCGAGCGACGCAACGCTAACGGCTTCATCCGATTTAATTTACGTTAAATTTCTCAACGAAATACTTCTTAGTAACTACAGCAGTTGACTAGTTAATGACATCACAAAAGTCCGGAGCCGTGCGTCGCGGAACGCGTCACTTGAGCATGACTTGAGTGGTCGGCGGTGGCCGGCGCGCACTATGTGCCACCAACTTACTCCTCTTCAACTGAAAAGAAAACATAAGGTAAACGAACTACACGCAGTTAATATTATACCTCACGACTCGTTAATTATATCTAGCCATAAGAGCCTCCCATCGTCAAGTTTAGGAATAGTAGGAACTAGCCTACTAACTAACTAGGTAGGGGTGCCATGATAAAATTGGTCCACAATCGGTATCTTGTGGAGGTTGTCGATTGTGAACCAAAGTGCTTGCTGAGAGTTATTACATTTTTTTTTAAAGCCGCTCTCGTAAGAATATTTGTAATCCTTGTATCGCAGGGACTTCCACAGACATTAATTTCACATTGCACAAAGACACCCCAGACACCACACAAGCATTTATGGATCGCAAAATTGCCCGACGTGGGGATCCATGTCGTGGCGTGTTGACCTATACCATTCGGCTAAGCAATTTTATTTTTTATACAAGCAGCAATTTTATTTCGACAAAGCGGGAATCATTGCATTTCTATTAGATAGGGAATATATATTCGTCGAGAGTAGAATTGATCTTGTAGATCAACAACGAGTACTTCCCTGAGCCCTAGGGTAAGTGTATATGTAGAATGACTTCATTTTATAATTGTAACATTTAAGCTTTTAACACAATTACTGTATCAAGGGGATGGTAAAAGGTTTTATGTTGAAATAAGGCACAAGTGCAGCTGCATAAACACATAGTGACCATTAGAAAGTGAATCATAAACGTATGAACACAAAGCATATTTTGCAAGCTCCAGCCCCTAGATATTTCGCGCACCCTGCTCATGGGCACACGTGTTGCTTGTAATTGTTATTTAAGAGCTCGACACATATGCACTTTGCAATAATATTGAGTTTTCGGAGTGCGCCGGTCTCGCCGGTCCGTTTGGCAGTAGGTAAAGGGAATTTTCATCATCATCAGCCTATCGTAGTCCACGGCTGGCCGTAGGCCTCTCCAAGAGCATGCCACTGAGATTTTAATTTTGAAGGGGATTTGATATCAATTTATTATTAGGTTACTACCTACCTAAATATTGTTAGCCCTTATGTGGATCTATTTAAGGTTATAAAACTCGTAAATGGATTTCTATGTATTTATCGAACCGAACTACCTCTTCCTATAGATCTTCCAATAAATATTGAAATTTATGAAAAGTTGTCAAAATTTACCCGAAAGTGACGGGCAGTTCACTACCTACTCATTGGATTTTTAATTTTACAACCGTTTTCATTTCTCGAAGTATTTTTTAAAATCTTTTATTGTGCCGAAAATAAATTACATGCTATTATATTATTATATAGTATACAACTAGATTAAGGATATCATTATGAAATCGAAAATATTTTTTTAAGTCACGCAAAAGAAAATAACTACCGTTACCGTAACTTTCAAATTTGTCATCACCTACGAGACAGTTCTCGTAGAAGATGACAAATTCAGTGTCAAAAGGGTATATATTTTTGGACGAATTATCTATATTATAGATATAATATGTGCAACTTATTAAAACCGGGCTTGGTCATAATAAATTTAAATACAGTTTCTGAGAATGAAAATAAACTAAGTACCTAAGTACCTACTAAAAGTAATAACGCCCTATAACTCCTCCGAGGACGCAATAGTCTATTCTATAAACATTCCTACATTTCCTACATACTGCTTCTTTCGTACAGTTTTAAACTGCTCACATCATTTGTTCATCATTGTTGAAAACAGTCTACCTATATCTCTGCACTTAAGCAGTAGGTATTTAATAATAGTTTCGCCGAAAAGCGATCTAAATCTTCAATTATGCTATTGTTGGCTATCGTAAAATTGAGGGGCGAGTCAAGGGTGTGACATTAGCCAGGCGACGCCGGGCGGTCATCGCGGGCGGCGCGGCGGCAGCGCGGCCTATCGCGCACTCCATCGGAACACGTGCAGATCGTGCTCTTGATAAGTACTGCCTTATTATAATGTACGCAACTACGCAGAACGCGCTTAATAAATTATTTATCTCGAACGCACAATTTGTCAGTTAAGTAGGATTAAAAAAAACTTTTACCATGTTGTGTAGGAGTAGCCTTATAGGGATGGAAATTAAAAAAAAAATGTATAAAACGTCTAAAGGATATTAAAGGGCATTCAGCACACGCAAATCAAGGGTTACCACGAAAGACAACATGTATAAGGTGAAATGGCATCACGTGCTGCCATGACCCCAAAGTAGGTTTGCGGCACTATGACAGCGCACAGTATAATAATAATTGTGCTTAAATTCATAATAACAAATAAAACAACTTTTTGTTAGAAATAAAAATTATTCCGATTTAAAAACGTTTCAGCATAAAATAAATTTTACTTTAAATCGCATCAGAAACGTATTGTAATTTTGCGACCTGTTAAAGCCTTAGGTATACTTAAACTGACTGAGTATACGTAAATACTGGCAAGTATTTACTCCCTTAGGTTTAATGTTATTAAACATTGTAACTTACGAGAATACAGTGTTGCACAGTCAGATCGTATCTTCAGCGTTTGGCCAACGAGTGACAGCGAGTCGCAGTGCACGTGCGATCACTCAACGCAACTTGTCGCGCTTAATATTACTTGTTGCGATTAAAATAACTAATGCTCTTAACTAACTCATACAAATGCACCCCGTATCAAACCTGTATTATAATGTCATCAGACCGATTCAATCTTAATTGTTCGCGACCGCGACTCACAAACACATTATTTCCATCCCCTTCCCGATTTAACACAAAGCCGCACCGGGTGCTTCGAGCCGTGGATCGTACGGCGTAGTCCCTATTATATTGGTGATAAAGCTGTTTTTTTTACTTAACTTTTGTGTAGAGGGCTAACAAAAATTGTTCCTAGCAAAGTTCAAAATCCTGTAACTCTGAACTTGTGATAACATTAGGGTAGAAATTGGAATGACATGTTAGATAATATGAATGGTATAACGCTTTAATGATGGCGGGACACCGTATCGGAAGGGGGCACGTGCGAGGTGGCGCGAATTGCGGTCGCGGCACAGGTGGCCGCCAGCCGGCGCGGCCCCGGCGCGGCCCCGGCGAGGCCCCGGCCCTGGCGCGGCCCTGGCGCGGCACTAACCCTCCTCCTCCTGTTCGCCCGAAGTGACGGAGCTCGGCGTGATGGACTCGTCCGGCTCGCCCGCCTCCGCCTCGCGCTCGCCGGCCACGCGGTGCAGCTCTGCTCGCGCCTCCACCACATCGCGAACTATCTCTACACGCACAACATAAATACGTTATTTATATAACAAATCCTCAAAATATAAGACTAAATGAGTAACATTGATGCAAGTTAAATCGCTTATTACCAGTAATGACATCCCGACTGGTGATTATTGACTCAATTTCACGTGAAACTTCCTCCACAAGCCACGGCATAAACTCTTCATCGATGCCTGTGAATACAAGCCAGTGATAAATCAATAAGATTTGAGTGAATGCGCAATGGCCAGGCACAAAGGCACTGTGGCGTGAATGAAACTAACCGCGTTCGATCCTCTCCATAAGGTAGCCTTGGTCTCGCAGGCCGGCTAGCACGGAGGGCAGCAACTCGGCCACATAGCCCTGCACTAGCACGGCGGCCGCGGCTCGCTCGCGCGCCTCCGTGGCCGCGATCTGCGCCACTCGCGCCTCCGCCACGCGCCGCTCCTGCACAACACAGAACACAGTAGAGGCACGCCTTCGTCAGCCCGCCGCGTGGGACGCCGGCGCCCGCCTTACCTTCTCCTGGTGCAGGCGCAGGTCGTGCGCGGCGAGGCGCTGGCGCTCGGCCAGCTCGGCGTCGCGCAGCTCGCAGTAACGCCGCTGCTGCTCCCGCAATGTGGCCAGCTCCTCTTCCTGAGCCACCTCGGCCAAAGCCTGCTCCGTAGTCTTCCCCACGAGGACCTCTAGTATCGGTTGAACCTCCAGGTCAAAGTCGAATAACTGCGGATATCAAGGTGATTGTTATGGAAGGCACTAGGCAGATAGAATTTGGAAATCATTAATAATGTATAATATGTCAAAATAGACCGCTACGGAATTTGAAGAAATTTATTAATATGTATAATACTCATAAGTATTAAATGCATGCATGTATTACTCACATCGCCGGGATATATTTGCGTGAAGGCGTCGGCGCCGGTCTTGGCGGGGACGTACACGGGTGTCGCCGGGCGGTCCACGAACAGGTCCGTCTGCACACCCACCTCCATCTCCACACCCTTGTCGAACAACTGCAAGCAAACAGCATGGACGCGCATTAAGGTTAAAATTGAAGTAAGTTTATTAAATGTTGTGTTATAGTTTCAAGTACAACCTTAATTAATTCTAAGATTTTTTTAGACTCATCGGTAATATTCACTTGGGCAGAAAAGTTCTACCTATCTGATTGGTTCTTTGATCGATCAGATTCTTAAAAAAGTGTGCAAGCATTAACCATTAGTCAGGCACATTTCGCACTGTTAGTAAAAATGTAGGAGTATATGGATAGCATGAAGAGCGAAGATTGCAGAGTATTGGTGGAGTGTGTACCTCCTCCAGGTAGTACTCGGTCTGGATGGGATGGTGTCGGCGGCCGGGCGCGGGCGGCGGCGTGCCGGGCCGCAGCCGCGCTGCCGCCGCGCGCCGCGCCAGCGCCCGTCGCCGCGTGCGCGCAGCTCGCGACGCCGCCGACTCGATGCCATCTCCCTGCGAACACCATAACATACCCATATTTAATTAAACTTACACTCTTGTTGCAGTATTTTTCTACAGGTTATGAGTTTTCATGACCAGCTATGAAGGAATAGGCCGGCAAAATGGTAAATTCTGCTTCAAGCTTTTCAATATTTTGCCCCAACCCAGAAAATTATAGGATTTTGCATTCACATTTAGGCTACAGAAAACCAATGTTTACAAACCTTCTGTAGTTATAATGTCTGAATATATCAATGCTGCAGAGTTGCCTCAATGCTACCGGTCGCTAAAACTAGTGGAGCCAAGTATATGATTGTCGCGAGCACATTGTCATAAGGTGGATGATGGAGGTGCATGTGTGACCGCCGAGCTGTCATTACGCGGCAGTTCGAGTGATTCACATAATAGGCATCGATCGCGGCCCGCGGCGGTGCCCGGAGGCACGCGCGCTGCAGCACAGCCGCTTGCCACTTCGACGAGTCTGTAGCAACGTCGACGCGCCATCACCCACCGCGGCATACAGCAGACACGACTCGCTCACTGATCACTATTATCAATCCGGAGTAACGAGTAAGGAGTTGGATCAAGTATGGACGTCATCAGCAATGATTGTTTACTAGTGCAGCGTTACTTGTACGTTCTTACATTATGCTGTATGCCCATAAGGTACATAATTTTGAAATGTACGTAAAAATATTATTTTTAAAAATAATTATGCGAAAGTATTTTTTATGCGCAACAGTCAGCCCGGACTAATTAGTGGAATAATAAGCTAATAACAATTTGTCGATTGTAACTTTGTTGTAATGGGCATTGCTTCACCTTGTCAATAATTTTAATTTACCTGTTATAGGTATTAGGAACTCATAATATAATTACAAACCTATTTATAGTTCAAGTTAGTAAGGCATGAGACCTCGGTTGTTAACGAGGGCAAGGGCCAAATACATATTAAAATGCTTTTCATTCCTTTAGTGACTAATTAGCAGGCGAATGACCGCCAGGTTAAGGTCCACTGTGGAACGAATGCGAGGGCCGGGCGCGAGCTCGCAGGCACTCCTCAGTCAGGCGGTCAGAGCGCTGAGTGGCGACGAACAAGTGGCGGGCAGACAGCAGCTACTCACCGCGGCGTGCGGGTGCGCCGTGAACGTGCTGCCGCGCACGACGCGCTTCTCGTGCATCACGTTGGCGTACTGCGGTCCCAGAGCGCCGCTGCAACAAACAGTCTATTATTACTGCTCTCATAACGAACATTCTCAACATACACATAAACACACATCCGACCACGTGGAGGTCGGTTATAGCTGCAAGATATTAACCTTCCTTTATGCAGTCAAGTAATAAGTACTAACACACTCCGGATTGACACGTAGGCAAGTACTGTAGCCTACTTGTCAATCCGGAGTGTTAGCGGAGACTCTACATCAAAATAATACAAATTGGTTTTTCCCTTTAACTGCGAAAGAGTAACAAACATCCTTTGATCCCGATATTACAAACGCGAAAGTTTTAAAGTATGGATATTTACAAACTTTCTCGTTTATAATATATCTAGAAAGTCATGAAAATTGCAAAAAAAGACCTTGTTGGTCCCGTACAGTGGCGAGGTCCCCCTAGGTAACGCTAAGTTTTTAAAATGTATGTGTAGTAGGTATTATAAAACTCTGTGAATTAACAGCGACGTGAGCCCTGCTACATGCATACAGCAACATGGGCATTGCTACGCCGTCAGTCACTTAATACGACCTAACTTAATTCTAACCTTCGTGAGTTAAGCATCCGGTATAATACAGGAGTTTTCCCACAAGTGGTGGCCATAAATATTTTGATGTAGTTTTATGTATATACTTACTTACGAGTACATAGGCACCATATACAATACACTCAAAGTGTATTTATGTGTGTCAAAACAAACGCTAGAACATTTGCTGTCACACACATTACTACACTCGGAATGTATTGTGGAAATAATTTATGAAACATCGAGGCTAATTCATTTGTTTTCGTAAGTGGAAAAAACATGTGTGGCATATCTTATCGTGTAGATGCAACTGAGGCAATCTTAAAGTATGATTAGTCTGTCTGAATAAGATTGTTATTGGATCGTGCAAAAAGTACAAGTTTACTGTGTAGGCGCGCTAGTATTCGAGAATAGAATTCGGCCGAGTAGAATTTGAGATGGGACGCCGGGAGAATGTGGCAGAAGTAACGTTGTTGTGGATGTCGAGCGTGTCACTGGGGTGTTGGTACATACGCGGGCGGCGGCCGCAGTCCCGCCACGCCGGCGATGAGCGCGCGCACGCCGCTGAACACGTCGCCAGCGTGCAGCCGCCGCGGCTCCGGCGGCTTGCCGTTAGCCATAGGAACTTCTTTCTTCTCTGGTACGGACCGTTTTGAACGCGGAGCTACGGCTTTCGGCTTACTAGCATAAGAGTAAACAATCTTGTCTCGCTCCTTAGCCGGGTACAGGGTCTCCAGCCCGAGTATCCTCGCTACCTCCGGCGGCGGTAGCAGGAACTGCCCGCTCTTCACCGTCGTCACAAATCGTGGTTTATCGCCATCAGTGGACAGGGCAGCATTCCTCGGCCTCGTCTTCCGTCCCGGTGACGGAGAACTGTCCATTTTAGGAGATACTTTTTTTTCGTTGTCCGGTTCGATTATATTGATGCGTGGATGTGACTGGCTCAACAGTCGTGCGGGAAGCTGCTCAGCCGTGCTGACGTTCGGGTTTGAGGCTGCGAGAGTGCCGTTCTTAGGACGGTACCGCGTCGGCCGGCGTAGATTTGTCAGCAGAATTTCCTTCTCTTTAAGGCGACGTAGTTTAAAATCGAGGGCGCGAGAGAATTTGGGGTCGAGTATAGTGTGCGGAAGCGGCGCGCCCATGCTGTGGTCGCGCGCGGGCTCGGCGTGCTGCAGCGGTTTCACCACGTTAATGTTACGCGGCAGCGGTAAGGGCAGCGCGGGCCGCCGGGCCTCGTCGGCTGCGGCGCGCTCATGGTTGAGCACGGTGAAGGCGCTGGAGTCCTCGGAGGGCGCGGGCGCGGGCGGCATGGCGGCCTCACATGTCGCGCGGCCTGTCCCGGCGCTGGCTAACGATCACTGAGGCGCGGGTGGCGGCGGCCGGCGCTGGTCAGCGTGTCCGCGCCCACAGGTCGTAAGCGCCGCGCCGCCGCTGCCCACCTCAGTCGTTTCACTCTCGCCTGCTTTACTAATGCGGCACAGGTATACAATCGCGCAAGCGCCACGTGGACAACAAAGAGGGTAAACACTACTCGATGTCTACCATCGAGGGAGCCTTCTTCGAGTGCACTTGATGATTTAATCGAATTTTAAAAATTAAACTAAAGCACTGGTTAGTGCAGACGAAAAATCGATAAATAATCATGAGTTTATTCAGGTCACTTTCATTTATCGCTTTTGCTTGACCTTTGGCTTCCTAAATTATTTTTCACAAACGAGATATTTGTTTGTGTAACAATACCCTGATAAGTAAACATTAGGTGATGAGCAGGTGTCTGTGGAGACGCAGGAGGGGCGCGAGGCGGGCGGGGGGCGGGGGGCGCACGTGCGCCGCCGCCAGAGACACACTATCATGGTTTGCATCATTTCTTTATTCTCGTTTTATTTAGGTTAGTAAGACACATGACTTGATAAATAAATGACGTGGCCACAGTTTGTCTTTTATGCCTGAAAATACAGTTCATGCTTAATATACTATGGATATTACAAGTTCGATGTATCTGCCTGTTAGTATAAAATAATAACTTTAATTTAAATAAGGAAGTTAGTGACCTTTTTATTTATTTATTCAATTGCCAGATAGGTCTCAATTGACTTATAAATAATTTGTAATTAAAATCACCTGTAGACAAACACGCTGGCGTTGTGTGGAATTGTGATTTTCATGACGACATATAAATTATGTTGTTCGAAATTAGGATCAAAAAATATAATTGAAGTTTTCGAAGAAAGCTTAAGTTCTCGGTCGATATTCGTCCCCTCGGAGAAGGCCCACTAGTTGACCTTGCCGAAACGGATTGTTAACAGTCGTTGTTATCAGGAAGTGCGTCATACTTACTTCTTGCCATAATTATAGGCGTTACGTTCGTAGCGCTCTAACAGCTACGCAGAGCCGCTACGCTTATGCTACTCACGTTTACAATACTGTAAACGCTGACGTGTGTGATATTGCCAACAAAAACTAGCCACACAATTTATGTGTGATCGCAGATTGTTATAGTATATCGCCACAACGAAATTTTTTAGTAGGTATAGGTAAACAGGAGTCATCGACTTTGGCAAAAAGGCTGTCAAACTAAAATGATTGGGTGGGTCAAGTATGCCGCATGAAGGATGCCACACAATAGGAGCCAGCAGATAGACGGCGCCGTCGAGGCCGGTCCAGAAAGCGGTGGCTTCGTGGTGGTGGGATTCGTGGAAGGACTTGGGGGAGGCCTTTACCCAGCAGTGGGTCACTAGGCTAGGAAAAAAAAAATACAAAAAAAATGGGTATAGTATCATCTGTGCACATTGTAGATAGGCACCGACTCGCTAGCTGCTGCATGTGCCGTGCTCCGGTGAAGCATTACCACGTGCGCTCGGCATGACTACAACGATATGATGTAACAAGTCTTCGTGCTGGCCACAGCAGCGGCGCCGGGGCCGCGGCAAGGTCAGCACCAGCAGTGTTACGTGAGGCGAGCGCGCGCGGGCCGGCGCGGTGCGTGCGCTGCCGCCCGCGGCCTTGCTGTTATCTAGATCTACCAAAACCCTGCTAAGTGTGAAGTCGAGGCGACCCTCGTCAAACCCACACCTACTCGCCTCGCTCACAGCCCCCTACTCAGGTTCACTGCGCACCAGCCTACACAGTACACGGAATGATTCGGAATGATGATGAGTCACATTCATTTGATAATTTGTTACGTAGCAACATTTAAGAACGGAAATTTAATTGCGAGTGCAGTCCCTCTTGCTAGCGGGCCTATGTTAAACTAAAAATGTCGAGTTTCCGCTCTCAGAGAGATAAATCAAGTCACAGATACATGCTTTGAGCAGACCAATGTGTCGATATTTAGAGCATGCAACTGCTGCGCTAGGAGTGACTAACCGAAGCGAAGGCCGGCGAGCGCGTTACGTGGCGAAACACAACAATCGATATCTAACAATACGAGACTCGTCCTACAGTGAAGTAGGACAAACTAAAATGTTTTAATAACAGAAATAATTATTGCGTCAACTACAGTTAAATTGGAATCCAAATGTGTCGGCACGAAATGTGTTACATGAGGAGGGATATTGTTGTCGGCGGCGCGCGGCGCGCGGTGTTATTAGTGACGAGCGGAAGTTGAGGCGTCGGTTGCCTAGCGACCCCCCCCCCATCTCCTCCCCCCCTCCCAGGGCGGACGCGCGGGTGAGGCGACTCATAGCGCGCTCACCTCTGGTATCAATTAGGCTGGTGTGTGAGGCTATCTAGCGAGCGCTATCAGCTGAGAGTCGCGAGCATGTCGCCGCGGCGCCGCTGCGGCACCTGTGTGCTGTGTGCTGTGCCCCACGTGACCGGTGCGGCCGGAGTGACCGGCGCGAGGCGGCGACGCTCAAGGTTAGGTTCGTTGCCCTCGCCGCCGGCCGCCACACACACACACACACACACGATGCCTATTTTAAGTCCTTGCTAAGTACAAACGTCTTGACACCCCCTGCCAAACGTTGGCCGGTGGGTCAGGCATCGTATTTTTATTAATAAGGTGTTGACTATGCAATCGATACCAAGGATATAGAATAAGCATAGCTCTGGACGCACTATCCCTTTTACAGTTGCAACAAGCTCAATCGTTCCGTTCTTATTATGCTGTATCGGCATCACTTTTGACACAATGGTCGCAGTCATTACTGCTGGTATTAGCTAACAATCGGTTCCCGCCTTACTTAGTTTCAGCGAAGTTGTAAACCGGTTAATCCTAGAATCCATCAATGAACAATGTGGGTAAATCATTGTGTAATAATAGCTTCTGAGGTTACTATGGGTCAAAGGCAACACTCGATATTAGCGAACATAAGTGTCGAGCGCGCGGCGGGACAGTCGCGTGCAACGATCGCCGCGACACTCACCCGTCTCGATCTGATTATTCTAAACATAATATACTAAATTCTTTGAGGTATTAACTAATGCAACCATTAATATAATAAGGTCATATATGTATAATCGGAAAAAACATTATCTTTATTCGTACCCAATGCTGGTTGATTATGGTTACATCTTAATAATAACTATTGTAATAGCCCCGAGGGTAGTAGCCGCCGTAGCCTCCGTAGCCTCCGTAGCCGCCGTAGCCCCTGTGGCCGTAGCCTCCATAACCGCCGTAGCTGGGGTAACCGTAACCGTAGCCGCCGTAGGCAGAGCGTGCGATGCCGGCGTTGCCGCCGACGCCGCCCCCGAGCTGCGGCATGGCCAGCGCCGCGCTCAGCACCGCCGCCACCAACACCAACACTAAACCCGCCTGCAACACGCACACATTACATTATTTATTCACATACCTAATTATATAATCAATAGCACTCACAAGTAGAATACAAACAATTAGATTTGGGTAAAAATAATCATATCTAATTTAAATATAATAAAAACTTACGTTTTTGAACATTGTCTGTAACTGTGAACACCAGAGACTGATAGTAGCGAGAACTGCGAGACCCCGGACATTTATAGGTCGCTAATCGTGAGTTTCATTATCGATGTAATTAGCGTTAATTGAAGGAATACGTCATTAACGGTGGAATCCCAACCGCAGCGGAAACTTGACAATGACCTAACGTGGTCTAAATGTATCGTTAAGAGTTAGATAACGAGACCGTAATGAGCTCCGACGCTGGCTCACCGCGCACACCGCCGCACGCCGCGCGCCGCGCGCGCCGAGCGGGCTCGCGGGACGGGCCCGGCCAGGATCTCATACATTGTAACCTATTACTCAGGTCAGTAAACCTGCGCCATGTGCTAAATCAAGGAGGTGCTGAATCTAACATATGCCTTAGTAAAAATGTTCGTTACGAGACCGAGCAAGGAAACTAGTAAGTCAAAAGGAATGGCGTGAGGATATATTTTTCGTCGCTTTGTAAATATACAACGTTGATAAAAGCGAGAGGCATTAAATGAAACCACATATTCTGTATATCATTATAAGGCTACACAACAAAAATCAAATCAATGTAAGCAATAGTTTAGTCACAGGATATTTTTTTAGTTTTTTTTTAGTTTGAACATGCTGTATCTTCCTGATTAGGTGACTAAGTTTTATAGGCATAGTTATCTAGTTGGCTCCGGTTGGGTCCGAAACTAGTCGGGCTATCCCGATAAATACGCGTGAGTAAACCGTTATAACGTTTTAAGTATGAATCATCCTCACGAAAGTTATTATAAAAATATTGCTTACATTGATTTGATTTTTGTTGTGTAGCCTTATAATGATATACAGAATATGTGGTTTTATTTAATGCCTCTCGCTTTTATCAACGTTGTATAATTTTTTAGTTACATAAGTTTAGTTATAAATGTAGATATTTCTTGTTTAGTATTGTTTCTGTTCAATAAAATTAATAAATTACAAAAGGGTTTAATTAATGTTCGACTAATGTTAGATACAGATTGTACTGATTGTAGATTATTTTGTCCTTCCTGCAATAATTTTTAACGTATAAATTATATAATGTAGGTACGGTTTACTGTATACTCTTCATACTAAATTCTAGAGCTTGTTTTTCTTTTTTTAGTTAGTTTTTGTTTTTTAGCAGTCGGGTTTTTTTGTTTTAATTATTATTTTAATATGTGTTTAATTATTTAAAACATAAATCATAAAGAGAAAAAATTCCGAGCGTAATTCTAATTTGTAAAATGCCCCTTCAAAATGAAGTGAATAAAAATTGTCTACATACTTCGTATCGTAGGACGCCAAAGCATGCTTGGTCAGTTGGACCCGACCGACGGCCATTCCTGCTCGGTAAAGACCGTCAGCCAAACAGTCGAAAACCTCGTCCTGATCATGGACTCCTCCCTGAGCAAGCTCAGGTTACTAGTGTGTCCTCACGAGGAACTTTCTCCCATCTAAAAAACTAGGGTCATGCTTGTGCGGACGCAGATTTTCCCAGTCATCGACTATGCAGACGTGTATTACTTAGACCCGAATGCTGACCTCCTAAATAAACTGGATAGACTTCTCAATAACTGCATTCGATTCGTTTTAATCTTCGCAAATCCGACCATGTGTGTACTTATCGCACCGAACTGCGCTAAATGCGCTGGCTGCCGATTCGTGAGCGCCGTAGAGTACGTGCTCTTTCCACTCTCTACTCTATGCTTACTTTTTACTCTCCTCCTTCATACTTAACGCTCTATTTTCGCTACTTATGCTACTTATGTGACAACCACTGGCACTGCTGAAAGCTTCCGTCCTCTAATAATATATTTCTTCTTGGCCTTCTTATAGCTTCGTTCATTATTCTTTTATTTCGTTCCACTATTGGACGACCCGAAATCAAGACGTCCTCCAACCGCGACGTTTTCAAATTAAGGGTTTTACATGAAGTTAGTCTTTACAACATACTCTCACTTAAAATTATATATGTGTAAATAATATTATGTAATTTATATTTTATTTAGGTATAAGTATTAGTATTAATTAATTTTCTCCGATCATCTTTCATTTATCGTCCACTCTCTTTTTGTTGCTCTGCCTCACCTCTTGGTTGACTGGTAGAAAATCCTCAAGTATTAAATAATTAAAGAATGACCCAATATAGATCGAGCCGCCAGATCTTTCTTATTTCTGACACGCTGAATGTGAAAGGTAGACGGAGTGGAATTTGAACTTGAAGATTTTTTTTTTATTTTTATCGTATCTGTTTGCATTTTGGATATCTATGTATGTATACAAAAGGGAAAGGTCACTCTAGATCTGAAATTTTGTACGTGGATTCCTTTTAGGACGAAGATGTTTACTAAGACGGAATTTAATAATAATATTGTGTTAAAAAGCCTTGGAATAATCCTTTACAGTGGCCTCTACGATTGGACTAGATGCCTGCAAATTAATAACATTGAAATGATTTTCATTTACATGTTGTATTTTTTGTAGTTCTAATTTTTAAATATTACTTGTAATTTTAAGTTTTTACGTGTGTGTCGACAGAAATACTTAGTACTGACAGACGTAGACGTAAGGGCTCGCCTCTGGCAGATGACTACCACAATCGAGCATCAAATACTATCCATTTATGTCATACATCGAAGCTAATCTGATTATTTGCCCTGATGCTGTAGTAGGTACGTTATTATATTATACATATAGTTAGTGAAGGTATCGCGGCACATTAGAATGTAGTGTGCTGAACGCGAGGGCAGTTATCGAGCAGATAGTGTGCACGACACCGCCACGAGCCGGCGCACGCCATGCAGTGACCGCCGGCACTCACACCCGGCGCGGCCTTATCAGATGCTCACCGCGGTGACGTTTATCTTGTGAAAGCACTGCGATGCTTTTCTCTTGGGAAACAGTTTCAGAACAGACTTAGATGTAATATCGATAATAGCAATACTGGCGGCAGGTGGAGTACTTGCTGGTCTGCAATAGTTGATTAATGGCTATCTTGCGAGACAGCGCGTCTACTTCTAAGCTTACTCACGAAAAGGAGTACCTTTGTCTTCGAGATACATACGAAGTCTCGTGTGAAGACTTTCAGGATGGAAACCATTTCAATAGTAAAGTTATTACGTTCAATTTTCATATGACAAACTCAATTATTTTATAATTCAAGACCTGCGTCTTGAATTAAAAAAATATTGAGTTTGTTTGTTGTATGTTTATCAAAAGATAAAGAAAAAATAACTTACCACGGAGGGTTTTTCTTGAGTTTGACATTGTTGTAAAGCGCCCTGGGCGTGTTAGCATATGTAAATGGTCCCTTGGTCTTTGCAACCTGAGGGCCTTCCACCAATACTGATCGCACGGACACGCTCATGTCGGCCGCGCGGGCAGCTCTGCAGCGCGCTCAACACGAGGAAGTAGCACTCCTCGCACGCCGCCAGCACCATGCAACACATACGGCCAGCGCGAGCACGTCACACGCATTTGAAAATGGAACTGTCACACGGATCTCCGCCGCTGTCCCGGGCGATGACCGCGCGCTGTCCTACGCGCAGTCCCGCCTCTCGCACCAACAACACGCGTGCTGGCCGGCCTCACTGGACAAACCCATCACAACTGTTTTTATTTTCACTACCGTGATACAACTAGTTATTGTTGCTATGGCAACGTCTAAACTTACCTTTCCGGTCATCAAGTGTTGACAAGTCACTGTCCGTTGCCATCGTTACCATGACAACTGACCTTGACAGCATATCAAAACATCGAGATTGAGGATTTATCTACGACAAAAGATATAGGATGTACTAGGTTTGTGACGATAAAGGTGGCACGAGCGGTGATGAACTATTTGTAAGTTAGATCACAACTAAATGAATGAGCTGAGAATTTAGTTCGTTGGTTGTGGCGCAGTAACAGGTTAGTAGGGACCGCTGATAAGTACCGTAGTATTTATTAAAAAATAGTATTTCAACTCTTTGGTAACAATAACAACGAGATAGGACGTCTTTAAGCAAAAATGAGATTTGTTGGAAAAATAGTATAAATGTTGAAAACCTCGTGAAATCAGAAAAAGCAAACAAAACATTTTGATCAGAAAGTCGTCGACTTATGGGAGCCTGCCCCGGTTCTTAATTATTGTCTCAAACGATGTGATAGCCATAAGCTTAAAAGGCTAAGAGTCTCGGCCTGCAATGAACCTCCATAGGTCTTCGGGGCCAGGAAAGTGTTTTCTGATGCTTATCGACAACGCGTGAATCGTGAGGACATTCCCTTCTATATTATGAAGATCCGGTCATTGAAATTGTTCTTTAATACTAGCTGACTCGACAGACTTCGTACTGCCCCAATCGATAAATAAAAGACCTAAAATTGTCTCTAAATTTTATTTAAAAAATATTTACATGGGAAAAGGAAAAAAGCTGTTTTTAGGGTTTGCCCGGCAATCATTTGATTTTTTCTCACCTTTTAAACCTTCCCTAAGCTTCCACGAACATTTCAAGACCAAGATAAGATAAATCCATTCAGCCATTCTCGAGTTTTATCGAGACTTACGAACAGCAATTGATTTACATATATATAGGTTTTAGATATATCGAAAAAAAATATACATACTGAACGTTAACGAAAGTCATTTAGGTTTTTATCATTTTTAAGTCCTCGAGCCAGTTCTTTAAAGTACCTCATTCTTAGGTGGTAGGCCGATCAGAGCACCGCGCTCCGGCGATTGATAGCTGTTATCACTATCCTGCATGACCTTGTGAGGCTGAAAATAACTATAAAATGTTTTGGTTTAATGTTCGCGTGGTCGTCGACATGTGGTAGCATCAGCGATCATTGACCCCCTGGTCGAGACAGTCATCGACACCGTGCCAGTAGGGATAAGAACCTTTGCAGAGTTTTCTCTCAGCCGCTATCGAAACTACCGAAACAAATTCCAAGCTTTCGGTGGAATAGGCCTCTGAGGCCCTACCATCCCATCCTTTAAAGTGAGTCTCTACTTTACCACAACCACCAAGCTTTTACGTTCAGAGATGGTGGTATCCCTCAAAACGGGATAAACGGTGGTATCCTGGGGCAGTTTAGTGGCTAATCCCGATGCTGACAGGACAAAATATGAATTATTTATTAGAATAAATACACTAGATATGTATTAAAAACTTGTAGATTTTAATTAGGTCGTTGTAGGGTAGCGTAAAATGATTTACATTAATTATGGTAAAAGTGAAAAAAAAAACTTCAACTTTAAATAATATTAAATAAATCGTAACAAATGCTACATAAAAGTTTGCTAACAAGTGCAGCATCCTATGCTTGCACCGGCTGCCTATTCCTAATCTCATGTATATGAGCGAAGTACTCACTGATTAATCATAAAATCTCAGAAACCACAACACTTAAATTTGACAGGTAACTTTCTTATACGTCATATGTGTAAACATCCGCTAAGAAAGGATTCTACGAAACTCTACATTTAAGGGGGTGAGGCGAACCGCTAAGGTTACCGCTAAAACGGGGGTTGCAATTTTGTATGCAAATATGTTTTTTTAAAGAAAGTTACTTGAAATGTAAAATGTTTGCTCTACAGGTAGTGGTAAGGTATATTGACAACGTAGCTTTAGAAATCAATCCTCTTTGGGGCTAATATGAGAGTTGGACGATTGTAAGTAGAATGTTTTTGAAGAAGTATAAGTAGACTAGGTACTAATAATGTATCTTTACGGTAAATCATCTTATGAGTGTAAAACCACAAAAACTAATCGCTAAAAGCTATGCTTTGCAAATATTATAATGTTTCGAAGCTCTTCCTAACAAAAGATACAAGACATGAACTAGGCATGTAATGGTAAAGTAAAGACACTCACGTACATGAATCCGAATAACCTTGTAGGATACACTACAACAGGCAGATGAGAGGGACCAAAAAAGGTGAGTTTACATAAATCCATCGGATTCTATCCACTGAATATAAACGAAGAGGAGATTTCTTGAAGTTGCTCTTCTTTCTGCTGTGGTGAAAACCGGTTCTAAAATACTTTTTTAAGCACTAGTGTAAAAATCCAGAATGGCTTTTTTCTCAAAAATGGTGTAATATTTTTTTTCGCAAGTTAGGGAAAGAATCTTCCTGGTTTATTATTTGATAGAGATGTGCAGCGCCATCTATCGTACCAGCATCAAACAATTGTAAATAAAGGTCCCTCGTAGCGGCGGCCCTCAGTGTTTCGAGTAGGCGTTGTTCACACGTCGATGTAGTTCCTTATGTTATTGCTAGATGGCGTGATACTCATAAGGGCTTTTACTATTGACCTTTCTACACATTATTTTTTTGTCTCGAATAGCCCACTAGTATGAACTATACGGTAATGCGAGGTTGCGTGCTTATTTATTATGAAATTCAATTCATTTATTTAATATCAGACAACTGTGATCCATAACGGTTAGTAACAATAGAAACTTATAACTATTAATGTTAGTATGCACGATGTCAAAATACAAAAAAACATTAATACAATAATTATGGAAGTGTAAAAATCGTTTCCTAATTTAAATTATAACAAATCTCATTCAGTTCAAATATGAAAGGTGTCTTTTTTTACTTTTCATACATCCCGGTAACCAGGTAGTTGCCAGTTTTTGCAAGAAATTAGAAATTTTTTGATTTTGTTTAAGTTTACACGAGAGGTGACATGCAGAGAGGCGTGTTAAGTTGCCATAAGAATTCATAAGTTACATGATGCATCATCTTGTATTATTATCAACGTGTAAAGTGTTAATGATCTTTTCACCAACTTCAAAAAGGAGAAGGTTTCTGAATTCGTATCATCATTTACCGTATATAATAATATGCTTTTTTTCGTTTGTTCGCCGATAACTTCCTCGTTTACGATCCGATTTTGATAATTATTTTTTCGTTGGACAGTAGACATTTCCAGGGGCGACTAGCGATTTGTAAGATTTTTTCATTAGGTCTTTTGAAAAACTACAATTTAATAAAATACACATACAATGAGACACTGAACTCCACACTGTTCATAGCAGGCTACCTTATGATTAATTCATATTAATAAGACCTTGACGCCTAGATGGGTTTTGGTTGTGTTCTGATTTTAATAAAGTCAATCTTAAAAAAAATACTAATTTTAGCAAAAAAACCGACTTGGAAAACAACGACACGTAAAAATTAACCGATATTATCATATCAGCTAGATACTGAATAAAGTCGGTGTCAAACCCTAAGAGAATAAAAATACACAAGGGAATAATTCAACTTGCTGGTTTGGCACCGACTTCAATAGTAATAATATCGGTTTAATATCGGTTTTTAGAGACGTTATTCTTGAAGTCAGTTTTTTTGTTAAAATTAATTATCATTGGATGAAATGATCACTTCTGTAAACGAGCATAACACGCGCAAACAAAGCAATTTATAACTTCAACGAATCCGTTTCATTATGTATGCTTAGATCTTTAAAACTGCGGAATAGACTATGATGCGATTTTTTTTAATAGTTAGAATCTTTTAAAAGGTGGGTAAATAGTTATGTAAGTATAATGCATCAGTATCAGTATTACACTCGTGCTAAGCTGGGGCGGGTCGCTAGTATAAGATAATCTTCGATGAAATATTTCGTTTTTTATTTCTTTTCCGTATACATTTTGTCAATTCGGACATGTTTTTTTAAGTTTCTGTCTAGATTCAGAAAATATCATCATCTTCCTGCGCTTATCTTATTTCACTTGGGGTCGGCGCAACACGTCTTCTAGACATGTTGCTTAAAGTTTTGGCTATGGTTTTATAGTCGGCCGCCTGCCTGACACTAACCCTCTTTGGGAATGGGATTGTTGGTTGTTTACCCGCCACCATTCGGGTGACCCAAGGTGCTTGGTACTGTACCAAGCACCTTGGGTCTTAAGGTCCATTAGTCGCCTTTTACGACACCCAGTGGAGGATATGGGGTGGTGCTATTCTTTATATCCGGACACCACACGGAATAGATTCAGATAATAATGCTCTTAAAAATGTTACCATAATCAATATTTAGTCATCATTCATCATCATCATCATTCCCCTGCCCTTCTCCCTATTATTATTTGGGGTCGGCGCAGCATGTCTTTACTCATGCTGCTTAAGTTTTGGCTGTATTTTACGGCCGGCCGCCTGCCTGACGCCAACCCTCCTTGGGAATGCTGTTGCTGGTGGTTTACTCCCCACCAGGAGGTTGACCCGAGGTGATAGGTGGTATGCACCGGGTTGTAGTTTCCCTTAGTCGCCTCTTACAACACCCATTGGTCGATATGGGTCAGCCCTATTCGCACCGGGAACTGCACGGTATCACGGTATATAATCAATATTTAGTCTTAAGCAGTATTTGTAGTTGCTGGCGATAGAGCCTTACCGCACCTACTACACGCTTGTATTCAGATTGTAGTTAAATAATTATTAGGAATTAAATTTAATCATACACGATAAGTGAAATAACTCCTCAACGGCTAGGAGTTGAAAAAAAATTATTCATTAGCTAAATTTTAATATGGATTGTCAGATGTATTCTTTTAAAGTTATTGAGCTGACCTGCTCTTAAGAAAGTAAATCTAAGAAATAACAATAAGGAATAAATTTTAACAAAAAATAAAAATTGACTTTAAAAGCAATGGCACTAAAAACTGAAAAATAATCTAAATGACAAGAGATATCATTAGTAGTGGTAGTCGTTTTCAAAACCTATAAACATGACCTACATTTGGGAAATATTCAATCTACTAATTTGGCACTTCTGTTAGTACCTAGGTGATATTATGACAATATATTTTATCATTTAGATTACTTTTAAGTTAGGTTTTATTACGTTATAATTACTCATAAATACGTACGTAAACTCATTATGCTGTTGTTATTTACCGGCAATCTAACCTACGATCCTTGACTTAGCAGTACAACGGCCATACCTCTAGTAGTAATGTAAGTTACCTTATAATTTGATAACAGAATATTTTGGTAACAATGTTAAAACATACTTTTTTTATATCTTAAACGTGTGAATACCTTCACATGAATGAAGCGACCCCTGTTCCCATAGGTTGAAAAGCACAGGCAGCTTAAGTACACACAGTGACGGCGTTCTGCCCTCTTTGGAACTAGTTTAGTATGAATTTACAAGTTTCCCGATCGTTGGCGCGCGCGCCGTGACCAATGCGGCCCTCGATGAAGACGTCATAAAATAATGACTGTATAACTTTTCACGAGATAATTCTCTCGAATGACAACCCTCCGCGAATGTGCCTCCGCAGCATACTGGTGGCTGCGCTAGAAACAGCTTTGTGTGCTTGTGATAAGGGAGCTATTGGCTTGGCGTCCGCAGCGCGGGGGCGTCGCGCCACCGCCGCGGCTGCCGGACAGGGTTGTCAAAGCGTATAGTAATAAATATAGTCGCGCTTTCACTTAGGAGAGGAGAATGGAGTTTAATGATCTGTGCGTAATGCCCTTGAAACATAACTTCCGCAGTGTTTTGTTGTCGTAAAAAAGTCGCCGGATCATCCGTCGTCGGTCGCGTGACTCGAATTGCTGTTTTCCGTTCGGGGACCTCTTAATGTTTGTATTTTGTTATTTTTTTATAAAAATGTTATGGGAAAGTTTAGCAGTAAGTTTTATTTGACATAAATCTGCAAGTAGTCAAAAGTAGTATAACTGACTTTTTCTGCACCTTGTGAACGTTTCCCTCATTTATTATATCTTTAACGCTGTAAACTGTATAAAATAAAATAGCGATTTTATTATTTTGCGTACTTGGCATAGTCTGTGTACGAAAATGTGAAAACTCACTCAAGATAGTTTTTGTCTTCCACGTGTACCTCACAAGTCACAGGCATAGTCCACCCTTGGCTAAAGGTGAGCGATGTTGATTCAGTATAAAGTGTTTTCAAACAATATATTGTTGTTCTGTAAACTAATAAAATAAACATGAAAAAAATTAGCAGTAGCAAAACAAAGTATATGAGTTAGGAAACAATTTAAAAAATACCGAATCTCGATTATAAGTGTTTTACTCTTTACTATAATAGTAATAAATTCGTCACACAAAAGCTCCTTTCAATTCACGTACCTAACTTATTTTGCAAAATAGTGAATTGTACTTACATTCTAAATAGGTCTGTTACCTTACGTGTCAAATGTGTTTACTGACTCACGCAAATGAGATCTGGCACCTTCTGATACGTACCTTCAGTTGTTAATGAGCCCTAGAGAATTGTAGAGATTATGATTTGTTAGGGCGATGCAATGACTGGTTGCTGCAAATCTATCTCGCGCGGAGATTGTATACTATTGCATGAGGTAGGAGCCTTAAATCGTCCCTTAACATTACATTGGTGAAACAAGTTTTTAAGTGTGACAGTGTTTCGGTCCTGTTTGCGATGCGTGTGCGGTAAAAGAAGTAGCCGTCTTATTAATTAGAGGCGCGATGTTAATTGTCGGCAGGTCTTGCAGGCGGCGCGGGGCTCGGCATCGATCCCGCGCGCGCTCGACCCGCGCGGACACCGCCAGCGCCGCGCTCGAGACGCGACGCTAAAAACTCGGCTCCGACCAATTTATTAGAGAGTCCCATACATATGTATGTATTGTTATGGTGACCCGGCGACGCTGAAAAACTCTAACTAATGAAATCGATTGAATTATACATTAGAGCGGGGGCCATTTTGGGAATTACTCGAGGACACAGCGCGGCAAAAACCTTCCGCGTGTTGCTTCCAAGACTCACCAATTTTCTGATCGTCGCCGATATCAGCGGAATTAGTTGTTCTTACTCGCACAATGTTATCAGAACATCGTTGTTTTTTGTTTAATCCCGTCGTCAGATTAACATTAAAAACAACATATTAAACATTCATGTTTTTTCTGACCTTATACTAATGGGTTCTTTGAAATTCTATAGGGTAGGCGCGTGTCACATGTCATTTAAGTTCATGTAAATTATTTCATCGTCTCCACTTTATTATGTATTGAAACCGTTCTCTTTATGTTTATTAGTTTATTTTAAAACACATCTCCTATCCTACCAATTGATTTTATTAGAATCCTCCCGTTTTGTATACAGAAGGTGACGTTGGTTATTTTATTTTGTAGAAGGTTATTCTGCAAATACTTGGATTTCGATTGTTGCGCCTGAGGTAGAGTAAGGTGGCACCTCCGTAGAGTGCCGGGTGAGAGGTGCCGGTCACGTGGCGCGGGAGGTAGGCACCCTATAAATAGGGCATGTAGCGGGTGTTTGAAGGACTCACCTCATGCTTATGGAACGTTATGGATTATTCTGGAAAGTCTCCGTCGGCTGTCACTCAATTCAAATCCATGGTAATGTGTCACGTTGTAACACGTGACAAAAACACGTCTTATTTTTATTGGTGTTTGATAGGTAAATTGAAATCGCGTACTGAAGTTGCGGCTAGGACCCGGGCGCTCGCCCAGTCGTGCCATCTCACTGCGAGCGAAGGTGACTTGATTAATGTTACCAAACGAATTAATGTTATTCTTAAGGCTTCCTGACAGATTTGATTGCGACTACTGCGAAACTTGGCGTGGAGTTGACTTTAGAGGGTACGATGTGCAAATTGTACATTAACATCAGTCATTATAGACGTATTAATAAAGTGCTAGCAAACCTATAAGACTTACACCATAACATGGCTGCCGCACATACTGTTGACTGTTGTCTGTTGACTGCACTTGGAACAGTCAACTACTTCGTGACTGATCAACTGCTGCTTACGGGAGCTATTATTATTCAATTTCTCATTTTACGTACGTACGTTGCTTGTATTTTATATTATATGTATTGTATATTGCTTGCACTTAAAATTTCGTGGCCACAGTTAAAGCATAAACCGAGCTAAAAGCACCTACAGTATTTGTTAAATAGACTGCAATAAGTTTGATTTTTATCTAATCCATTCCTAAAAATAATGTGGACGCATTAAACATACCTACAATCGTCACAAATACATCGTACAATGTAAAAACTGTTAATGAAAGCCACCGCTTTGAAATATGTATCTGTAAGTATCTGACATTAGAATCTATGTTTACTATGAAATTGATAACGTGTAGGTAAATTTTATATAGGTCCTGCATTCAGCGTAATAAAAAGCACTACAAATTTAAGTTGGCAAACAAAAGCTAGTGAGAATATCGTGTGCGCGCCGATAAACAACAATTGTTGTATTGGTGCGCGCCGCCGCCAGGGCTGCCCCGCGCCGGACAGTGCTGCATCATGCTTCTAGAGAACTGCAGACAGCATAGCTGTGGTATCAGAATGAATCCGTCCTGCATGCCTCCGTTTCGCACGCAGACGCGGGGGTAAGAGTCTCCATAATCATATGAGAGGTTCTGATCAATCAGGTACTACATACAAATCATTTATTAAAATCGACAATGGCTTACGAGTGAAATAACATTCCGTCATAAATAGGGAGTGGCGAAGAAGCCAGAAAGGTAGCTCTGCTATGATCTGATTTAACATGTGCTTTATTGATGATTTAAGATGTTTGGTTATAATAGATATGTGAGATGGATCGATGCTTCTTGCCCCGTGTTCCTGGAGTCCAGGGTAGGGCCGCGCAGCCCTGGCGAGGCGGGCGCGGCGCGGGAGTCGATGCGCGATATGCAAATCGCGGCTACCGTATTGACCGCGCTATTGTTCCGCCGCGCTTCTCCTTTTACTCGGTATAACGACGGCCGCGCTCATACGCATGTAACTTATGGCTCCCGAACCACCCGCACAATGAACGCCGACCGTTTTGTTCATATAAATCATGTTTTTGTTTTAAATCCAAGGTATTGTCGATTGTTCACTCATACCTTACGAGGGGATATTTAAACTTAGCGCTGGACTGCATGTATCTATGTTGGTACGATGCCTATTTGGTGATAAAACCTGAAGTATGCGAAAGCTACGGTAAACTTACTAACAATCGGAACACTTACCTGAGCATATATATTTATAACGGATGATTTTCTTATTACTTAGTAGTAGTTTCTGCGTAGCAATCTGCAATGCGTGCTGGGCGTTATCTTGATTGGTGACCTTGTAATTTATAGTTAGTTAGGCAGTAACTAGCTTCCTCCCCCCTCCCCTGTAGAGCGGCTGGATGACAAATGTAGCGCGTGAAGCGACGCGGCGCGGGTGAAGTCCTGAGAGCTGATGTAACGTCCGACGAGACGAGCTTCCAATAGGTAGAACTGGGTTTTGGCTGCAGAACGAACTCAATATTTGTTACTGGAATTCTGGATAATACACAATATTGAATTTCTATTTAAAAAACTGTTCAAGAGTAACACACAAGTTACCTCACATTGTTTTATGTTAGCAGGAATTTAACATCAGTGAGCGCGGTATCAGTCGCTCTATGGAGGTGAGGTGAGGCTCGTGTAATCACAGAGCGCGGTGAGCAATACGTGAGACAACATTGATTTACTGGATCCCAGTTAATCATAACACGACATACTCTGTGCTGCGCCTTACACGCGGCCAATCGTGCCGACGACTAGCTAAGATGAAGTCAATCTGCACACGTAACGTCATTTGATCAATTTTAGCTCTAGACTTATTCCTAGATAAAATAACTATAATATGTTAATATTGCTTTTGCTTCTGTTTTGCATCTTAAAGTGAAACGCTACGTATGAACTTGTGTAGTTACATACTTTATAAAATTCTGCTGGTTTTTATGATTATTTTGCACTTATATTTATGCTCTTTACCATTATGATGAAAGTACGTATTTGTAAAATGACTCAATTTGCTAATGTTTCTTAACGAATAATAACTTACAAAATGTTGTGCCATGAAACTACTTGCAAATTGATTTACATTGCTCTACAATTATTTGTACAATAACTGGATGCGCGACGTAGATTGTATGAGTACACTCATTCACGTGTATTTCTCCAGATCTCCTGACTTATTTATTGCGCTACACGCTCTACCAACACAAAATAGATTCGTATGAACAAGACTATAGTCCAAGCTATCGCTGAAGTATACTTAAGTCTTATTTACTGCGTCTTGGTTTATATTTACGTTGTAATATAATTCTATTTAGTTATTTTGATTCATATTAAAACGGTGCCTTAATGGTATTGAAGAAATCGACCTGGAGAGTGTATACATGTATGTGAATTATCCGCAGGTTACACTATCAAAGGTCTGAAAAATATTCTTAGTTTGACATCTTTCTAAGGCAATAACAGGACGGAGGTAAAAGCAGACCAATAAAAATATAGCACGACTACGACTACCACGAAAATAATTTTCACTTCTATTTTGATAAATAAATACGAGTCACACGCAGCGACAGAAGGAGTTTCACGATACCTCAAAATACATAAAAATCAGTTTAGATAAGAAGTTATCGTTTAGCTTGAATACGTTATTTGGTCAATCATGATAAGAAGATTTTTTGATTATTTAAAATTAAAATTGATTATTTAAAAAGTCTAAAGCAATTGATTGGCTGATTTAGAAGGAGCATCTTGGAGAGTGATGAGCCTGCGGTAGAAAAAAGAGTCGTCGCAGATGAAGCAATAAATAATTGAGTTTGAGTTTGAAGCCGAGGGTAGCAGCTAGTGAGTGCATAAATCACGGCGAGGCCGCGAGGCCGCCCGCCATATATCACGATGTCGACCTTTTATACAATCATCTTAAAGAAATGCTCCTGTCACATATTTTCATGTTTTTTTCGTATAAAAAATTGTAGTTGTTTGATTTTTTAAAGAAGCGTGAGACGAGGTCGGCTCTACCATTGTGTCTAGTACTTTATGTAACCGCCGGCGATCACGGCCTTGTTTGGAGCTAAAACAGTGAGTGAGTGTTTGAGGACTTACACGCGCACGTAGCTTGTGGTGCAAAGGTAACAAGATATCGCTTCTGCGTGACATGACCCGCTCGCGCTCGGCACTAGTGCTTTTGAGGCTCAGCTCCATTCTGTCATTACATTAGAATAAGCTTCAAATTATCAGTTGAAAGCTAGCCTCAGCTGGTGTTTGCGGGTGCAGTGCGCAGGTATGGTCGGGGTCGCGCGGGTGTCAGGTAGAGTCCTGTTTTTACGTCTCACCTGAGGGGATGCTTCCCCGAATTCGCGCGAACCCTTGGTTCCCCGCGCGTCGCTGACATAACCATTCATTTCTTAAATAACACTAATTTCTCAACGTTCACAAAACAATATCACTTCTAAGAATTAATCTCGAAATTGTATCACGTGTGATCCATGCAGCACCACTACCTACCCACTACCGTTAATTTGTCTACACGTGCTAATTTTGATCTCCGTATCACCTGGAGGGATATGAAAAAATTCAATGACAATCCAGTATTTGAACCTCCTTAATGTTCTAACCGGCCTACTGGTGACGTGTGTATGGTACGTACGTAGGTCGCGGTAAGTGTGTCGTTATAATTCGGGGTAATGTTTGCATAATGTAAGCGCGCACGTTTTCTTTCTGTATTATGTAACGGGGCTGCAGAATGTTTAGATTTACGCAACATAGGTCAATGTCGAGGTCCGGGGCTCCGCGGGTGTCGGAGTGGGGCTAACTCATCTAAATGTGCCGCATATTAAATTGTACCTTGAACAGACACAAAGTTGCAGCTTATCGACTGATGACTGCCCAGTAGATAGGTGATAGCCTTTTTAATGCCTTGTCTAAAATTACACGTGTATTTTGTCATAGTTACACGTGAGTCGATCCCGATTTGATAGGTTCTATAAGTCAAGAGCATATTTTAATGAAAGTGATGACGTCAAGGCATGTCACGTGTCGTAACATTCGAGTGGCCCCCGCAAAGTGACCGACGGTAGGTACTTGGACGATTGATTTGACAAACAAGAATAACAATGAGACGAGGGAGGCTGCGTCTGCGTCAGCGCATCTGCAACGCAAATACAGATCAAATATTGATGAGTGTGGAAAAGTTTTCGCCTCCGTTACAGCGCATAAACAGTGCTGATCGTATGCGCCTGACCGCAGCTAATGTGAGCCTCTGACATGAGGCGCGATACCTACTGCAGCACACGCCATGAATCATGTAGGCCCGGGCGCAGCCCGCGGCCCGCTGCAGGCCGCATCAGTATTGTTGGCGTACGACACCTCGGACTCGCTAATGTTGCCACTGAATAATTACTGGCACCAACTAACTTATTTATCGGCCACTGACGTCTCGGCCACAGTGGCCATAGCCGGTACAGGCTAATATGACACTGCGCACAGGCAGTGTAAATATTTTATTTTGTAGTAACAAATACCTTAAGTACTAAAACAAAATAGCTAAAGTCCAGTTTAACCTCACCACGTTTTTAATCAAACGTATTGTAGTGTGGCTTATTGAAATGAACACTCCTTTTGTGAGTATACTTACTTGGTGTGGAGCTGTTGTAGGCATTGTTACAGATTAGTTTCACATCAACACTAATTCTCCGGTAGACGTTTAACACGACAGCTAACTCTCAGGCCGCGGCATGCGGGTGTTGTCCCACATAAATCAAATAGCTTGCATTGTAAGGATTCGGAGCAGGTCAGGTCGTCCTGTTGCGCAGCGTAGCGAACCGACCAAAGGGTTTCTGGCGCGGAGTGACGTTCGGTGCGGCGGCGCACAATGCACAGGTGCTCACACAAGGGGCTGTTGCTGGAAGTTTTTGTTGACACGCGTGACATCGGTGTCGGGGTCTAGGATGGCTCTCCGCAGATTTATCGCAGGCGCGCCGTTCGCGCTTCGGCACTCGCGGTCACGACCTGCCGCTTGTTTACTGGAACTTATGATAACGATCACTCCGGCAGGATGCGAATATATGACCATCAACTACTGCTGTTGGGGCCACAACGCTCAACCACGTATCACACCTTTTTTTCTAACCATAATTATCTGATAATTCAAAGAATAGTTATGAAACTTGTAGTTTTTGCAGGTACTCTGTAGCAGGACGGCTAAACAAAAAAAACTTATGAAATGCTTATTATTTTAATTTATACTAACATCGAACGGATTTCGGGAGTTCTGTTAAGTCTTTCGATAATTAGTGTAATCTGTATGTGTTTGGATATGACCTATTATGTATTTCATATTGTGTACATTTTTAGTACACCGGAGATGGTGACGCCGGGGACAACAGGGCTGGCTGGCGCCGCGGCGCGTGCTGAGTGCGCGTGTGTTTGTTTGTGTGCGCGTCGCGGAGGGTCGCAGCTTTCGCGCATGGCCGCGTTTTAATTACAAACACAACGCGCGCCGCCCATTGTCGCGCCTCAAGGGTTATCTCTCAATTATCTGTAATCACGTCCCGCACACAACACACGACAGTTTTGTAAGCCTCCGCGCTCTCCGGCTCGCTGAGAGTCCACAACATTTTTAGCGTCGCGAGGATTTACAATGCTAATCAAAAGTCATCCACAGATCTCGGTGGAGGGCGACATGTACATTGTTTACATAATGTTATACCTACAAATTATAATTGTGTTTTGACGATTTCTTTAGATATTTCTTACCAGAGGTTATGATTTTATCCACCCAAACTATGACATTTATAATTATAGTAGCAATTTGACGTTCATAATTTGTGTACGTAGACGTACGGGTTTTTTATTCAATCTTATACTTATATAAATACAGTATAACCCTCTGTGGAAGGCTGGAAACAATAAATGTTTGATAGGGTAGGCGCATGTCCGTGGGCCCTGTTAATGTATTCGCAAAATAGTTTAATTTAGTGGCGACATCTATCGGGCTTGTTTGCCGAGCGACAGTTTTCATTAGAGCGGTTGATCCGGGCTTATTGCCGGGCGGATTACCGCCGACCCTCCCCGCCCGGGTCAATTAAAAACTAAAACGATTGTCCGTCCACGGCAACAACGCGACATGAGCTACGTTATAGCGCTGCAAACATTATTGATGTTACATTACACAACGAAGACGCGGCTGTTAGCTTTGCTCGTACTTTGATGTTTAAATAGGGGGCCGAAATACCAATGACATTTTAGGTTCAATACCAACAAACTACGATTATTCGTCTTCAATAATATTTGCACAATATGCTTTGTGCTGTAATTTGAGAAACAATACGGCAAGCGCGATGGCAAATACAATTCGCACATGAATACGTGCTCGGTGACGTGTGACGTGGCAATCAATGCGGTTTTGTGTATATTGACGTATAACGGATCATTAGAGCATCGGTTTAATGGCATTAGTGGTACCCTTCCGGGCGCCCCCCGCCGCGGCATTATGCGCCGCTCCCACGACTCGCACCAGCCGCGCCGATGGGATCAATGCAGAATCCAAACAAGACACACTAAACTTATCAAAATTGCTTCAGCAATACTCTGATTTTTATAATTTAACCACTGTTACTAACGCTTGATACCCGCTTGAGTGAGCTACAGCATCTTACAGTAGGGAAACGATACAGCATCTTGAGAAGAGTGAACCTTCTGCATGTTCCGTGTTGTATATAGGGTCGTGCGTTGGTGTACGCGGTGCTGTAGTATTGACATTGGATTCATTAGATCGCCACGCGGCTCTGCGCAATGAGCGATTGATTGACACCCTGATTGTGCTAGCCATTCAATTTTACTTATTGGGAATATTACTAAACAAGCTTTGTTTAGTCTTGAATACCACAATGCTTGCCTAGGTGCTAAGATGCCTATATATCATGAAATTTAGCTTACATAGGTGTCCTGGGTACCTGCAAATAACTATTACTTTTGCAAGAGAACAAGAGTTTCTAGAAATCTGCATGCTGTCCTATAAATTTAGTGTAGGTATCTGATGAATGATTTGCAGGAGGAAGCCCAATTTTAAATTTTAGCAATTGCATAATTTTTGTAAAGAAAGTTGTACATTTCTCGAACACAAAATGACAAATCATTTTGTGTTCGATATCTTTTTGCCGTATTGTATAAATGAGAGTACCGACTTGATCAGTTTCAACTCTCTGTAATCACCCCTTGAATGGGATAAAATCTTATGGATTTACATATCGTGTCTGCAGTATGACAAACAAATTGGTGTTGGTAGACACTCAATTAATGCGTCAATTATAATAAAAACTGGTGGAGTGCGTCGCGGGCGCGGGCGTGCCGTCGTACGAGTGGCGCGGCCGGTGCAGGCGCGCTCCACATTTGCATCACAAACACATCGCCTGATTGTTTTCGTTATATTAATTGACAATTGATCACGACCTCGTATGACCATGAACACTCGTTAAAAATGTCTCTCTCCGTTCGTTGCTCAACGAACTCTACGTGGGATGGAAAGCATGCTGTTTGTGGAATTAACAAAAATGTCAAGTATTGCGAAGATGAGTTAGAGTCGAGCGAAACAGGTATACCTACACTTATTCCAGTAAATAAAACACAGTGAAAAGTACGGTAAATACATGATTGTCAGTATTCACTTTCTTTTGAAAGTTTTTCTTTTTTCTAGTACTTAGCTACAAATAAAGCAAAATATAATGCCTGATTTGTGTAGAACACAGGCATATTTTTAATTCTTGTTAAACCTTTATCTGTAATTTGAACGAATTAACATATGGTATATAATGCTAACAAAATATCATATTTTATAGTTCAAAGGGCAACACATGAAGTTATCGTGTTGCTACAGTAAAAGTTTAAATCCAACGTACAAGTTTAGTAATGCAATAGAAATTAAAATGATGAGCGTGCGTCATTAACTGATGAGTGCTTGTATGTAGGGAGCAGTAGAGCAGGGTGGAGTGCTGCAAACGGCAATTACACGGTACAGGTGTCGAGTGCCTCGCATCCAGGCGGCGCGGATAATGAGCGCCCCCCCCCCTCCTCCCCGCACCTCGCCCCGCACCCCGCCACCGTGCAGCACTCGAGCCCGCGCCGCCGTCGTCCAGGCCGAGGGTCCGCGGGCGGCGGCGGCGCTGAGCACTCTCCTACGATATTAAGTTTGTTCTGTGTCGCGAGGGCGATGCTGATTTTAATGCGAAAGACTTGGGTTGCGCTCTTGTATAGGGCTGGCACCCATTAATAGTGTAGAAACTTAAACATAGCTCATAATAACTTTTAAAAACATATTAGCTTACAATTCAGTATATTAAATTATTTTCACCTTGATTGACATCTTGTTCGGAGCGAGTTTATTTGAGGTTGTTAAGCTGCAAAGAATTGACTAATCAAGGACAGAAAAGAATATCATCGAAACAGCAGGATTGTCAATCAGTTATTGGGCAGTTCGAGTAGTTCAGTAAATGTTGCGCTACCGTCCTGCCGGCGTGGCAGCCCTGCGAGGCGCACGGCGCGGGCGCGGCGCTGGCTGCAGCACCAGCTCGGAGGAGTTATTTTTATTTGCGCCGTGCACTCGCGCCCTCCGCAAACAATCGTCATTATCTTCAAACGACACGCCATTGATCCTTTGGCCACGCCCTTTCAACGCTCTTGTGAATTTATTTACTTACAAAAAAAATTCTCTCTCTCTCAAAAACTATTGATTGTTCAGAGATTTTCACAAATATTCTATTTTTTCACGGGCGTAGTGATGTACTAACACATTGGTCATACCGAACTATGCTGATTATTGCCTATAAACCTGTACCTTCTTCAAAATTAAACGGCGGCTCTACCTAAACACATCAGTGATTTAAATTGATACATAATAATAATGTCTCCTGACCGATTTCGACTACGGTGGCTAGTGTTACTCTGACACCAGTCAGCTACGTAGGACATATTATAGTGCACAAGCGAGGGAGAAAAGACAGGTGCACTCTCTGTTTCTTTACTCTCATAGCCCGATAGGACGGCAATCCGACACGACCGGAGAGAAATCAGTTGCAGGACCCACATTTTTATGTGCCTTCCGAAACATGGAAGCTGTGTTATTTATTTCTAAGCCGCACACAACATTCGGAAAGTCGGTTCGCCTGAGGATCGATCTCGAGACCTTTGACTTGGCAGTCCTATGGACTTACTACTAGGCTATCACAGCTTGAAATTTTTACATACAGTTTACAGAACTTGTAGTAAAGTGTGTAATAATATCAGTTTTAAAAGTTTACTCGTGGTAGCTATCTTGAACTTTAAAGTAAATTGTAACTCTTAATATGTTAAGAAGTAACAGGCTACAGGATCCAGAGTGACGTGGTGGCGGGTCGGACGGCCGCGTGTGCTGGGAACCTCCGCCGCGGCGCGCTCCGGAGCCGCCGCGTTACGTGTGACGAGTAGTCGTGACGTCACGAACGCTCTCTCCGCCGCCGCCGCCGCCGCACCGGATCTCGCGACACTTATCTTTATGGCCGATCCTATCCCAAGAGAAGCTTTTCCTGCCCAGACAAGTGTGTGGTCTTATTTATATACGTACTATACCTGACCTTACTATCCCGAACTAAGGCTTTGACAGCTTCATCGGACTCTACAAATTGTAAGTAAAGCTAGTCGAGCTAAAGTAGTAGTAGAATAACATCTAGGGCCTGTAATTGTCTCCCACTGCTGCTGGAGTGAAAGCGAGCACTGATCAGCTTCATTCATCGCTCTGTTAGGTGTCAGGTCTTAGCGTCTGGCGTCTCTCCCTGCTGCCTGGCTAGCGGTGGCATTATAGGGGGCTCATCTCTCAAGGCAGAGAGTTACCGGTTGCCAATTTGAATGTATATCAATGTATAAAAAGGCAGGTGTCGTAGGTTTCCGGCACATCTTAGGAACTGGCCGACATAACATTTCATAATACAATAGCCTCATCATATTTAGTCCTTAGTATACAATAGTTCTGCGGCTACTTAGGGTTGTGCATGTCTGTTTTCCCATAGAGCGGAGGTGGGTGATTCGTTGTAAATGCCCTGTCATATTTAAGGTTTAAGTTCTCAACAAGGCCTCTGCATGTTAGACTTTCCCCCACCCCCCGTGTATACCTTAAAAAAGTGCGAGTTGGACTCGCGCACAAAGGGTTTCGTACTATCATCTATACACCTGTTACCGTTTTTAGTATTGAGTAAAAAAATACGAAAAAACACGTTTATTGTTTTTAGACACCCCTTTAATTTTTTTTTAAGTTTTAGTATGTGTTGTTATAGCGGCAACGGAAATACATCATTTGCGAAAATTTCAGCTTTCTAACTATTACGGTTTGAGATACAGCCTGGAGACACAGACAAACAGCGAAAGCTTAGTAATAGGGTTCCATTTTACCCTTTGGGTACTGGACCCTAAAAGGACCGGGTTTCGTCACATATGATATGTTAAGAACGTCTCGTTGGGATCGTGGAATGTCTAGCAGATCCAGAAGTGTCTAATGCATAGAAGGTTTGTCGTTTTAAAATTCTATTTCAAATACATTTCCTTTTCTAAAGATGGATAGAGAGTCTATAATTTTACTATCAAAAACAACAATTTGTTGTTGTTGTTTGTGGTATGCCCTTACTAACTCAGGCAGAGAGAGCAAACCACACACTGTCCCATGCAGTTCTCATTCTAGGCAGTCACTTTAGCCATCTACAAAAATCTCAGATATCAAGTAATTTTTAACATATGGCATTACTTGGACATAAGTACTCGAAACTGACTCTATCTGTTTGTCACATTGTTAAGGACCAATTTACTTCACCAATTAGGATTTGGAAAGGGATAGTTTCACAGTCACAAACATTATTAACCAATGCAACTGTTTGTAACTATTGATTCCATTTCAATATCTGTGAATCCTAAAACTGCAGTAAAAGACATACATATTTTTATGGCTTCTTAGAAATGCGTATTTTGCACGCGTTATCTGTTAATGTAGGAAACTGTGGCTCTATTTAAGTAAATTACTCATCGTTTTGAATTGTGCTGAGGTTGTACGGATGCTTGTTCCATAAGCTTTAGCAATACAGCTTGTAATAGTAAAACAACTAGTGGTCTAGGTTCGAGGGTAATTAAATCATTACATTTTTGAAAACAAAATGCATTCTAAAAACAAACAGTAGAGCGTTGCAAACGTATCGCGAAAAGGCACAAAGATTTGGCGAGCGTGTCCCGCCCACGCGCGCTCCACCAATGAGCGTGCGCGTCGTTTGCTATTGGTCGACGTTTGCCGCCGAAACGCGAGGAAAAAACGCGCCGCATGAAAAACAATGGCACTCACTTGCACGGGCAGCACTCGAGCCGTTCATTGTGAGGGCGACCGTTGTTTCCTGAACCGGCACTCGCACAAGCTAGCCCTGCTTTCCACCAGGCCCGCTCGGCTGCATAGCGCGACAGGGCTCTACATGTTCTGGTCAGCTGCCAGTCGATCTTGTTCATAGTACGTATACATTTAAAGTTAAGTGATGTCACCGAGTGACACGCTAGTGTGCTTTGGACAGATTGATGCGCGTGCGCGGCTGTGTGCGTGATGTTTCCGCATGCTCACGATAGGTGGCGAGCGAGTGCGGCCTGACGTATGGCCAGTATAGCTGTAGAAAATTAACTATATAATTACTAGTACTAGTAATACATAGAAACCATATACCGTTCCATATCGGCCACATGATCATTACTGACAGTGAGGATGTTCTGTAAAAGTATTCTTCACACAACCAGGAATGGGTAGAAACTAGTATAAAAAGTTTACCGAAGTAAGGTGGAAGCTTATAACTCGCATTTGTTTAAAATGTTGTTATTAAAGTTCATAGGTACAAAGTATTGGTATCAAGTGTCCAGTGAAGCCCAGCTTCATAGGTTAGTTCTAGGTCAATGATCCCGCACAACGCTGGCACCTGTTGCCCGCACTCTTGTATGACTTTTACTGATATAGTAATTTAATTAATTCAAATTAATATCACCGATCAGCGCTCTACTAGCTCCATAGATAGATGTATTCAATTGGATTCAATTTTAATCACAAATTTTAACAGATATATTATTTTAAACAAAGTCTTTATCATGGCAATTATATTTATTTTAATATTCGTCACTTCCACTATATAGATTTAATTGAGAGCCGATTATTTATTTCATAGAAAGCTCTAGCTTTCTAAGCAATAATCGTATGAATTATACTTCATACTATAAAATTGATAATGCAGATACATTTTCGATAAAATTAGGGAATCAATTAGGCGAACATAACTGCAAACGCTTCCTGAATGAAACTGGAAATATTTTCTCATTTGAATAAGTTACCTTAACGGGATACTGCCCTCAGGTTAATCGCAGTAACTGCATGGATCTGTTTAAATGTGAATTGTCTTTAAAGGTGTCTTGTTTGTTAATTTAGAAATAACACATGCAATTAGTAAAAATTGTGTTTAGAAAGTAATTGAAAATTATGTTGGATAGCACAGTCCGAAAGGGATAAAGTTACTATGTAGTAGCATTATCATATATTCAGTATAAGAATAACCAAAAGGAAAAATACCAGTTATATTTAACTTAGTTGCCGGTATCAAGCTTGCAATATTATAACGTGACGATTAGGAAGGTTTTCAAATAATAGATTTTTTTGTATTAAAAGCTCGCTACACACGGTATTGATATTGGTACCTACAACAAAATTGCAGTAAGCTGGTTAATTATACCAGTTCTGTCGAACGCGGTGGAAACGTTTTTCTTATTCAAAAACCTATGAACTGCCAACATTTTGTCATAAATCGTGAAAACTTCATATTTTCAATAAGTCATAATTTAAACCACAGCAGGCCGGGAGATGCGCGCTCGCAGCCGCCGGCCGTTTATGATAACATCCTCGCAACACTCACTTAATCATCAAATCATACAATTGTCAAATCAACCAACACGTGGAGCACGTGCAAACAATATGCGCAGATTTAAATTAGTGTTTATCGTGGAAGGAACTTGGGCAGAGTTCTTATGGGGTGCAGAAGTGTAAATACCAGTTACCTGCTATCCTACGTGCTCTACATCATTATATCACATGTAGAGTTTCATGTGCTACTACAATGGACGCATAAAAAAATATTTTCCATTTTGAAACGCATGCGCTGGGCGCGTAACGCATGGCCAGCGCCGGGGGCAAGTAATACAAGATTAATGATGTAATAACATTGCGAGCGCATCACTCGTGCTCACATGAATACTCATCGGTGGTGAGTGGTAACAAAACACTGTCGGTACCCGGCAGACGCGCCACCGGCTTATCAACTTTTAAAATAAACAACATATTGCAAACTATAACGCTATGCAAAGTTGTCCACTCGATATTAACCGCATAGGTATGCTGTTATGAATGTACATAAACGTTCACACAACACTGAAAAGTAATGTCATAAATGTAGAGTCGCAAATTTAAGATTGGTGCACCAGACGATTTTTAGGTGCTTATTATAAAAAAATGAAAAAGGAGGCTTAACATTTTGGCAAAAAAATACTACTGACAAAATATTGTTTACTTAGAACAACTACGGGTAGCAACCAAGCTGTATACGCGTGTGTGTGTGTGAACGACTCAGCTCTAAAAACCACGGCTGAGTGACATAAATATTGTATAGACGAGTTCAGAATGAGTAATGAGGGCGTGCATTTTGTTGTGTCGCTCGAGCGTGCCTCAAACTTTCCAGCGCTGCTCTGTCCAATAATATACCATCGCATTATGACATGATTTTGTAGAGCTAGCCTTACTTCGGCGTCTACAGTGAATTATTGTTATATTAAACTGTTACTGTTGTATTGAAGCCTGCTGTTCCTCCTGACCAGTAAGTTAAATGATAATGTTTCACTTAGTGGTCACAGTAAGCCTTCAAATCCATTAACGATTTGCTGTCCGAATTTGAGTAATGCAGGAGGGACACCATGTGCGAGTGAGTTGCCGCGCATATAACACTTATTGTAATACAAGTCATTACAACCGCTGTAACAAGTACCTTACGCCTGCAATAAGACAATATGGCCGCCACAATACAAAAACTAAGAATAAAACAAATGAACAACAACGGTTACGTATTGTATTACAACTTAATAAAACATTACAGTAATGTATGCTCATGTTAACATGACCATGTCATACATATGCTGAACTTTGACAAATATGGTATAAGATGTCACTTGCAGCTTTTCTTGTACAAGCAAATATTAGCAAAACTCATATTAAACTTAGTAGTAACAAGTTTTGCCGAACACAGCTTTTCAACTCTTAATTGGATGTGACAATTTATAAAACCCAAGGATTTATTGTATAAAAGGATCAGGGATCAAGGGACACGCGTGTAAGATCACTGCGCTGCTTCCTCGTTCTCTTGGTATAGCATAGTTGATTGTGATTGATTCGAAAAAACTGTTACCTTCACATATTTTTGAATAATTTATTTAGAATCAGACAAGATAAAAATGTCGTTAGCATTAATGAGCCTAATTAATTAGTCGCGATAAAATCTCGGTTGGCAATACGTTAGACGAATAGCTTGACAAAGACTCAAACAAAAGAAATTGATAAAGAAATCAACATTTCAGATTCTCTCGGAGCGCGATTGTTATCTAAGCAAATCCATGTCCGAAACTCGTACAAAGACGATCAGCATCCATAACGATGATGGGGCTATCAACCTTAACTAAGCTTTACCGTTCTCAGCTTAAGGTTGTATTTTGCTGGTGTCTGTGAGGGTTGTCGTTTTGAATGACAGTTTTTTCCCCTTGATTCGCGTTATTTTGGGAAAGTGTGTGCTAAGGCAGGGCTCGGGAGAGCTGTAGTCGAGTGCGGGCGGCGCGGGCGTCGCGATGCGAGCGACGTGTGACAGGCGTCCCGCGAATGGCGGCGGCGCATTCCATTGCGCCGGCGCACCTTGTTGGTATTCCGCGGCCGCGTCGCGCGCGCAAACTGAACGCGCAAAAAAGACAATGACTTCGTATTTTATACGTCCCTAAAAGTTCCATCAGCGTATTGATACGATTCGTCTGTCCTGTCCTTAAATGATGAGCCCGGACGGCTTTTGTTTTTGAAAGATTTCGTCGTTCCCGCTGTCGCGACATTTTTTGAGAAGCTTCGTCCGCTATATTACATTAAATACATCTTTAAGAGATAACATCGTCCATATATTAAACGTATTAAAGACTACTAAGCGTTTACGTTCTACGTCGGACATACTTATAATGGATGTCTGTTATCGTAGGCGAAGCAACATTGAGTTGTAACGTTGTTGTATAAACAATGTGTCGAAGGTGACAGTCGGCGGCGGGCTGGTAGCGCTGGTACCGAGAATCCGCAGCCGCGTGTTTGTCATCGCCTTGTTCTAATATTAGGCAGCATTGTTTGCGGCGGTCAAAGCGGCCGCGAGTCAACACCGGGTGTTGACTACTGCCCAGCTCCGGCGCAGAGCACACGGCATGCGGCACCTACTGTACTTTGTTTGCATCGTCAGGCATCCGGGAGGTGTCAGCTATGTCCGCGCACTGCTCACCGGGTCCAGCTTACGGCTACTCGTGGGGTTGGTAATGTAGTACCTACTTGAGACTGGCTTTTGGCCGCAGTTTGCCCGAGTGAATTTAGGAAATACCTAGCATTTCTGTATTAAATTCTTGCAAAATATTTGTATGGAGTTAATTCTGTTACCCTTAACCAATGAAGTTACTTCAACACCTGCTGCCAATAACAAAATGTGATGATATTTATAAAAACAAAATGTAACCGTCATGCAAAAGAAGAAGAAATAATAAGAGGTGCATTAGAATAACACAATAAGTAATCAGCCAGGCGGAATACAGCGACGAGTTCATTAGTAGTTTCTGATAATTGCTTCATTTACAGTAAAAAACACTATTGGAATGAGCTTTTTGAGTGAGCGTTAACCGCAGATACTTCTGTTGTAGCTGGTGTGCGAGGAGCGCGCGCTCGTGACGCGCCGGAGCTCGCCTCACCGTTACTTTTATGGCCAGCGACGGGTATTTTGGCGCCGCCACTAGATGATGATGTCCTGAACATAACAACTGCCGTTCGACACGACATGTAGAGCACCTCTTATTACGTCATGTGACATATAAGTTCACTTCTACGGTTTTGTGTCGCCACTGCAAGAGCCAGTTCAATATCCTTATGGGGCCAATATTTGTATAAAGTTTTGGTGTTTGTCAATGACTCACATTTACGTTGACAAAAGTGGCCAAACATAGTTGCGGTCAAAATCATCAGAGCGACTATTTGTTACTGGTAGAGGAAAGACCTGATACTTTTCTTTAAAATTTTATTTTTTACGATGTTAAGGAAGTATTACCTACTCGACGCTGAAGCTGTGATAGCTTAGTGGCAAGACTGTAGGACTTGAGTCAGAGGTCTTGAGTTCGATCCCCACGGCGCGCACCGACTTTTCGAATGTTGTGTGCGTTTTAGAAACAAAATATCACAGCTTCCGTGTTTCGGAAGGCACGTAAAAATGTGGGTCCTGTGCCTGATCTCTCTCCGGTCGTGTCGGATTACCGTCCCATCGGGTTATGAGAGTAAAAGGAATAGAGAGTACACCTGTGTTTGCGCACACGCTTGTGCACTATAATATGTCCTGCGTAGCTGCCTGGTGTCATAGTAACACTGGCCGCCGTGGCCGAAATCGGTCTGGACCGCTATTATTACCTACTATCCAATTACAACTTAGCTTTATAACTATTTTAGTAGTTTCTAAATTATTTAGTGAAGTATTTAGTGTCTGACGACGCGACGTGAGCGGCGTTCAAAGTGAAGTGCTCTGAGCGCGGCGGCCGAGGTTAAAAGGTCTTAATCAGAGAAGATGTTCCGTCCGCCACAACTTTCATCACTTAACCTTTCTAACTTTGTGATAAATGTCTACCGTGTACGGGAATCCTCAGTTTATCTTAACTGGACAAATTAGGTTCTTCATCATTTATCTCACAAAAACAATTTTATTTTCTCCAAATTCTTGACGCTCGAGTTCTAAATTGACTCTGTGTTTTGTTTTAGATATAATGTTAAGTTAGTAAACGCTCTTGTCCAGCTTTCTACGCAGTGTAACATTGTCACAGTTCTCGTCAGGTGAGAAGCAAGCGGCAAGGAAAGTAATTTGAAAGCTACTTCATCACTATGCAGTGGCGCAGGCGCAGGACGCTGGCTTTCCCTAATCATCGAGTGGAGTTACTCGAGTGATGTCATCACTCATTTCTTGATACAATCACTACCATTGGTGTACAATACCTGAGGCAGAGACAATTGCTCAAACAATAATTATATTTATAACTTAATATTATTCATAGCTACCTTTAATAACACACCACGAATAAATAGTGTGTTATGATAACATAGAAGTGTTTCATCTGCAGCCACGCTGCCGGCGACTTTGTGTTAAGGTGGATGAGGAATATTAATTAGAGTAGTTTTATCGCGAAAATGTGTGCAGTGTGTACGGCGACGAGCGTGAACTGCACTAGTACTTACCTCGGCCACGCCTGGAATGGGACATAATGTAAAGCTGACCAAAATTTACTCAAATCTATAAAAATGTTCCTTCTGAGACTCAATACTCAATACTCAATAAATTTATTGCATTCCACAATGTGAGCTTAGGTGGTAGGTACTTAAAATATATTAAAATACATTGCTTTGGATCATTGTGGACCCTGACGGGCACAGCAAAATTGGATAGTGGAAGAGGGCTATTTTATTTATTACATTTATGAACTTGCTATAATTATAGAATAGAATAGAATAGAATAGAATACTCTTTATTGTACACCATAGTTATAGCTGTGAAAAAGTAATTATATTATTTATTTATTTAAAATTTTCAGTTAGATACTCGTTAACAGTATAGTAACAATTTAAGATTAGAAAATGTTTCAATTTGTTGACAAATGTTGTATATTTTTTTCCGTTTTTAATTGTTTCAGGTAATTTATTGTAAATTTTTACTGACATTACTAAAGTGCTTGTTGAGTGTATTTTTAGCTTAGAATCTTTAAAGGTTTTCTGATTCACCGGCACGCTACTTGTAAATCCGTTACGAAATATATACTATTTACTCGTTTTGGTGTGTTTGGTGATACATCTTCAATATGTCTCTATCTACGTATCTACAAGTTTGTGTCTGTCCCCTATCATGACATTGTGAGCAGTTTGCGTTTCATTTACTGTACTATAAAGATAATAAAATAATGTAGAACCTTCTGAACTGTACTTTGGTACATATAATTTACCAAAACCTATGTATGTATATTGTTAGTTTCAAGGTAAGATTCATAGGAGTAAGATTAATTTAAAGTGTTTCGGAGAGATGTTTCTGTTCCAGTGAATGCGTTGCGTATTGTTCAGCAAGCTCAGTGTTATCGCGGCTCCGCATCTGACAATTACGCGTGTTATGATTCATTTGTAGGCAGACACGTCGCGCCGTAACACTGGTGGTGAGATCCAGTCAGCGCCGCGACAATCTTATCCTTGTAATATGATCCGCCATTTATGCATACGCTGAGAACTTGGCCACACCATCTGCGTTCTAGAAGGGAATCTAGTCATTTACTGACACTACTTACATTTTGAATTTAATGATAGAAGACATATTGAAATACTGGTAGGTATGTGTGTTAAGTTTGAAATTTGCTGAAATGCGTGTGTGTACGCTACTAAGCCCGAGTGTTTGTAGCGTTTATTAGTGCTTCACATGTATAGTGCCAGCTTGCGGCCGCAGCAGTGCGGGTTCTCAGGCACGGGTGCACTATCGCGCCGACATCGCGGCCGCGTCGTGCCGTCGCCGCGCCGACGCCGAGCCGCGGCAAGCTTGCTGCTGTCGCGCTACTATTTACGTGCTTAGAAATTATATTTCAGCCTACCAATAGAACTAGTTAACAAATAGCGCAAGTTATATCTTAGGTTAACGTACATGGCGAATATTAGCATGTCAAAATGATGGTAACAGAATATACTATTATCATTGGTATAAAATAATAATCAATCAGTATTAAATTATTGTCTTTACTTTTGGTTCATTTTTAGGTGGTAAACTAAACCCGCTTTTAAAGTTAAAGGATTGACTTATGTGAAGAATTGCACATGGCGAGTGTATGTACTGTCAGTGGTAAGACATGAGCAAGGCGGTGGGTGCGCGCTCATCGCGCGGTCGTGTGCTAGACTCGCTTGCAATTCTGTCACGCGGCGGCGACACGGCCCGAATGTTGCGTGCGCACATTAGCGCGAGCATTCTCACGTCGCCAGCGGTTAGCGCGAACCGCACCGTTAATCAATCGGCGACCGTGGGAGCCAGCCCCACGTGTCATAACATGTACCTAGCAACGCCGGCGACACGGCGCGCATCGCCCGCAGCGCCTCTCCTACTATATTGCCACTATTTTTAGATCAAACTGGGAGTGAGTGACGTTGCATTTAGAAAAACGACGCAAGTCCTGCGCGGGCGCAGCATTCTGTGCGCAGAACAGGCGCGAAATACGAAACAATAGCGATTTAAAATACAATGAGTGCGACCTAAAATACATAACATCAGCGACATTCCCGTCACGACCGCGCGCTTACCTTTTTCGACTATTTTGTTCGTGGCGGTGCGGCGGCTGCGCGTAGGAGCCAAGCTGATCACGAGTACTGTCCTCTCTCCTTATTAATAATGTGGTTTGAATTGGAAATTCGATAAATATCGCTTTATGAGCGGTGTACTTCTGAAACGTATCGGGCGCTGCGCGGCGGCAGCACGTGCAGCAGCCCGCGGCCGGCGCGCTGGAGGCGAGCGTACCTACCGGCGGCGAGCGCTCCCACGTCGCTCGCAACCGCGCGGCTTAGCATTCGCGGCGGTGCGTCCCGTCGTCTGCAGCCGCACATTACGTATGCGCTCGTGATTAAATAAACACGTTGTTGATACAGTGATGAGCCACTAATTGCTGATCGCAATTCAGCGTGACGGAGCCAGCCACGACCGCGGCCGCGGCTCGCACATCCTAGCCTAATTGTCGCGGTCGCTCCGCTTAACATACATTACAATAGAAATCAGCTATTCCGGAGGCGCGCGGCGTCTTGCCCGAGTCAAGAACGCGTTCCGCGCAAGATGCCTGCGATTATCTGCTCTAAGGTAACGCGCCTGACGCCCATTCAGGCTAGCGACGCGGCCGGCACTTAGGGCCTCGTTAGCGGCGAGCGTCTCGCACTGGATACGCAAATTGTCTAATTAGAGTGTCGGTCAGGAAGACGTAACGAGAGGAGGCGGGGTGGTGTTTCAATAAGAATGCGATGGTAATGCAGGCGGCGTGCCCTCGCCGACACCTTATGAGCCCATATGTATGGCGAGGCCGTTCTCGTGATCGATGGAACACTGCTTTACGGCGTTTACGAGCGGCGACATTATTTTTCGTGCTGTATTTCGCAGGTGCTATTTTTATTGGTCGAAGAACGGGCTCTGCATACGTTTATCCACTGCCTACTAGCTACACAGTCCAAACACAAGTACCTCTAATCGATAATTATGTGAGCTGGATTAATTTATGGAGTAATCTGACGGCGTGTGTAGTGGTCGACTATATTGTTTTGTCTAGTGAACTCCCATTACCATACATTTGTATAATCAAGTCATAATTATTATAACATTGGTTTTCGTCGCTTTTTGCAACACCAAATCTTAAACAACATTTGCTATTGTTAAGGTAACCCAGATTTTTCAGAATTAGGCGAAGATAATTTAGTGTAAGACAGTTGGGCGCCGCCTGCTTGCCTCGCGATACACAGAGGTGTGAAGATACAAGCATATCATTACAGAGTCTGGTGGCGTCGCGTGACGGCGCGGGCGCAACCCTTATCTCGCGGTCACGTGGGCCTCGCCGGAAGTCACTTAACTTCACGTCGGCGAGACGACGTGACGCGTACAGCCTACCTGTGCTGTGGGACACAACCTTCCCGTCCCTACATGTTGTTTATAGTACAACTTTAAGTAAATAGCTCGTTATTGTAATTTTATATTGCAGTTAGTGTGAGACTTAGATTCACTCTGCTCTGTTTATTGTATCCGAACTTCGGACCCGAAAGACCAAAGGCTTTAAAATACCTTTCTGTGGAGTGGCAGAATTGTTGTTGAATAGAAAATCACAAAGAAGTATGTTACCTAGAGAAAGGTTTTTTCGATGTTGATTTGGAGGAAATCAAATGTGATTAGTTTGAAAAGGCGAGTGCGTGACTTTAGACTTCCTGGTGGGAGTTGTCGGAGCGGCTGTGGCTGGCAGCAGGAGCCGCGCCGTCTCGCGGAGCTTCCTTCCTGCACGTCGCGGCGACGTGGCTTCCTGCTTCACTGTCTGTACATCTGTTTGTCTGTACTGAACTATATGAGGAGCCTTAGTCGACGTTGACGACGACTACTGACTACGATTTTTCGTGATTTGGCCGTCATTGTTGACTGGCCTGTTAATTTAGTGGTTAGTGGCCCTGACTGTTCAACCGGAGGTCGTGGGTACGATCCCCACTCAAGACAAATGTTTGTGTAATGAGCGCAAATGTTGTTGTCATTTATCTGTAATTTATGTGTATTAGAAAAACTTAAGTATGTTTATCAGTGGTCTACTTACTACTCATAACATAAGGTGGTATGCTCAATTTGAGCTAAGATGTTATTGTGTGAATGTTTATTTATTAATTTGTTTATTGTGATTAACTCAAACTAGAGCATTCTTTTTTTATAGTACAACACTAGATTTTCTAGTTTAAAGCAGGGAAAAAGTTAAATCTATGCTGATAAGTAAAGCTTACTGTATTGTAATTATCTAGAGGATATACTCACGTAGACCTTTTATCTTCTTCGTCACGTCGTTTCCGTGGTGTGGCAGTTCACTAGTTTATTTTGGTTTACCATTCTGATACTATGAGTTTTCGTTGTAGCCTGGAATGCTATTTTAAAAAGATTACTTATTGAGTTTCATGCTGATTTTACCTCTATAGGAATGACATATTAGAACCTCATAGCTAGAGTTAACCTAATATGAAGTAGTACAATTCGCGGCACTAAATTTCAAAATTGAAAATTTGGTTTCTTCCTACAATACGTTTCCACCTCTCTTATTGTCTATCCATAACCTTTTTTCGTGTCTTAACATGCACTATTTCTTTTACTTGCTGCACTAAACGATTTTTTGTACTGTTTCCCATAGTTTTTTTCAGCTTACTAGAACACAGCTTTGCAACTGTCTCATATAGAGGACTTGCCGTTATACGTTTCCACCGAAAATGAAGGGGAACTCAAACTGGACTTTTTGTTAATTCCCTCTGGTCCCACGGGCTGCGGCTATAAGACGGAAACAAAGATGAGAGCTGCATATAAATTCGGCATTAAGAGAGCCGAGAGCCGAGAGCGGAGGAAGCTGCAGGCGGATGACACGTGAGCGTGTTATGTTACTAATATGTTAAATGTTATGCCTCTCTGTTAAATATCATGCTCTTCATAAAACTTACAAGCCACAGTCAAACTTTGTAACGACTCAGGGTCGACAATTATATATTAGAGAGAAACTGAAACTTAAATACGAGAGCATTCAGCCTCTGAAATCAAGTTATAAAAAAAAAGCTCGTATTCGAGTGACAACAACATAAATTAATGAATTATTTAGCGTATGCGCGTGCGCACGATCAAATCGGTACTGCGCGGGAGTACCGAAACCTGCGTACACACTGGCTGCTGACTGTGAATAGCTCTCAATTGAATAAGTAAAATATGTGTATATGTTGGGTCCATGTCCTAAATTTCCTCACTTCATAAGATGCTCGTATATTTCATGATGCGGTGAATTCATTTTGAGCAGATGATTAAATTGTCAACATTCATGATGTTGTTATTTACGTTTGGCCGAGTTCTATAAATAGGGTGTCTATAAGAAATCTAATAATACGATGCAATGTAAAAATACCATATTCTATACTTTTTTTTTTGTAATTTAAGTTCGATTATCACAAACTTATGATTATTTACCTTACTATTTTACGATATGATCAAATTATCTTGTCTACTTCACGAAGTAGTCGTGCGTTGCCTACGTTGAGAATACATTTCCTGTCATTCGACCCAAGCCATTATGTGGCTAATAGACATGACAAAATCTACCTTGGTAGTGATGTGGCAGACTGATGAAATTAAAAAATATGTAATGGAAATATTAATTTTATAAAGTACGAGGTACTTAAGTTTGCAAAAATATATATTAAGTTTGTAAGTTTTGTGCCGAATCTCTGTTATCGCAATATCTGTCTGATCTGACGATTATGATGCAGAGGTTTTTTTGCTTAGTTTTTTAGGAAACAAGAGATTGCTTGGATGATACGATGTCACATTGTTTTCCAACAGTGTGAGCACGGCCTACTGTTATACCAATTCTCATAAATTTAAATAAATACATGCGGAGTTTCGTTCGTCAACGGCTGCCTCATTACTATGGGCCTATTAAATATTACCTTTCGTCTTAACATCCGAATTATGTGAACATAATAAATATGTATCTTAAGTGTTGTAATTAAGGTCGGTATTAGCGTGCGCGGCGCGCCGGCTGATGGATCTCTTGGCCGAGGTGAGGAATGATTGACGCGTTCGATCGCATCTGAATAATGCGCGTCGCCTTCCTAACATTTCCATGAATCGTATGAATATCAAACGATGTTTGTTCTTCTTGGTTTTATTTAAGTTTTTATAGATATTTTGGGACAGACCGACACTGTTATTACTGTTATTATTTTCGTTAGCTGGCGTCACTAGGTCTATGTATCAAGACAGTAGGGAATCTGAGCGGCTCTACAATAATGATATGCGTTTTAAAATGTACCATCCTGCTACAAAGTCTTTTCCTTTGAGACACAAATTATCCTGAGTTGTTACTCGGGCAGACTACCAGGGCTTAACAATTGCTTATAGCAAACTTTAATGCACGTGTTCGTAAATTGCTTTTTTTTAATTGGATTTGAATTTAGGTGGCAAATTTGTGATCATTTACATTTCAAGGGTTAATATAGGTACTCTTGTCAATAAAGCAATATTTATTAACCGACTATCAATAATGCGCGATGCCCGAAGATACAATATGTTATCAAAACAAACTTCTTAGAACTATGGAACGGTTCACAGTCGGCAAAATGCCCGGTGTTCATCGCCCATTTTACGAGCAGAGGCCAACGTCCTGCAGTTGGAGAAACAAAACTGAACAAGAAAACGAATGTAACCGAAACCTAAACTATATTTAATTTATTTTGTCATTTCTGTTTGTGTTGTAGACGGAGGTCGGAGGGTAACCAAATTACGCACGAGTACCTATAATGCTGACAGGTTTCTCTGGCAAGTGATGTGTAGTGATGATCAGATGAGATCAAATTGGTTACCTAGCTTTGGTAACGCGAGGGTTGCAGGCTGCAGAGCGCTGGCTCCAAGGCTGAGGCGCGGCGGTGCTGGCTGCTTGTGATTCTGGCGCGGCACCGTTCGACGAGTTATTACCGCGCGCGTCGATTGTGATTCCGCGGGCATGCGCGCGCGCTCCGCATACTTAGCAGCTGGACGCTTTAGTGCCTTCGTGAGGCTTCACAATGTTAGAAAACTCTGTCCGTACGTGCCTCGCTCCTGTACATACGTGCTCGTATGTCCGCGCTGGGGACGGATGCGTCGGCGACGCCACGCCCGCGCCACCGCGCCGTCACCACCGCCGAACGCTAACCACTCGCCGTGAAAACACCACCAACTTTGGAGACCTACTTCCTTTTTTCATACATTTATACATTAAAGATATTTTTGTAATCCTGGAGATCGACTAGCCTAGTTATTGGTCTGTGTATCTCACTTTTAGGATTCCGTTACGAAAGGGTAAAACGGAGCCCTATTACTAAGCCTCCGCTGTCTGCCTGTCTGTCTCCAGGCTGTATCTTATAAACCGTGATAGCTAGAAACCTGAAATTTTCACCTGAAATTTTCGTTACCGCTATAACAACTAAAAATAAAAAAAAAATATTAAGGGAATCCAACAAACGTGATTTTGAAGCAATTTTTAGTCGACCTTAATAGACTAAAATTTAGTATACCTACAACAACGGTGATTTCCTATTATAGATGATTGTACGAAACCCTTCGTGCACGAGTCCAACTCGCACTTGGCCGGGTTTTTTTTAACAACCACAAAATGAAATCAAATGAGGGGGAGGGAAAATGGTTTTCAAACGGTTGCACCTTTTTTTTTTAAATCAAGACTATCGTAAGATTTATTACTATTCCCAGTCGCATTAGAACAAATTATAATTGTAGTTTGTTGTGGTAAGCCTGACATGACCCTTATGATAGCATCTACATCAGTAGACCGAATCGGAGCCAAGACGTCACTTTATTTGGCTAGTGAGCTGCATCCAAACTACAAACTTGCGAACACAGCCTACGAAATGATTTCATTGAGCGAACACTTTAATAGTCTCACTAAATATAACCTGTATAGTTCTGGCTCGGCTAAACACCTCATTTTAATCCATTAGCGACCGAGTTACGACTCCAGACAATTATTTAAATGTTTGTTTGTTTATGTCGATGACATAATCTGGCAAATCAGTTGGTTATAATAAGCATGTACGTATAAACGAGGTGGGTAGTGGGTACAGGCAGCAAGGTGTGCGTGTAATGCTGCAGTACAAGACACAGGCAGTAGGTTGTCCTGGAGCTGCGCATGCGCGCGCACGCTGCTGGCATAGGAATGGCCACGACAGCGGCTCACGTGATCGATTCCCATACTCTGTGATGATTGACGGACAGGCTCGTGCCTTGCCTCCTCAAGTCTCCTTTGTCTCTTCACCAAAAGTATTGGTAGTTGAAGTAGTAATTAACCTCTGTATATCAGCTACCTAAGGTGTTACAAGTGTACTGTTTTTAGTTTATTCGTATTTTATGATCAACATAATTGACTTGGCTAATCATTTACTGATTAAACTCTGTTATCTGCTTAGATTTTATCCACAAAGAACCTTAGTATAAATCCTAAAAAGAATTCGTGTCTTCGGAAACTTGTCCAAAATGGTTTCGTAAGAAGAAGAAGCAGTTCTGAAGAAGAGTTAGCCTTGTATCTCGTCTGTTTGTGATGTGGTTGTCAGGTTGCGGCGGTCACGTGTGGTGGTGCGCGGCGCAGGTTATCGCCGCGCATCGGCCGCCGGCGCCACGCCGCCGCGCCGCCGCACCGCCGCACCGCAGCGCTTCATGCAAATTTATATTTTTATAGCAGTTCACGTAATTGAGCCGTACGTGGCGGTACACTGTCGTCTTTGTCCCGCCGCGGCTGAGCCTCGTCTACGACAGTTCGTTGCTCACATAACACCGACTCCTGTCACTCACCACGGTCTCATTTGTTTTGCGTTCACATACGACGCCATGCGACGTTTTATCATAATATCTGCGATGTGCGCAATTAATCTCCGTTGTTTATTCTGCTGTTCCTAGGTACGTGGCATGACGTTGATGCTTTAAAAAGATTATGTGAAGCTTACAAATATGCTTTGCCACGAAAAGTTGTGTCGTTAATAAAATGTTATGTGGATGACAAATAAATATAACGGAGAAGCATAGTCGTATTGGGTGTTCTATTTTTCCTCGCTGATTTGATGGATGACGGGTGACATAATTTTTTGATAACTTCAGTTAGCGATCTCTTCATGATTTGCGTTGCAATATAAATATCATAATATTTATCCGCATGCGATACCGAAAGCAAACTATATATGGCTCGAGTTGGTAGTCATTTAAATTTTACTTAGCGTATTTCTACCTTACAATGTTACAGTAAAGTGGGCTAATCTGGAACATGCAAAAACAATTTCATAAACAATAAATTCGCGTGCGGCGAGCGCCGGCGCATTTCTCTGCGATCCCGCCAGATTAACGGGCCGCGCTCGAATTAAATGATGTCGGCGGCGCGGAAGCAGAAGGCCGCAAGTGCGGGGCGCGGCGCGCGCACTCGCGGCGTTGTGCCGCCGAGCGCCGCGCGTCGCCGGTAGCAGGCGCTCGATATGTATCGCGCCGGTATAATATTGCTCGCTCGCGAACGTTCGCCGCCGCCGCTTAGTGTACGGATAATGCCAAACAACTGCTGCCCCAATTGCATCTGATGATCTGACTCCAGTCGTTAATTTGATTCCTCTTTCTAAGCTTTGCGTTTTTCGTCAGCCGCTGACGATCAAAGTTAATATGGAAATAATTTCGTAAATAAAGGTAAATGTGTTTAAATCTTCATGACAGGCATTTTTTATAGACAGCACATGACGGCAGTTGACCTATATTTAGACACTATTTGAGCACGTTACTTACGGTATGTTAATTCGTCCGTTTGGTAGTGTTGCGTCCGGCAGGTAGAGTCATTCCTTAATTAAGTTCATAAATAAAATATATCTTAGCATGGTGGATCGGAGCTGCAAAACAAAGAGTAGAAAAGTATGATTTTTTAATAACGTAATTACCGTTGCAAGCGGCCGCGACCGCAGGGCAATCAAATAGTGCCGCAGGCGCAGTGCGCACGGCGCGCGGGCCGCGGCGCTCGCTGCAGCCGCCGCGCCCAACTCGTTCCCGGGGCTCCGGAACATCGCTTACCGACTAAATATAGTCACATCACATACTAAACTAAACCCATGACTCCGTATGAAATCATCAACGTATCAACTAAAATAGTAAATAGCAATAAGTTATGAAGGTTTATTAGCATGTAAGTTCTTTGTACTTTATCCATCATAATTTCTGAATCCACAGATCACATACCTACATGACAACATAGGTACCATTTATCAATTTTTGTAGGGGTATCGTGATTTTATTTTTATTGGTTTAATATATGCTGCACAGTTTTATTTGTATCGCAGGCAGCATCTTTTTCCTGCCGGGAGCGCGGTGAATGCGAAAGCGAACCCCGTAACCCCAGCCATAGGCAGATGTAGACGCTTCAGTGGTTTTAGCCGGTAACAGTCCATGAGGATTTCCACTGGGTTAGAGAAAAAAAGAAAAAGACAGCAGCTTTGGCATCTGTAGCGGCTCTTGTAAAGATTTTACATTTTGTTTTATAAAAGTTTATTTTTCTTGGAAGTTAACGTTATAATTTTACTAAAAAGCATTTTACTGATAAATTACACAATAATTAATCAGTTTAACTATTAAAATTGTTTATAAATAAATAATTTGTATAGTTTTGAGCAGAACCAAATTAACTCTACATTAGTCGTATCGCCTACCAAGAGGTAGTGCGGTGTAGATATATTTCGCAGTATATTGTTGTTGTGGCTAGTGATGTCGCCAGCGAGTCGCAGCCAAAAACAGTTTAATTTGACGTGAGTGATGTGCGCATGCGCGGTACGTGACCAGCCCGCTGCCGGCGCCGGCGCATCACGACTAGCGCACTACAACAGCTTATCTACCCACGTACTCAAACAACAACAACTTGCTCTTACAAACATAATATATAATAGTACAAAACTAATAATACTAAGATCTGAGTCAAGAGTCCCATACAGTCGAGAAAATAACGTAATCGATTTACCAAGGTGCTTTCGACACCGGGTAGTCTATTGCGAGTAGTAATTTTAAAATTATACGGTTTTCTCGCGCTATTTTATGGTGAATGCCGAAAAATTATTGCAAATTATGTCTTTTGACATTATAACACAAAAGAAAATATTATGACTGTAGCCAAATCACTCGATACGCCAGCAGTGCAGGAATTATAGCATACATGCTGTGCTGTCTTCCAAGATCAGAAGTCGGGACTATTTGATTGCATATGATAAATCCGAGAAGTCGTACATTTAGAAAACTAGCTCGCAGAAGGCAGTTAGCTGGTCAGCGGCCAGGTGCCGCTCCTGTCTCCCGGAGTCCTCACACCGCACCGCGCCGGCTGCGGTGCTGTAATCGCCACACACAAACCGCTCCGCTATCTTTATAATTCCTATTAATTTGGGAGCCGGCCGCGTATTAACGCGTGTGCGGGAGACGGGAGCGGACACACTAAACTGACCACGTAATCATGTCATTATATTGTAATTTTTGCACTCCCTCTACCTAAGCTGTGGTCAGGTTATAAAGGATTGCAAAGAGAACAAGCAATAGCCTGAAATTTTCATTTTACGCAATAAATGGTTACTATCTATTGCGTTAAATGAAACTATCAATTTATTTTTTTAAAGAAGTATAAGCCACTGTACACACGTTGTATACTGCAGCGACGAATCAGTCATCTAAAATAAAATATTACATTATGGAACAACTACACATTACCAAATTTTAGTATGGAAGACGATAACTGAAGATTGAGTTTTGCATAAATAGCGACTTCAGATATTACAGTAAATACAAATTATCCGTAGTCCTTATTAATAGCATAGATAAAGCAATTCATTATCGGTAAAGCACGGTGTAGCAAAAGACGAGGCGCGGCGCTGGCGCGACTGCGTGGGGATGCCCGGTACCGCGCGCCCAGTGCTAGGCTTACGTTAGACCTTTAGGATCGTCTTAATTTTATATCGATATTTCCTTAATTTTCATTGCACTTGAAAAAAATGCTTTAAGTGTATGTCATTCAAGCGTGCTGATTTTCTCGTCTTAACTAATGTTTTTCACAACCTGGCAAATTAGAATGAATAGCAGGCGACAGTTGACTCTTTATACCTATTTTGATATTATACCTATTTTCTGTGATCAATATATTATATTGCGCATTGTGCATGTCACTTTCCTAAAGTTGTTTTTATTTGGGTCGACTTGTAACTATGAGAATGAACGTTATGCAGGTCTAGTTCTTACAATATTTCGTTGTAGCTACAACTTTGCCAGAACAAAGATTGTCTAATCAATCGAGTCGATATTCAAGGAAATATCGATGGACTTTCGATAAATTTTCATTAGATTGAAATCTCTAATGCGATTGCGCTTGCGACATGTGGCAACCGCGGGCTCGCCGAATTCCAGCGTTCGATGCAAGCGTTACATACATGCGGGCATAACTCACGGTGCGGGTTTTTGTGCCGCCGCAGATAACAGCAGAGCGCAGCCAGCGCAGGTGATCTATGTCTGCTCATGTAGGGCGGCCAGGTATGCGCGGTCGACGCACTGCGCTGCGGCTGCGGGCGTGTCGGGGCCAAATCACACTTCACACTCTATGTCATGGTTCCATAACATTTGCAGGTTCCAATACGTCGAGCCGCCATCTGTACAAGCGCAGGCTAAACAAGCAATTCTGTTGTTTTGTAGAGCTTCTTTTAAGACAATAAAGCTGTTTGTGTGGTTTATTACGTGTCTATATCCGTCAGTTATTAGTTGCAGGTAATAAGAAGATTAGCTTCATAAATTCACACATAAAATAAATTTGATGGAACTCGTTTCAAGTTTGTGACACAGTGAATGCGCACATGCAGCGAGCTACATTATGTAGAGCGACCATTTCAAGTGTTGTGGTCTAAATGCTTTAAACACACACATTTTTTTCTTTACACGTAATATATTTTTGAGACTTGTAGAGAAGAACATAGAATTATAAAAAAAGAGATTCGCTTTAGTGTAAGTATCGAGTAATAATACGATGCGTGCAGCACAAGAGTACTCCAAGGGTAAAGTAAACGTAGATATATCATGGTTATTTAAGAAGACATTGTTCTACATAATTCGGTCGCAGGGCGTCTTGAGCTCTTGACGCTTTGCTCGCCGCGCCGCGCTACGTGTGTGTGTCGGCCTTACGCACAGTAATATATACGAGTGTCGGATGTTTTATTGCTCTGTTGCCATTAACAAAAACCTCACGGCCGGATACAGCACGCTGTAATGAGCTATTCATTCCCATTGTTCACTGCAGTTCCATTACAAATGATAGATAATGATTTGCAACAAAAACGCGCGTCGTCTAACCGCCCGCGACATCGTCTGAGGGAGTCGTGTCGCGTCACAATTACGCGGTGCGTGGGATGAGGCTTAATATTCCTAAATCATAGTGCGGGTAAGACGGGTAGCGGGCCAATTTAGCGCGACATGCTCGCGACCAGCGCCCGTAATGAACCGCCGATTACCTCCTGTCGACCCCCCTCCCCGCCCCGCCCGCACCCCCGCACCGCCCGCACCGCCCGCGCCGCCGCCAGCCCCGCTCCTAACACAATCAATGGAGCGATTTTAATTTATTATCGATGGATACTATATTAACCGGCTTCAGTAACATAGTGCATGCATCTATTGCGCAGGACATTCTTAGTCTTTAACGATGTTATGTCCTATGGAGTAGGTAGGTACGAACGTCGAACACGTTTCAATATAAACGTTGCCTAGCCAATTACTAGGATACAACGATAATTAATATACAGTTGATTTATTATGAACGTGGATAATTGAAGTACAGGTACGAATTCCGACACCATTGTATTAAGATCCGTGGAAACTCATGTACAAGAACTTCATTGGCTTACAAATTGGCTTATTGGACGATTCGCACGAATTTAACTCGCACAAAACGTGCGAATCGACTCCTTTAAAACATATTATTTTTTCTGTAGTCGATTCGCACGATTTTCATTTATTGGCGTGCGAATCGACACCCTCACAAATAGTAGTAGGCTATTCGCACACATTACATTTTAAGGTTTAAAAAAATTCAAGTACAGTCGTATTCAGCCATCACTGAAATAAAAATAATCGAAGTTTAAACCGCAGATATTTACTTGAAAGTAAGAAAGATCTGAATGGAATAAGTGACAATAATAATTACTTAAAACGTAGCATATCTACATTTTTACTAATACAAAACAATATAAACATGACCGCAAAGTAATTTTTTATTACTTTTATTTTTTATTACGTGGTTAGTGGAGTAGTAGTTTGTTAGTGACATTTATTATTCTGTGATCAATATTTGCTCATTTTTAATCCTCAAACCACGAGCTTAGAAGATATTTAGTACTTAGTTTTAATTTTAATACGGATATTGTTGATTATAGATTTTGTTTTTATTTTCTATCTATTACGAGTAAAACATATTTGACCTTACTACTGCTGTGCTCAAGTGTGCTTTATCTTAACTGCATTTCATAAAAAACAATATGTGTGCGAATAGCCTACTACATATTTGTGAGGGTGTCGATTCGCACGCCAATAAATGAAATTCGTGCGAATCGACTACAGAAAAAATAATATGTTTTAAAGGAGTCGATTCGCACGTTTTGTGCGAGTTAAATTCGTGCGAATCGTCCAATAAGCCTACAAATTATGCTTTATCGGAATAAAATTTTACTGACATGAGGTTCTGCCTCTAGAGTTCTGTCTTATATTTTTCGTATCATAGATATTAGTAAAAAATAATTAAGATACGAATGTCTGTACTCAAGGAACGGGAGTAAATTTTATTAATTAAAAATACACGGCATCTTGTGGCTCTGCGCGGTGGCTGCGGGCGCGGGCCGCGCGGGCGGCGGCGATTTATTTCGCGGCGCTCGGCAGCCGCTCGCTCGCTACAACAACTATTTGATTGAACTCCACCCACTAATTATATTCTTATGAAATAAACTCTGCATTTAACTCGTACCTGTTTCGACCAAAAACGTAACACACGTTCAGCAGACGCGAGCGAGTTTATGTTCTCCTGTTTAGACGATAGAGCCTATTTTGTGTTATACTTAAATGTAAGGATTTTAGCCTCGCCGGCAAGAGATGATACAGTAGCTGCATAACGAGTGCCGCAGACGGATTCCAGAGAAATGTTCGATTCAAACTTGATCGTCCGTAATAGGAGCTCTACTTTGTGGAACCACTCGTAATGTATATAATCAGTGAGTGCTGTTTGCGTATATCTACCTGCTACTTAGGTAAGTATGTCATTATGGTCAGGCTGCGCATGCACGCAGAGCATATGCGATAAATCTTTAACTGATGCCCTAACTTGCTTCACATAACTATATCTCGGTTATTGTTTAACATAGAAATTCTTAACCAAATCGTACAATCCTAACTTATCACTGTGCATTACTAATGGTAAATGAAATAACCTGAAGTTTTCATTAGATCAATATTATCTCAAAAGCTTTACTGGATGGGACAGAGCTGTTGTCTGCAGAACAGCAGCGACTTAATGAAATCTGTCGAGTTCTCAATCGCTGCGAATACATCAAGTGCTTGTGTTGCGGCTACTGCGCATGCGCCGACACTGCGAGATAGCTGACATTAATCGCGACGCGTCGATGTGAGATATTAATGACCAATATGTATTGCATTAGCCGCTCCATCTGATACCAGCCCGGCCCCGCCCGCGCCCGCCGCGCGCACACAGTGCTCCGCCGTGCCCGAATATGACGTGACATCTGCAAGTAACTCGGCACTGTGTCTGTAGGAGGAACACGTTTGCGGGTCCACTCAGTCACGGCGAACTCTCCGCCCCTCACACGACGACAGTCATCAAGTCCGACAGATGAAATATAAGTGTTGGCCGCATATTTAATCATGTGGTGTTGACTTAAACAGATGACTAGCAGAAACCGAGTACTGCTGACTTAATAAGCTGATGTAAGGATTTCTGTAGTGTCACTATATCCTAAAACGGGAACTATTTTAGTTGATTTGACACCAGCTAGCTACGCGGGACATATTAAGGCGTCCATGCGTGTGCGCAAACACAGGTGCACTCTCCGTTTCATTACTCTCATACCCCGATGAGACGGCAATCCGACACTACCGGAGAGAGATCAGGCGCAGGGCCCACATTTAAAAGTCGTTATTCGCCGTGGGGATCGAACTTGAGACCTTTGACTTGGCAGTCCTGCGGTCTTACCACTAGGCTATAACAGCTTCTAAAGCGCGCACATATCGATTATCTATAAAATAGTTATTTTTTTATGTTTGCCCAATATGGGTTAATCGACAATTTTGCAATGCTAAAATTGTAAACTGTGGATATAATACCACATGTCATACAATGATGATATAAATAATATAAAAAGTAAGTTGGTAGTGAACGTGTCCGTGGTCAAATACACTTCGATCAAAGTAATAACTACTTGCCTTATTTCGTCTTTAATTTATAAGACTTTTGCTTTTCGACTGTGTCATCAACACGCTGCATATAACACAATGGTAATATTAATAGCCAGCACTCGCTAATAAGTCGGTATTTAGTGTAGTGCAGGTACTACACTACATCATGGTGATGTCTATCTTATCTTACCTTAGCTTTTTTAATAATTTCCCACGTGTCTCGTTCATAGCGTGAGATGAAAGCGCAACCTAATAGGATATGACGTTAAACTCACTCCAATTGCTAACCCACCGTATACCTATTATATTATATGATTGAGTGCAGGTTTCCCAACGTGTACCAACGTTACATTTTTTCGTGTCCAGCTGGTAACGGTGGCGTCGCCATTATTTACACACCACATAAAGTATCCACTGTAATGTCGACAGCTGTCGTAAAAAATTGTGAGCTTCATGAAATACAATCATGCAATGAAGAACGGAAAAATTACCATTGTAAGTAGCCTCAGTAATTTATGTCACTGAATAAGCATCGATGTAATGTTATGCTTCGACAGTCATAACTTTAATAAGGTATGCAAGTTACAAAAACTTGCAGCGCGCCACCACAAGCCACCCAAGTACCTCTCCTCGCACAAGTTCACTTCTAGACCACCACCTACTGGCTACTGTTGAATAAGGAACTTGATTCAGCAGTCGCATCACGCTACCCTTACCCTCACCACGTTTTGTTACTAAAGCATTTCTACCAGAAAACTAAGAGTGATGAAAATTCTACCATTGGAATAAATACCACATTTCCAACAATATCATGAACATATTATTATGTGGTTATCAGACAGCCACCGGTACAGTAATACTATTCCAGCGTGTCACTTGTGATTCCACACTCGCAGCAGTGTAGAGTACAAATTGTTGACAATGTCTCCTCGAAATCCGATTGCGTCACGTTGTCAATATTTTTTTCAATAATAACCTTGTTGGATTTACCAATATGTGTGGTGCAACGAAAATGATTAGCATTCTGTAGTGACTATCCACGGCAGAGTTGCGACGGATCGCTCAGGATATTTATAGATTTTCAATCAATAACTTACTCTGAACTAAAAGTAGTGTTTTAGTTTCGTAAAGTTCATGTTACATTTCTTAGTTGCAGGTGAGTGCGGTAGGGTAACGGAAACAGAACTTCAGATATTGGTAGTCTAGTAAAGCTGATTATTAGGCCAGTGCTACAGCTACCTGCATAGATGTGTTCCTAAACATCTTCAGACTTATTTCTTAATAGCAGGCGCAAATATTAAACATCCGAAGAGTCATTAATGGCTGCCTAGCCGTCGTCGTTTAATTACCAGAGAGTCGCACGCTGCACAATTACGCAGAATAAAATGTTCAGGCGACGATAAGATCAGTGGCGACCGCTTCGTTATGATACCGACATAATCTGCGCTCGCCCACATTCTTGCCTCCGCTATGGATTTTTTCAACTACTCACAAAAGCGTTGCAGGCAAGTATTTGCAATATACCTACTGACGCTATATGACATGCATTCGAACTGGAACACGTTACCGCAGCGTTTTTACACCACATACGTATACACACCTGCACGATTTATGACTGGTATTAGATAAAAAAGGCTCAGGAGTTAAGAGTATTATACATATAAAAGTATGAAACTGTATGTTAATGGCTTTAGCAATTGTAGTGTCTCATAGATCACGTAAGATGTCTGATGTTCTTTGGCAGGTAATACTTGAGCTCTTGGGTTCGCTTAGGCTTAGCTGCCAGTCTTGTGCTGGAGTGGTGAAGTCCTACTGATAGCGTACGTCATGACCCGCGGTATCTTGTCTTTCATAGATTCACTACATTCGCAGAAACAGTAGCCCCCATGTGTCCGCTATACTATCACCCTTTTGTCGCATGTCGTAGGCACACTAAAGCTCGACTTGAACATTTTGGAAAGGCATCCGTCAAAAATAATACAACTTATAATGCGAGCTTTAACTTATTCCTATGATTGCTCATTTTGATTGATTGTTAAGTAACGGTGATATTTGAAAATTAATTATAAATTGTATCGCTTTATTCGCAGTATGGTGTGTGCCGTGATGTATCTATAAACTTCGATGTTGTTTGTCAATAGTAGCGAACGTGTCGACAGCTCGTAGCTCGCTTCAAAGGAAATGCAAGTCAGTTGGAACGGCTGATATTTATAGTCAATACGTGTGTTTTTGTAATACTTGGTGTAAGTACGGGTGAAGCCGGGTGCAAGGCTCTGTCTAATAAATTATAATTCCCGTGACATCAGCGCGCGGCGCCGGCGCAGCTAAGTATGGAGAGGCTACCAGATGACCCGATATCGTTAATACTGAGGATAATGCTCATCGTGTAGTTTTCCTGTGATCGTAACAACAAACTTACTATGAATGTTGTCATAACTTTACTGGTAGTTGATTAGAACTGTTTTATAAGTAGGTATCTTGAACTTGTCACCTGCTTAATTGATAAGTGTACTATGACGTTTTAAATAAGATAGCTTTGTTGCAAAGTAACTTATTATCTTTAGTTTATGCATCCGCACGATGGCTTGCACGTGATTGGTTTTAAAGGAACTATGGATAGTGGGTTTGCATTATTTTTTTAAGGTTTCATGTGATGATTTCGTAAATTCGATATAAGTTTTGATAATATTTGTGAGTAACGCCAGTTCCATTACTAGAGGTTCTGAGTTATTAGATGCATAATAACTTTAAGCATGTAATTGAAAAGGTTATAAAACAATAGTTATATGACGAGGCAGTGCGGATAATTACGCGGCTGCAGTCGGTGGGTGCGCGACACAATTGCAAGATGGATGTCGCGTGGGCGGCGCCGGCCCCGCCCCTGCGCGCGCGCCGCGGAATGCCGCGCTGTCGTACTGATAACACACCTCAGGTGGCTAGGTTTCAGTGGACTCTGCCGAAATAGACTAGTGCCCTGATCTCTAGCAACATTCAAAGTAATGAGAACCAAAATATTGTTTTGTTTATGATATTTCATACTACGAGCAAGTGTACGTTTTGTGGCGTCAGAAACCAAATCACACGATATTAATATTTCAAAATCCTAGTTCTAAAAGTCTTTTCATTCATAGATCTATTCACAGGATTTCTACGAGTTTGGTGTCACCGTGACCTTTACTTCCACTTTCACAAGGAAATTGTGTCTGAGAATTCTTTGAGACTTGTATTGTAAAAATTGTGATTATAATTATGACTTTTGTAATGATCAAAAAATTAGCAACAAACATATGTCTAATAGAAGCAGTAATGACTCACATTTCGATGGGCACGCTCTCAAGATTAATATAAGTAAGTTAAATGTCTACTCATACTAAACGCCTTGTCATTCTTTTTACTGCGCAAAGTCTTAATCAGAGGTAAGGGACAGACTTGTGATTTTGCATTTAAAACTTATTGCAATGTTAGGTTTATTATTGGCAGACCTCGATAACATTTAGCGGGCGATACCAGCGCGCGGCTTCGTGTGGGGTCGGGTCAGGGCGCCGCGAGCACCGCGCGCCGGCACCGGCCACAGCGCATGCTGCACCCTTGCCGAATTGATTCCGGCCTGACCCCAGACCCCGAACTCGACCAGTACAAGACAAGTACGTCAGTATAATCCGCAAGTTAGACAAGGTTTTTAAAAAAACTCGGAGCTTTTTCAGCTAATCAGTAAATTTGTGGTTTACCTACATTTAAATACGTTTAAATATTTTTGTAGCTTAGATTCCTGCTACTATATCATGCCACGTAGCTATTGAGATCATACAAGAATGCCCGTACTTACTCCTTTTTAAGAAACTCTTACCTAAATAAATAAATAAACAATTTGACATGTGAATGATGTTATAACTGTATTTATTCAATTTCGAATGCTACGTTGCTATAACTGCCAGCATTTCTCAGGAACCATAAAGTATTTTTATTTGCAACTACAGACATAATGCTTACGTCACAGAGAAAAGGTTAATTATTCCTTGAAATGTAAATTAATTAAAGATTTAATCCACGTAGTTTTATTACACACTAATGTTTATTAGGATGACTAGTGAATCGCACAGAAGCTTAAAGCTCCAATACGTGAATATTAATATTGGAAGCAGTTTCATATTACAAGCAATCATGTTAGCTAACAATAAATTTATCAATCAATATCAATAACTTGTAATGTATGCCAGCTTGAGCGTCCGTGGTTCGGGTCGCAGCCGCGGCCGGCTCCGGCACATAAAATTGATTCGCGGTGCGCCCGCGGCGGCGGCGACGCGACGCAACACCCATCATAATAAAATAATACTCCGATGACATCACTCACGCGCCACTCGCCGGCTTTAATAACAAACACCTTTTAAGGTTACATCCTTGTGCAGTGGACCAGTTCCTATCCTATAGTTTACGTGATCGTGTGCTAAATGATTAGGTTGCTTCTAAAGAACTGTCAATCTTTCAAGGTGTTAGATAATGTTAATAAAAATAATTAAGACTTTAAAGCTTGTTACAGACGCAATTTCTCATGATTCATGTAGGTATGTTAATATTATTGTCGTATCAATTTAGTCGTTCCACAAGAATAATTTATTTTAAGAGTATATAATATTTAAGCCCTTTTCGTTGTCACCTAAACAAACCTCAAAGTTTATTTAAAAATGGCCTGGAGGTCTTACCGCAGGTACTACAACTTACCCTTAGGTGCCGTATTTACTTAATTGGTTATTGATACGACCAGACGTGGTTAGATTCTTCTCAGGAGTCCAATTATGGCGGTGTACTAAAAATATACCTTATGTTGGATGTCGTCTGTGTTCCATGGCTATTATTATAATGGGCGTCTCGCAGACGCACCGGTTCTAATGTAAGTTAGCTCACAACTGATCAATTTAGTGTTATAAAAATTCCCGCCGGGGCTGCGGACCGCGGGGTCGGCCGGCCGGCGCTCATCTGCTGCACTCACTCGCAAAAAAAAAAACCTAAGAAATAGATAGGGCCCGCTCTTCGCCAATTCCTAATTAACAACTTAAAAATGTACTTAACTTTATTAAATTACAACATCTAATCCAATTACTGCGGTGTATTTGTGGTATTTAAGAAATGACTGCAAGACTATGCACGCTTTAGTAAATTGTAAAATAAATATTTAGAGAATCTACATTTTTTTTTAACTTATTGTATAATATACTTTTAAAGAATGTACACATTAAGGCTGTATAATTAGTAATATCTTTGAAATGTCATTTGTAGAGTTCGAAATTGCATGAGGGCGTTACCGACGGAGCTACCTTACTGTAATACTAGATGCCTAGGCATCTAGAATATAATTACGAGACTTATTTGCCCTAGTACAGAACTGATACTTTGTATATCTGCGATACAACGTTTTAGCTTCAAATAATTTGGCGTGGGCCGATGCAGATCTTCGTGATATGCCATTTTTTATATAATTATCATAGGTGTAATAAACACATCGTACTTTATTATTACTTTTCACAAGGATATAGCATACAAATATGGGTTTTCTAATAATTGATGGCTTAATATTATTATTATTGTACCTATTAACTGTTACTCGCTAGTCGTTACTTTACGACTCTACATTTAAATACGCATTCAATATTATATTTACTGCAATGTTGTGTACTTGTAATGAGTATTGTGTGCCTATTTCTGAATTATAATATGTGACAACTATCTACAAAGAATCTAATTATACCATAAAATGTGCTAATATTCATTCTACCATCAGGTGAGGTGCTGTAAGGCTACAAAACTACATTTTGTTTTTAATTTAATTTTTGAATAAAATAAAAACTGTTAATGAAGGCATCGTGAGAGATCTAATTTTCGAATATAGGAATCTGCAATCTGCATCGTTTAGCAAGCAAGCATGATGATGAATGTTTAACGATTCTTTATATAGAAATATAACTTTTTTATAAATTTATCTATAATATGTATGTATTTAGAAATATATAAGTATGTTTATCAGTTATCTAGTCCTCATAACACAAGTTACTCATCATTGCCCTGCTCTTATCCCAATTATTATTGTTTGGGGTCGGCGCAACACGTCTTCTAGACGTGTTGCTTAAAGTTTTGGCTATGGTTTTATAGTCGGCCGCCTGCCTGACACTAACCCTCTTTGGGAACGCGATTGTTGGTTGTTTACCCGCCACCATTCGGGTGACCCAAGGTGCTTGGTACAGTGCACTGGGTCTTAAGGTCCATTAGTCGCCTTTTACGACACCCAGTGGAGGATATGGGGTGGTGCTATTCTTTATATCCGGACAAGTTACTGTCGTATACTTAATTTGACACTAGATGGCGTTGTGTGAATGTTGAGGAATATTTATTTATTATTATTTATTTTGCATCAACGATTGTTGTAGTTACTTTTCACGTAGACAGGTCACTGTATAATATTTATCATAACAATGTAATAACATATTTTTAATTATATCATATTCCTCATTAATTGCGTTTGCCACTCAATTTGTATCGAAGTTAACAATGCTTTTATACTGTACCGAATGGATAATTTAATTCTATGATAATGAATATGATGATCCAGAAACTCTACTATTTCTACAAAAATGGGCTAATTTACACTGTATCTATTTAATTTATCTAGTCTAGTTAGGCAGCCTAAATATTTGTTTGATGACCCAGTAATATACTAGCATATTCCAATAAGAAGTTGCTGTAGTGTCTACTGGTGTTTCCGTTATCTTCAGCAGTAAAAGTTAAACATTTTCAGCAAAACCTCGCAATACGCGGTATGAAAAATAAATCAGAAATTAAACTATTGTAAATGTTTTTCATTAAAAGGTTTTTCAAATTGACTTATTTAAAACTTAATAAATCCTGGCCAAAGTTGGTCTTTGTCCTATAAGATTATTGTTCCTGAAATAAAACATAATATTATTAATATCATTCTTTACCTAAATCTAACACACTAACTATTTTTGATTTAACATTTTTTATTTATTAATCAAATATCATTATAATACGGCGTACTAAGAATTCTATGATTATTGAATGTAGATATTGTGACCATAGTTGGTAGATAATCATTATTTTCCCAGGACGAGGTTTGTTGTTTTAGTTTAATGTCTTGACTTATGAAAAGAATCAAATCAGTATATTTTGTATTTCAAATAATAAGATTTCTTACCGCCACAGATTACAGATAATATTATAATCATAATTTAGGATTTATAAAGGTTGATTTCACGTAAAAACGTCTGTGTATTGCGATGGTATCGCGCGGCGGCGGCGGCGACGGAACCGATCGATCCGACACGCCCGCGCTGCGCCCGCGCACTCGCCGCCGCAAATTGAAAATATCTTGCACAACCTTCCCACCCACTGAGGAACCAAACACTCGAGTGCCCAGTCGGTATCCCCTCGAGGCAAGTGTACTAAATACTAAAACACTGCGCAAATGTGAAAAGTCCAACTGAATGTTACTTGGACGTGACAATTGTGGTTTTATGTTATAATCGAATGTATTATTTGTGATGTGATCCGTGCAAGATACAGCATCACCACGATCGTCAGTTTTTCAACACTTCATAAACCCATATCTATAATCTGAGGCCAGTGTGTGCCCCTCGGGCCTCGGCCGATCTCAGCGATTACACTTTTTTATAATCTTTTATTAGAATCTTATAACATGTGTTTTTATGACATGCGCAAGGGACTTGAATTTTCTTAGAAACTGCATCCTCTGGATCAAGGACTTGCAAAAAAACTATATAATGATATAATGCTCCTCCCGACGCGCTCACATCCACTATTATACACTCACTTGTAGGAAGTTGGTGTTTAACTCTAATAGGCGCATTTATCACATAGGTAGAGCTATATTTACTGGCCATAGGCACGTCTAGAGTACGACATTTACTATTGCGACTAACATTGTACTTTTAGTTACTAGTTTCAGCCAAAAAATAAGTACTCTGCACCAATAGAACCACCCCCGAACTACAGTTCCAATCCCGAGTTGTGTCAGTCCAGTGAGAAACATATGAAGGGAACTCGGAACGGCTTCCGGGCGTGTAATCCGGCCGAGTCACAATAAATGTTCGTCAAGTGTTAAGTCAACAGCGCGCCTGTTGTTTGCTCGCGCCGTCGTTGAGCAACTAATATGTTTGCGCGCGTCCCTTGCGCACCGCCACACGCCGCTAGGTCCTTTCATATGATATTGTTGGACAATAAGAACTTCAGGCACTCATTTTTATTAGAATAAACCGTTTAGAAACACGGTAAGGTAATGGTCGTATCGTTACATAGTTTCGATTAGATTTCATTGTTAGCTAAAATTTATACCGCACTTATAAGAACTTTGGAATAATCTAGGAATCCTTCTTTCATACCATTTTGCGGAGCAAAAAGTGTGCATGAGTGTCTGTGAGTGAGCAGGATGCTCTATTAGTGTTAGTTCTAGTAGATTATTCTATTTAACTCACGTAGGTTTGTTGTCACTTATTATTTTTCTATTAAATAGAATAAACAGATTTGTGTTCAGCAGAAGTAAAGTGCTATCTAATATTTTTATTTATTAATTACATTTTACTTTTCATTGGTGCTATAATATGTGATACTGTATTTTGTGTATGTACCTATGTGATAAACAGTTTTTACTTTCAAAGGGATTGGATTTTTAAATATTTTTTCGACTTTTCAACTAAAAAATTAAATGAAAGTGCGTACTTGTTAACACATGTGACAATATTATAAAAATCTAATTAGACGTTGGGGTTTCCAATTGTAAAACAATTAAGAATCGACATAAACAGAATTCAGTTTTGTTAACTTTCAATCGAATTACCTGAGTATCCTGTAAGTGACATTACTTCATGAGCAGCTAATTACAGCTGTTTACACAGTAATAACAATTAATATACATAGTATAAATATTAATACAATATTGAATAACATCGCTACACGTGCTCGCATTATTAATTGTTCAATTAATAGTTATATAACCGTTAATATCCACACAAGTTCATTAATATTAGTGGACGAGCTGATCATTAATCAGGCTGTTGAAAACACGCGCTAAAAACTGTTACACTTATTTAAGGTAATTTAAAAGTTGTTAATGACTTAGTAATTATTGCAATAAATAAATAAGGCAAAAAGTTGTGCTACGTCTGTAAGTAGACAATGATATTTAGCCGGCAATTTACATGACGTGATAATAAGGACAACATTTATTTACTAGTCAATTGTATTTTCTGAACCCCGTCGCTTAGTTTATGCCTTTGCAACGGAGATTTATATGTATAACATAAATTTCAATTTTTTTATAACAAACATGTACAAAAGTTGTAATGATTTTTCCAAAGTAGAGTTAGAAAATTGAAGTTAAATAAAGCGAAACTTTGAATTAAACTACAATAAAGAGCGACTATTCACCGCAAAGTAAGAGTTTAAAGCCAACGGTTCACATAAGCTTACTCTAAATTATAAGTTCTAGACGTGAGATTTTTTTTTAATAAAAACTAGGCTCTTCATACTCAATACTCAATACTCAATACTTTATTGCTCTTCACAATGTATAATAGGTCTTATGTTAGGTATATAGGTAACAATTGTGAACCCTGTCGGGCACGGCAAAAGTTGTACAAGAGAGTTTTGAAATGCTATGATCAGAGAGTTGTCTGTTTTGTAGAGCGCCACTGTGCTAAGCCAATGTACAAACGTCCCCCTGTGAAGCGGTGCGCCCTCACTAACTCCAACCCTCCAGAGAGAGGGTAGCTCATAGTTCCGCTATTCACCACTAGATAGCACCTATGCACACATTTATTCAGGTGAGGAAGTTGTGTGATATTTTTTTTTACTTTTAATTGAGTAAAATGCAACACAAAGGCAATAGCAGCGCAAGGCAATATAATCACAGTAGCCAAATTAGAAACTTCACTTTTAAATGTAAACGCTGTTAGTCCCAGAAACGAATAAAAGTTTGCGCCTAGTTCAACGATAACGAAGTTTGAAACTTTAATAAAATTTATTATTTTGTAAATTAATATTATGTGTCAATAATAGTAAAATATGCACTTATGGAATAAAATTACTAATATTGTGTTGGCCTTTTATAAACTGGAATGTTTCATAAAATAAAACATGTTTCTCGCGTTTACTTCGTCTATTCGGCAACAGATGGCGTTAGTAGTATGTGTACGGCGCGCGGTAGAGTCGCACAACGCCGCCGACTCCGAGATACAGTTATGTTACAATTTATTACGAATAATGTTTAAGTTTATTAGATTGTTTATTTGTTATAAAATGATCACCTTAATATAGCCCCTGGAATTGTATTTTATAATTTTTAATTAATGCTGTTATAATTATTAATGATGGCTGAATTTTATACTTCAGAAAAGGTGTTTTTATGATGGTTTTTTTACGCTCAAATAATATATATTTTCAAATAAATATTTTAAATAAACATATTTCAAATAAAGAGATACTACAGAGAATAAGAAATACTTTCTAACTAGAATGTAAAAAAACGGGGCTTCGAATCCGAGTATAAAAAAAACAATATTTTAAATTTGTAATACAATATATATTCCATTAAATATGTAAATAATATTATATTTTAACAAAATACTATTCACATAGTTTAAGATATTTGTAAGGCCACCAGGAGAAGTGACTTCTTACGCCGAGACTCAAAATGAGTCAAAATTATAAAAATAAAATAAATCAAATATAAAATGTCTTCAAGTACCTGATTGTCTATGTGACACTAATTTGCTCCAGTGGCACCAAATAAACAGATAATTCATAAATTAGACATTCTCGGAGAAAATGCAACCCATTAAAATGACTTAAACCTACTTTATGACATTTTAATAGTTTTGTAGAGTTTCGCAAACATTTTGTGAATATTGGAATATAAAACCCGTCTGTGTCCGGCCCAAATGTCTCGTGCAATGTGCAACTTCTAAACATAATATATTTTTTCTAAATATTTTATTTTGTGCTGCGTTTTTTTTTTATAAATTATCATAATAATTTTAGTTCATAAACTAGAAAAAACGTCAGTTAATATCAATCATCTAAGTTTCTCTAAAAAGATTTTATTTCATTTTCAATTAAAAGTATTTATTAGTTTTTTTTGTTACCAAAATTTAAAATGACTATGTTATGTAAATTTATCAGAAACTTAAATAAAATACAGTTATAATCTAACTGTGTTTTTTTTTGTTATAAATATTAATTAGTCCAAATCATTCTATTCATAATTTTCAGGTTTCGTAAAGTTGTAACTGCATCTAATGTAAGTGTAAAATCACAGCAATATTACAATTCACTTTTTTTTAATGTTGTGTCATTTTATTAAATATTTTATGTATTTAAAAAATATTTCGAAGATCTTTCAAGAACTAAATGAAAAAAACAAAACATGTAAAACGTAAGTTCGATAACTGTAGAGAACATTAGGAAGCGTATCGCTAAGTCCTGCGGGCGCTGTCCGTCGCCCGCCGCTCGGTAGAGTTGGTAGAGCGGCTGCGGAGAGCGTAGCGTAGCGACGCGACGCACATTTTCCTGGCGGCGGGAGCGCGCGGGGTGGGGGGCGCGGGGCGCGCGGGGGGCGGGGCGCAGTAATTACATCGTCATTAGCGGGCGGCGGCCTGGGCGGGGCCGCCCCTCTACCTCTGCGGGCGCGCGCAGCGCCGCCGAGCGCTCCAGTCCGCTCCGTGCTGCCGTCGCGCACGCACGCGCATGTCGCTCGCTGTTGTATTCGGTGATGTGAGGTGGCCCCCGCCGCTGCCGCAGCGCCGCGCGACTTACGCGCTTTTTTCGCGACCGAGTAAGCCAGTTGAAGGCTCGAGAGCCTTCGAGCCGGCAAGACGCCGTCCACCGTGGATTTGAGGTACGGCGCCATGGCGGCGACCACGTACATGCCCGCCGACATGGACCTGGGCAACATCGGCGGGTACCATGCTGCGTCGCCGCGCAGCGCCGAGCCCGCCGACATGAAGTATCAGCACGGGCTGCACGCGGGCGGCTCGCCGTCCCCGGGCGCGCCCGTGCTCAACCCGTGGACGTCGCTCCCGCCGGCGGACCCGTGGGCCATGCACGGGCACCACGCGCACGCGCACCAGCCCGACGTGAAGCCGCCGCCCGTGCCGCACGAGCACCGCCACCTGCAGCACGGCGGCTGGCACGCGCCCGTCGTGTCCCCGCACTACGGTGCCGGCTCGCCCGTGGCTCTGCACGGCGGCTACCCCATGCCCATGCACCAGCACCACATGCTGCGCGACATCCAGCCCTCGCCGCATCCGCTGCACCACCACGCCATGGAGCGCGACCCGCCCGAGGAGGACACGCCCACCAGCGACGACCTCGAGGCCTTCGCCAAGCAGTTCAAGCAGCGCCGCATCAAGCTCGGCTTCACGCAGGCCGACGTCGGCCTCGCGCTCGGCACGCTCTACGGCAATGTGTTCTCGCAGACTACCATATGCAGGTTCGAAGCGCTGCAGCTCAGTTTTAAAAATATGTGCAAGTTGAAACCGTTGCTACAGAAGTGGCTAGAGGAGGCCGACTCAACGACCGGCAGTCCAACGAGTATCGACAAAATAGCCGCACAAGGAAGGAAAAGAAAGAAGCGCACATCGATAGAGGTGTCAGTGAAGGGCGCGCTAGAGCAACATTTCCACAAGCAGCCGAAGCCCTCGGCGCAGGAGATCACGTCGCTGGCCGACAGCCTGCAGCTGGAGAAGGAGGTGGTGCGTGTGTGGTTCTGCAACCGGCGGCAGAAGGAGAAGCGCATGACGCCGCCCAACACGCTGGGCAACGAGATGATGGAGGGCATGGGGCACGGGCACTACGGGCACGGCGAGGTGCACGGCTCGCCGCTGCAGCACTCGCACTCGCCGCCCGGCCTGTCGCCGCAGCACGGGCTGCCGGCCGGCGCGCACACGCTGGCCGCGCACTAACAGTTCGCCCCGTGGGCGCCGCCCCGGCCCTACTACTCGGAGCCCCACTAGCCCCGGTAGCCGCCCCGCCCGCGGGATTCGCACGTGTACATACCGCCGCGGCCTGGACGTGCCGCGGCGACAGTGACCACAGGGCCCGCGCCTCTGTACATACCTCCGCGCGAGCCCCGGCCACGGACCGAACGCTACGTTTAAGTTGTTCTTTATAATTTCAGTGAAGTCATTGATTAATTATGTGAGTAATGTTAAGATCGAAGCCAGTAATCGTTTATACTTTATCGAAACGCCGAGGTTCGGAGTGATCGCCGGTACGTTTAGCTAGATAGTCTAATTGATAAATAAGAGCTTAAATCGGAGGAGCAGCCCGGCGTCGCTGGCACGGTGGCCGGCGGCGGCTGGCGGCGGACGGCGCGGACGTCGTGCGGTAAGTACGCCGGACGGCGACATTACACACTCACGCGTAGCTCAGCCACCGCACACTCCGCCGCCGCCGCCGCCGCCGCCGGCGAGGCGTGCGATGCACCATTCTGTTTTGTAAAGGACGATTTCATCGAATTTATTTATAGATATTACAAATTAACGATGTTCATACATGCCTACCTGTCAGTAGGGAGTCATTGTGGTGTGGAATACATTTAAATTGTTGCTATTACTGTAAATTTATGATTAGTGATGAGGAAGAGAGTAAAAAATATGAATCGGGTCGAAGCTTCGTTTTGTAAGGGAATACGAGTGAGTCAATAGGTGCAATTTTTATTTTAAGTGTTTAATGAAACGATCCGAGTGTGAGAGCGACCATGTACGTAGTACGGCATGAGGTCGCGGCGCGGCGCGGCTCGGCGCGGCTCGCGCGCGTTGCTGTTGCCGCGGCCGCGTCTTGCCGCGCCGCGCCGCGACCGCCCGACACGCACTCGACGCACACCTAGCTCCCACTACATAATTTATTAAAATTATTATTAAAAGGATGCAGACACGATGCCAAAATGGTTTTATTCCTGTTTTTTACTTGTTTTGTTGTTTTTTTTCGTTTGTATGTATTTGTGGCCAATCTTGGTACTTAATACTTGTAAAAATAGGTATTTTTTCTATATAAAATAATGTACCTACGACGTATATGATGATATATATTAAAAAAAGTTCTTTATAGAAATTGAAATATGGAAATGACTTTTATTGAACATGTCCTGTTAATCTCTCAGCAATGACAGACACTAGATTGTTATTGTATAGAGCACAGATCTCGCGCGCCCGCCAGACTGTGCGAGTGTCGTGGACAAGTGTCAAGTGTCAATGTGTCAAACACCAACGAATGTATAGCAGTAGGGAGATTTTTGAATGTTTGCATAGTTGTACGAATACGAACAATGCTCGTAACACTTGTGAATTGTTTGTCTGAACTTGAATTAGCTGAGTCTTGTAAATAAGTAATCGCATCACGATGGAGTTAGGTATGCAAGTCTACATAGCGAGTAAATATTACTTAGTGATATGATATTTTATATTATCGTCTAAGTATTTAATAAAACAGAGTAAATATTTTACTAAAGAGTATTATTGGTTAATCCCGGTCAGTAGGTCATGCCGACAGTGTGTTGTGTGCGAGCCGAGCCGCGCTGCCGCCGCAGGTAGCCGCGCGCCGGCTCGCACACCGCACACAAAAAATATCCAACATTTGACAAACTACACGCAGATCCTATCATTTCGTTAAACACATCGCATATTATTTTTCATGTGTCATAAATCATGCCTTTGTCCGTGTGTGTGTGCACCTGATGCTGTTCACACACGTGTGCGTGCGACACTAACGTTTACTACTTACAGCTTACATGAATTAAGTTAAAGTTAAATTTACAGTTTTCTTCATATTATGCGAGTAGTTATCAAACATGATTTTAGTAACAATTAGCACACACTGAGAAGATATCTCCGCGGCCGCGTCCGCTCTACACTACACATACATACATACATCATATCATTATTGATTATTATTGTAATTGCAGTCAAGTGTTAGCGCACTCATGTTTACTAAAGACCCACCACCCTGCCGGGCTGCAACCACACACTACTTCATGTTATAACTACTTTTTTACTTTTCGATGCTATTGATAAACTCTATATTATTTTCGTTAATACTTCTTTTGTAGAGATATTTCTTTTTGACTATTTATGTACTTTTGGTTATTGTATCAAATAAAACAGTGTCAGCACAAAACAAGTATTTGTTGTCATTGATTCACTCTCTGGCTGCAATAACGGCTCTCGAGAACACACTCCGACAGTTAGGAATGTTTGTTTTTTACAAATTGTAGAGTTTGTAATGCCTTAAACATTTTACAGCCCCAATCTAAGCTTAATTTAATTACACTCTAATGAATAATGACTTTGCTGGACAGGTTTTCACTTAAACAAGTATATCTGCCGTCCGCGCCGACTGAACTCTGGCGCAATTAAACTAAAATCGTTTCGTTAGCCCGAAGGCGAATAAAAAACGATTTTCGCTTTAACGAGTGTGTTCTATAGCTTTCTCCTGTCAATAGTGACGGCCACAAAAACTGTAAAGGAATGGATGTCGCTGGCGACTCGCGCGCTGCCGCCGCCGCCGCGGTGCCGCGCGCAAAAACCTTTCGTGAGTCCCCGAGACGCGGCCAGCGGCGGCGTCGCCACGACCGGCGCATTCCGCGCGGCTAATGAAGCGCGCCCGCACCAGTGAAACCCGCGACGCTGAAACGCCGCCCGCGCCACTGCTTCAGGAAACATCACCGATGTGCCTGCATTCCGATACGACACCTCGTATGCTCGAGCCGACCATGTTCAACTGTTCATACCGTTTTTAAAACTCATCTAGAATATTTTCGTTCAATAGACACGTACCTATTACTATCCCTGAACAGTTATTATTAGTGCAAAAATAGAGAGAGCGTCCCACCAGCAATACACTTTCAAAGTACTTCCAAATAGCTCTATTCAGCTGTGCTTGTCACAGGCAGTGCAGCACACACTGTGTGGTGGCAGATTATTTACCTCGTTGTTTCGTTGTCTGTGCTTGCGAAACTTTATTTTCAAAATGAGAACGACAATCGGTCGGTTGTTTCCGCCTGTTAGCCCCAAACTTTTTGTGCCTCTAGAACAGGAATGTTGTGCAAAAACGGCGCGACGTCTATGTGAGCATTGTCAAATAATAATGTAGAGTTAGACCCGCGACCCGCGACTCGTGACCCGCGCCCGAACGAATAGGGATTATTTATATTAGTATATTCTTATATGGCTTTGTTGTTTTGTGCTTTATCGCTGACTTATTTTCATTTACGTTGAACTAGTTTTTTCATCACTTACCTCTTACAAATTCATTGAGTGTCATTTTCATATAGTTAGTGATGTTATAGATGTACGTGTTTATTTAATTCCACAATACACATGCAGCGAACACTTTTATGATATAGAAGTGTACCTGAGCTATGTGTGTCACTGACTGTAGTTTTAGCGAGGTGTTTGTGTGGATGTTAGTTGTGTTATGTTAGAACAATGAGGTTATGTGCAGAATGTATAATAGCAAGACGTTCTGGTTGTTAGCGAGCTCAAGGCTCGGCTCTCGGCTCTCAACTCGGCTGTCGGCACATTACAACGACATAAATACGTATTGAGCGTTGTTCGGCCTTCGCTCATAATCCTACACGAGCGTCGAGCGGCACTAATACTCACCGGGCTAGCTCTGAAGCGCGTACATATCTACAACTCTACATTAACCCACTTCGATCTGTTCACTTGTCTGTCGGTGTTGAGGAACGGTACATTAACGTCCGAATAACAACGAGCAGCCGCCTGCCCGCTGCAGGACATCTTGACTGCTGTTGCGTTTCAGCGTTACCGTTACGTCACAGGCGTTTTTCTTGTTACAATTTACAATAAATTTAAAATACGTTAAATATGTATATTTCTTGAACGTAAAGTGCTTGTAATACTGACGCAATGAAAGCTAGAAAAATTAATCAATATTAAATAATGGAAGCTGTAATTAACAACGCGTGACGCGCGAGCGCTGACAATAACGCGCCTTGTCTACAACTGACATATGAACGACATCGGCATCGCGTCTAACACCCGATACTTAGCATTTTTACTTCTCCTGTACATAATAATAACATCCAGGTCTTGTACGAAAAGATAATATAATTAAGACTTTGATGAGTAAAGTAAGTAATTATTTAAAATACTTCGAATACGTAACATGTGTTTCTGTTTCCGCGAATCTAAAACAAAGAATTACTTAAATAAAAGAGTTATTTAAGAGGGCTATTAATATGTGAGTTCACATCTGTATTTCAATTGTGTCAGAATGTCTCGCCACAAAAACGTAGCGCGGGACATTGTCGCGCAAACGAGCGCTCGTACCAACTTACCTGTCAGTTTTTCTGCGTTTTGTCGTAAAATATGTATTTAAAAAACGGCGGGTCGGTGGCAGGTGCGGCGGCGAGGCCACCTTTATCAGCGGCCATGTTCTACTCAATTTATAGTCTCCACGGTTTTGGTAGCGCCGCGAGCGGTCCCGCGCGCCGCAACTATCTCGCCGCCGCGCCGGCTGTACCTACCGGGCTCGGTAGGCACATCGCGCCCGACGGACCGCGCTCGCAGACCTCCATATTCTCACAGTTTGCTGATTGCCAAGCATTACCATTAATAAGAGCACATTGCCGCCATATCTTGTCCTATCTTCCACCCAGTACTGGACCAGACTCGACCAGCTCTACGCGATACAGGTTCCACATATAAAGTGTGAGCTGTAAACGTGTTTAAGAAGTGGGTTAATAATGAACATTTCAAATATATGAAATCTTGTCAATTAGCGTTTTATAATATCAATGATTTTTTTATGATTGCTATAATAAGAGAAAGTTTTAAATTTTGTTGGCAAGTCGTAAATCTGTAGCCAATATTGTATACTAATTTTCTTAATTAAACAAAATACCTATTCCACTAATAAAGTGATTAAAGTATAAAATTATGTTATCGCTGCTTTTACTGGTTTTTAGATAAACTTGTAGAAGCTTGATGACATGATATCTTGGTGGATCTCTCAGGAACATTAGCCATCTAAAGATGGTGTTCGATGATATGTAAAACTGAAGCTGTTGCCACAGTCCACGCAGGCACCGCACCGCGCGTCGGTTGCGCAACAGAGGTGACAGCGAGATCACGGTGAAAATGACCGCCGTGTCGCACGACACACATCTTTACAAATTCCGTTTCGTTTAGAAAACGAAAAACCTCGATTTATTGAAAGTATAATTTATGTACTTTATGTAGCGTCCAACTTCTCTATAGTGACGTAACGGTTATTGCAATAGGAGGCAAATGATAGGTCTTAGCTTGTAAAACTATGGTTTTTGTATGCACTTTAAACAAATATTTTCGTTGTTAATATGACCATTTAATAAAGTGGTTAACAGACACAAGGGTATATTAAGCCGTATAATATTTGCATGTTACATTGTAATAATCGTTTATAGCCTTATAATGTGGATCGAATTTGTCTCAAAATAACGAATGATTTAATTCAATGAATAACAGGCGGTAGGTACAGGTAGAGGTCCTTCACGGTGCGCAGGCGCAGCGCGACCCGACGCCGACATGATTTATATTCGTAAACCAAAGCATTTTATATTATTATATTTGTGTTATTACTTACATCCTTTACGCTGACGTGCATACCAACTGTGTGGAAAATTAGTTACTTTCTTAATCAACATAAAAAGTACAATTACGTAAGTAAATGACAGTTAGGTATAAAGACGTTTTGTCATAGTATTTTTTTTATAAAGAGTGTGTTACACGAGTATATTTAATATACATCACACCTAATCCACTTGAATTATTGCGTGAGTGCCGCATAGAAATAGAGTTAACTAATATGTAGAGTTCGGCTGTTGGCTGGGACTTAATACTAGAAACAGTAGGTACTTTGACTTTGGAGGGGTAACCATTACACTACCTGTGCTTAAGTGTACAAGTAAACATTAATTATACATTAACTTTCTTCTGAAGTATATTATTTTTATTATTCAAACTCTGAATTTTATAGTACCGTTTAAGCGTCCAGAAAATCAATATGAATTAGTAATTCATTTGTCCGGCGGGTGAAACAATGAACAGTATGTAATTTATAACGTACTTTTAAACGCAAAATTGTTTAAATTGTTTTCAACATCTATGGCAAAGTTAAAATTTTTCGTCTCAAGGATATGGTAGAGTGTGTATGTGTTAGGAACGTATGTTATCCTTATAATATTGTAATGGTGTCGGACAAACTGCCAGCCACACGGCAGAGCTAGTGTAGGTAATCAATTAGTTGTGTTTCTCTGGCCGAACACACTCGCCAACCAGTTTTATTTCATGTTATTGAAGTAAGTTTTTGTCGCGTATGATTTACTGCTGTTTGATTGATTTTATCATGTCCAGCTTGTGTTCGCTAATTAATATGTTTTATTTGATTATGCCAGTATATGAGGCTGTTTTAGTGTTTGTCTAGTTGTATTATTATTTGCTAATTATGGTAATAGGTTGCATTTATAGTATAAGCTGAAACCATTTATATTTATTTTATTTTGTGGTAGGTAGAGCTATATTTTTGTGATTTTAAAATTGAATATTTTAATGTTTACGTCTCATACGATTTTACATTTAGCAAATGTTAAATCATGTACTTTATTAGTGTAGTGACTAAACATAACATCAGTTTTCAGTAAAAATAATAATAGTAAATTAATAATCCTCTTTTTTGGTGGGCAATAGTGGGTAAAACGCTTAATATATCAGTGTAGACCGAATATATTTCCTAATGCTCTGGTGGCAGTGGTTGTGCAAAGCATCGGTACGCAGTAGATAGTGTCCCTGTTCCAAGTGGAATGGTTTCCGCGCGTTACGTCACGCGCCCGCATCGTACGCCAGCCTTCAGCGCCACACGCGGTTATTTACGGCCTCATAGCCTGCAAACTATATGAAAATACACTCAAGAAGTAATAACAATTGACTCTTGGCCTGCTAACTACAGGTTAATATTAATCGCAGTACGTAAACAACTGGCTGTGGCATTTATTCATAAAGAAAGTAAATTGCACTATTTAAACTGCTAAATGTTCATTTTTTTAAATCAAAGTGTTATTAAAATTGTTCAAAATACTACCGAATTTAATGTGACGGCTAATCGTCTGAAACAAAAACAAAAGAAAGTGTAATGTACAATAGAATTGAAAAACCTAATTACAACCATACATTCCTAATTCCTTATTTAAAAAAAAAATGTAGAGTATAACATAACCCTAACTGGCCACCTAAAATAAATACAGCAACTGCCAAAAACAATCAATATTTCTAGCGCCATTTGCACTAACCACATGGAGATCTCGCACCTCAGAGATTGCGTGATTGATAATTCAATCTTAATCACTGCTTAAACTGAGACTAGAAATAGATTATAATTAGACACCAAATTGACTTCGAGTCAATTATAGTAGAATTAGCGTTGTTTTCCAAACGCAACGAGGGCTATAAATAAATGGGGATAAGGAATGAACTGTAGCGGGTATAAGTGATGTGTCGGTCAAGTGTGGCGGTCAATTGGTGTCTAATTAGAGACAGCGGGTCAGTGGGTCCACCCGCGACACGAAGCGACCGCGCCGCCGCGACAGGGCAGGCATAGTGCATCAAATGATTTGACAATCCTATAATCATTATACACTGAGGAATGATGCAAAAGAAAAATGCCATTAAACTTTAATAAATTGTAAGAGTTAAGCTGAAGTTAATGCTACAACACTTTTGCCTACCTACCGCCTCTAAACAAAGCCGTCGGCGAGTTGTTAGCATAGATTAATAGCGCTACACATTACCCGTAAAAAAGAAATTAGAATTTACATTGCTGTTATATCAGTCACGTGTTTGTATGCGACATAAAATTAAGGAAATTGCGACAGTTTTACGAACTAGTTACTCTTAATATATCTGTTTTATACAAAACTTTCTTTGATGTCCGCGCTAATCTGTATTTGTAATGTCTTTACTTAGTATATATTTCATTTTCATCCTTCCCCGGGTCTCGAGTCAACACACTTAGCATCTCATAAATCTTGGCGTAATTGACAAACGGCCGGCACTTTCGCCATCATTGTACCTGGTTTCATTACAAACATCGTTAGTAGACAACATATAATTAAAACTAGTTCAACAAGTGATCTGATCAACTAGAAACTTTTATTACGCTCTGACTTGTCGCGCTGTTGCTAACTCATTTGTTATTCAGTATTTTGGATAACAGTTTTCGCTTTGGAAGTTTTTCTATATACCTTTATATGCATGTTACTGTGTGTAGGTACTCATTCTTCGAGCTGTTGGTATATGTCGACTGTCTAGCCTTACATTTGGCAGTGTCGTTTGTTACTTGCGATTTAAATTGTCTGTACTGTACAGCTACGAGGAGGGTTCATTAATCCGCATTATTTATGAAATTGGCTTTTTATGTTTACTAGTTGATCCGTGCCCACTTCGTTGGGCGTTATTTTTCGGGTATAAATTTTGCCAACAAGACTTACACAACGTTCCTATTCATAGATGAAAGATTAATCAGAAGATCTTGAGTTCACCCCTATAACGTCACGTATTTTTCACTTTACAATGTTGGTATGGGTAGAATGTATCTCGTGAATTATAAATTACATATTCGGCCACCGGATTAGCAGTTATAAACTCTTGACGTCGGGATAGCCTGATATAAAGTTGTCGTTCTAGTAGTATAGTCAGTTGTGAGTGTGTTGTTACATGTCATAGAGGTGTTGGAGGCAGCTTAGGCTAGGAGCTCCGTTAAAGGCCACGTCACCATAAAAAAGAGTTCGCAACACGAACGTCGCGGTTCCCAGCTCCGACACACGATTGCCCTCACCTACTGAATCCCACACAAAATCGGTTTACCGTAAACACTTTTTATGTTCTGGACACTTACTAACGTAATGACAATTATCGGTAAAAACCTACAATATAACCCCTTGACATTAAAACACACAAACAAAATGCCTCACAATAGGTTTTTGTGAGTAGTTAATGGTATGTGGTTACGTTGTTCACGCTCGGTAGGCCCGGGGTGAGCAGGCAAAAACTGAGCAAGGATTTAGTGTGGCAGAGCGAGACCGTCGGAAGACCAGCGCACTGCTGCTCGTACATACCTAGGTGCTCTCACGGCTGTTATCGTTAGGACACCCTTTTTAGTATATTATTATGAACGTAGTAATATATCGCACTAGTGTTGAGTGCTTCCAAGTGAGTTGGTGTCTGTGCAGGCTTAGTGCTGGTCTGATGATCTTTGAAAGATTTCAGTTATTGACCGTGAAAGCTGGTTACACGGTTTAAGTTGTAATTTAAATCTTTGTTATAAGGGACGTTAAAATTGTGGTTTAGAACTGATATTGATTTTCATACGAAATGCATTTTGCTTCTTAATGCCTTCTTTAAAACGGATACGTTGGTATCAGCTGCTCACTCTGCCTACCCATGTAGGTCAGTGGCGTGATGTCTGTTACATAACGCGACAAAGTCGCAGGAACAAGTAGGTACCTAATAGTTCGATGGAGCAGCTCGCCCTGTCACAACACGCGATCATTATTTTTATTTGTCTTTGCTTTACTATTAGATAATTACCCAGACATTTACCTAGACATGAAATTAAAGTACTGTGAGAAACTAGCCATCGTCGCGTTTCTAACGAAATTAACTTTAAACGTTGAATTAATTTGATAATCAAAATGTTTATTTGATGTACAGTTCGTTTTAAGTTTTTGTGTCTTCATTGTAGGAGCACTTAAACGCACTTAGACTTAGAGATTACAATTTTTTGTGACAATGTCATGCGGACAACCTTAGCATGGACCAAATTGGGTATTGTTGTCAAGATAGTATTTTTTTATGTAATTGAAAGCTAGTTACTAAATTATGAGCCATTAGCTGTTACGGAATTAGCAAGCTCAATAGCACATTAAAATAAATTATGTTTTGCCTCTGGTTAATCTTAAGTACAATGCGTAAGTTTGAACTCCTTCATAGGCTATCGAGTCACTGCGTATCTCTATGAAGCACGGCGTAACAACGCGGCGTGTTTAGTGTATGTAAACATGCAAACCTGATCCAACATGAACACATTCATTCACATTCATGGTGTAAAACATAAAATATGTCCAAACGGATCATAATTTCATGTTTTTTGCGGCGTGGCGAGTGTGAATGGGGAAGAACATTCACACTAATAACTCTAGGCTTTCATCGCGGACTGGTGAATGATACCGGCTGTTATAAACTGCCTCTGCTCCCCATACACTTGTAGTTGTACGAGAGACATACGTGTTTGAAGATCAGTAATAACGACCTTGTGTGATCTGTGTGACGTAGTACTGCATTTCTGCGATACGTGCTGTTTGTTACAGGGTCGTAGTTGTCTTGAATTACAAAAAAGATAGATTTATAAACTGCCACATGTATATTATACATGTCCAGCCTTCGTTAGGGTGCGATAAAAAACCTGCTGGTTGCAGGTTTTTCAGATAACGAGAGAGCATTTAGTGGTGGTTTTAACGGACATGGCATTTTTCGATATTTTCAGCGGTTGATATTCTCCTGGTTCTCGTTTAGACAAATGTTGAGCAAATCTGAGTAGTGTAGTTGTCGGTTGTAGCGGGGTTTTGTCCGCTATCAGCATCCTTGACCGCGCGGGAGTCGATCCCCCATCAATAACGCTTAGCGCGTCGCGCCGCGCCGCGATGCCGCGGTGTCGCCACCGCGCCACATTAGTTACTGTCATGCGCGTGACGTAACGGCCTTCGAGGAAAGCCTGACATATGACAAGATTGCTGAAATTCCTTCAATACTGTTGTTATTGCGCTGCCGTCCATTATGTTGGAAATAAAACTCATTAGCGGCATTCAAGTCCATTTGTCTTGTGCCCGCAAGGCTGTAGGAAGAGCTCTAGAAGGTCAATTAGTTCTCTATTTTGCCGGCGTTTCCTAATGCACTGAACAATATAAATGTAGCTGTAGGCAGACATATGACGTATGTTTTACTATTTCATAAAATAAAAAAGAAAAGTATACTGTTTCGTCCGCTCTTATTTAAGTCGAAGCTATGCTTTCCAATATTTCAGATAAACAATCTACTCGCAAGTTGTTTGAAATTGGCGTTTTGTAAAATTAATCATACCAGTAAATGATTCCGAGATCGCATCAAATTTAGTCAATTTAAGAATATTTCTGTATAAATACACGGGGCTTGCGTCTCGTTGGTGTAGAGTATTCATATAATTAGACACATCAAATCAGAGCTACAGTTTGTTGTTAGTATCATCATTAAGCTCTGTGTATGTAACCTGTCCCATTACGTTCGTTAATTATTAATTACGGCGAGCCCGCGCGGCCGCGCTCCGCCGCGCGATTGTCTTGTCTTATTGACGTCACACATTCACACTATTATTTAAATTTGTGCAAAAAAATGTTCCCATGCCCATAGACCTGTCAACGACTGGATGCTGTGGTCAAGGTCACGGCCGCACCACCCCCCGCGTAACACATGTATGTCATATAACATGTAATGGGCTACTTTGATTCACATAAATCTCAAATTAGAAAAAAGTCCTTAGTGATGGCATCGTATGCTTGTAATTTTTCCTACCTGTTGCTGCGAACATGAAAACATTCTTGAAGCGTTAAGTTTTACTTACATATGCAGTCAATGCGTACTCAAGAATAACCTTCATTGCAAGGACAGATAACATTATTTTATGTTTTGTTGTTGAGTGTCACTGTTCAGAGGAAATGAAAATGATCTCGATAAGTGTGCCTTGGCATTCAAAGACACTGAAGGCGACTGACAAGCCTGAAGTTATTAAGGTAGAGCATAGAAAAATAAGAACACTCTTAACTCTTAAGGTTGCCGTGTAATAGAGCACAACAAACATAACAAGGTGGAACAAATTCCTAGCGACAGGCGACGCGACTCACTCATGGCAGGAGCCATTATAACAGATGGCGCCGGTTCCTGCGGGCGTCGCTAGATGGAGCCACGACCAGCTCCCCCTCCTCCCCCGCCCCGCACACCCGCCGACCCCGCACCCCGCGCCCGCCGCCCCCGCTCGCGGCCAATCACCGCTGAAATACATATCTCACACAACATCACTACCTACATAGGTACACACGTCATACACTAAACGTCGCTGCCAATCGCGAACACCTCGATCTGTGCATTAAGTATGGTGCACTTTTTACAAGTCCTCTTTAATTTCATAGTGCCGTAACGGCAATGTAAGACGTCCTGAACGTAAGTACCTCTAGCTGTCGTGACGTACATTACATTAGAACAATATTTTTATAAGGCACCGTTATGAATGGTTGACATGCGACGTATCGGGAACGCTGTTTACATCTTTTGCAGGAAATAGGTATATGAGTAGGTGTATGTTGACTGTTGACGTGAATAATGTGATTCTGTATCATGAGTGGTTCTTGCTATATTGTCAACAACTAAAATGAAATTTCAAAATATTTCAGTTACAACATTTTTCAGTAAGCAAAGTCATAGATCTGCCGTAACTACTTCCTGTTGATACTGTTTAAAATTTAACTTATCATACTTTTTATCTGTTTGAACATTTATTTGTTTTGATGCACAATAATAATAACATCTTAGTTTTTGTCATATAATGGTCAGTACTTTTCCACATCATTGTAAGCTGTGTTTTTGCGAGTGAGACAAACATGTAGCATTCTAAACAAAGTGTGCTGAACTAATAAAACAGGTTTGTGTGTACAGGAACACTCCCGAGTTGAGCGCGCACTTTATAGAGCTGCTCTATAAACTGTTTTTGAGTTAATTAGCGGGTGCTAATTTATTATCTCGATCTAGCTCAATGTGGCCCGCGCCACAGACTAGGTTGTATACATAGCAACAGATGGTTAAACTGATAAATTACTGTAAGCAGTCATAATATTAGTTAATTAGCTATGACGTGCTATAACTTCAGTCGCACTACGGCTACGGTGGCTCTACGCAGGTGTGCGTGCACGTAGCCGGTGCAACTGTTGTGTGTGTGTGTGTGTACGTAAAGTGTAGTAACGCTGAACGTACAATGATACACACGGTGGGTATTTTCATGATATAGATCTTCAGCCGGTGATAAGACAACGTATAATTACCAAAAGTTATTATTAATTAAGCAATAATAAAATAATTATTATGATTACAGTGTTATTGTAACGAGAATCTACTAGATTTTTTAGAATCTGTTGTGACCCAAACAAGCGGGTCGACACAAATCATGTTAATTGAAACAGTGTCGTATAGTAGTAGCGGCCAATGGGGCCAGAGTCCAGTTAAATATTAAGAAAAAACTCAGTCTTGACGCTTAGGTTAATAACTAACAGGTTTATGTTTATCAGACAAGATAACTTTTACATAAAAATAACAATAAATTGTAAAAATATTTAAAGAGAGAGCAAATTAAGTAGTTCTACTTTTTAATTACTTTAATGTATACGGTATATCTTAATAAGTGGTTTTTATTTGTGGAGAGGTCTGCAAACGTTCGTAGTGGTTAGTGTTTGTAGATCGCCTGCATGCTCTCGGGCTCGGCACGGCTAGTGTGCAACGCTCGGCCCCGCGGCAGCGCTCGCGGCCGCGGCAGACAGACACAGCATTGTTATTCACGGCGCGAGTTATCAATTAATGGGAATAGTGTTTGTGTTATTGTGATTGATAGTCGCCGGTCGCAGCCGCGGCTCGCCCAGACACATCCTGCAATTGAGCGTCTAGACCGGCCGGCCGGACGCGGCGAGCCTTCCCCAGCAGCTTGCTTTGTACTATCATTCAATGCAGATACTTCACTTATCTATTTTAATATCTAGACGTTACATGTATAACATACGCTACACATATACATATAAACTATACGGCTGCTCTTGGAGCACAACACATTTTCCAACTTGATGGATCTTTTATAAGAAACTAATTGTAATGAATTAAACTAGACAACTATAATCGCTTCTAGAACGCTCACTGTAATGCTAGGTGTAAAAACTATTATGATAGAGTGGAGCTGCTTCTAGCGGCGGTCTAAACAAATCCCATCGAGTCCACAATTACGCGGCTCTGACGAGTGTGCCATTAGCATACCGCTACCGACGGCCGGCGCACCAATTAATATTGAACTATTATTTTAATACACATACTAATCGATTACGATCAACTCGATACAAAATCGGATAATAATTAACCGATCATACGGCGATCTCAGTTCACTCTCCGTCTCGATTGAGTCGCTTGCGGTATGATTAACATAATGACATTGTTAGTGGATGCAAATAAACTAGTTATGTATTACGATTCCTCGGGAGTCAGCAGACGGGAGCCTACTTAGAGCCGGGAGGGGGTGAGGTCGGGGGGGGGGGGGGCTTCTTATTGTAACCTAACAAGCCCGCCAAGTTAATTGGATCGTTTTGAGTGCTGACATATTGCGATGTATGCAACCTACGTCCGGAAGTTGTAAATTCGAATCGCATTACTCACATGTGATGATGGTCCGCTGATATCACTATACACGATAACACAGCTCGTTAAATACTCTATCAACTTCGCTTATTATTGTTAAACTTAGGCAACATCATGTATAGCTGTAAGCACAGCGCACGAGAGCGGCGCGTCACACGTGTAGCATCGCGCGTACCACTGACATACAAAAATAAATAACATAATTGATGATATTAGCATTCATTAGAACTGACCATCCCACTGATATTATGCGATATATGTTATAAATATTAATATGATGTAACGTCGAATACTGTTCATTACTTGGCCGCGCTCCTAATGTAAACACAGTTGGGAATATTAACATAATTAATTTAATAAATTCAACACTTATGATATATTGTGGTGCGCTTGTCACTTATAGATACATTGGTGATCGATATCGGTGGGTGGATGCTTTAATGCGCAGATTTTGGGTGGACATGCATCTTGTCTCATAGACTCGTGATATTATGCATAACTTATTAGGTACTCTGATGTTGTTTTTGTGCAACATGTTTTATTGAAGCTACAAATTCAGGTTTGGTGTTACAGACTAAACAGTGACCTAGCCGAAGTCAGAGCCGGGCTTACTTATTCTTTTACGTCACAAAGGAACATAGGCAGAAAGGCAATATGGAATCCAACAAAATTAACAGTTTGGATGTCAAAGCTACAACTTTAGTACCCAAAAGCAATAAAGCTTAAATAATGTACAAGCTTACGAGACAATTATAAATAAGCAAGGGTAATAAAGCACACAATGCTATCGCAATTACTTCACAATATTAATAACTACGGCTTGAGTCGGCGCGTGACACTAAATCATATCTCAGCTGGATTTGCATATAATATACATAGTATTATGTAGGTACCTACGTTACTATACACTATATTAACCAGCTGTATCAAATTTTAAATTAACTACATACAAACAAAGAAATCATTGATATAGTAAGTCATGTTACTTATTTTTTAATCCTCTATTACTTTTACAGCCTCTGTTATGAAAGATGAGGAAAACACCCCCCAAACCTTTTTATTTACAAAGTTTTGAAAACTGGCGTATGATAAAAACCTCTTTAGCTAATGAGTTTTTCAAACGGGACAATAGAATTTCGCAACATGTACATAGTGAGCTTAGAGGTGCGCACGATGTTATGATGTGATACGTGCATACACGTGTACCGGCTATGTGTATGTATGTATATGTAGGCAGCTATCAGGACGCACCGTATGTTTAGTTGCATATCAGGCTTGTTAATTACGGACGCGGAAGGACCATCGACCGGTTGTCTTAATTGACTCCTACGCGTCGCGCTCAATGCCAAAACACGACATCATTTTATTTCCTTACACTAGGGTAAAAACTGTCGACAGACTACGGAACCTATATTATATAAATACTAAGAAGATTTTTTTGCAGTTATTTTGTCAGTGTCGGTGATCTAAATGCACCTACTATATAATAATATGACGAGATCGTAGTTCTTATTGGCTCTTGCTTGAGTAATATCATTTATATATTATTGCACCACATACATATTAAATCATTGTAGTGTTTTAAATCCGTTTTATATTATGAAGTGCAATTAGAATATTAATCGTTAGTAAGTCAATATCCGCTAGTAATATGATAGACTCAATATCTGAGGACACTGGAATCTGATTATTAAGGCGATGGTAACAAACCAAGTTCCATTTGGTTTGTTTGGTTGTCGGGCTATCGGAGCAGCCGTCAGTGGCCAGACCTTGACAGCATCATAAATATGACGCTTTAGCTAGTGTTGTGGTGTCGCAGCGCAGCGCCTAAACCGCACTGTTTATAGTCCTGTACGAGAAATATCTTGATATCGTAGACCAATGTACTGTTGGAAGTACCTAGTGTATGTACATTGTGGACAAATTTATTGCTAGGTTTCATCGAAAGAGTAATCAATGTATAATATTTCGTTAAATAATTATATTTATTTGATAATTACTTGTTGTTTTTAGGCAGACACAATGCGAAAGTTGTCTGTTCCTAGTCAGTTTTGATTGGTTTAATATATCAAAATTTTGTAGAGTCTTTAAACTTCTCTTTAGAATCAAATTGGTATGATGTTTTAAATTATACCTTATTATTTATAGTGCAGTAAATGATTACCTGTTTTTAATACATTTATTTAACTACAAATTTTCCCAAACACACCTTTCTCCATAACCTACACTACCGCCACGTAGGTATTAGGTAGCACCTTCATCAACAGTAATGTGTAATATAATAACTTCAATTCAATCTCCATAAATGAATGAAAACGACTTAATTACCCGCAGTAGGTATAATAACGCGGTTGTATCGGTAATTACAAAAACGTAACAAACCGCCTCAAAACACACGTTGCGGCAAATTGTCGGCGCCGACCGCTGGTGTTGCCGATAACACACCACGAACACACGGACAGGTACACTTGTAATGTGTTACAAATAGTTTTCCAGAAGTTTGACCGAGGTCGATACTCTAATAACGAAATGATGGATCTGATGTGTAGTAAGTTGAAAGTATTCCTTTTACCACTTCACTGTACTTCCTCTTTTATATCCCCTGTTATTGTCAAGTTTATATTATAGCTAAGCTTAAGTTCCTGGGTTCGATTCCCTGATAATATCCGATCCGAACAAGGCAGTTTTCTGGTCTTAACAATCCTTAGTTGAGTGCTGGATATGTATGTGCAGAAAGTGCGACTTTTTGAGTCGTGGTCCAGCCTTTGTGAGGCGGAGACCCGCACTCGCTTTTTCTACGACTAGCGGCAAACACACTTACTCCATTACTATTACAAATAGAAATGTGTGTCGCACAGGCGTACATTAATAATTTGCCGCTATAGCGCTGTAATGTTCACCATTAATTGCAACTTGGCGTTTTTTCAAATCTGGACAATTTATTAGGGGAGCCTTGGTCGCCAACTGTTTGTAAGAACCTGAACAAATGCCGTAAGTATTCAGCAGTATTAAATGGCGAGCGGTAAGTTATTTTAAACGTAAGTATGTTGTTGTGTGTCAGGGGATCAATGTGTATGTGTCAGGTTATCATCCCCCATCGTCGACGAGCATGCCTCGCATCGATAGTGTAATCTGTGCTCATGTGAATAGAGGCAGTTATTGCGATGTGAGAGTGTTTCCGTTTCCGTCCGCGACAGCCTTCGCTCACGCTCGCAGTTGTCACATGCAGGCACATAGCACTACTGTGATAGATAACAGGCTCGCTACAATACAAATACAATAGCTTTTGCTCTTTATACAAATAGGGAAATTGATGCAAATTTCATTGCTGTTTTTTTTTATGTATTTTGTAACACTTCAATAAAAAAAAAACTTGTCAATATCAAATCTGTGGCGAGGTTCCTACTCACAATAATGAGTCATGTCCTGTTATATTTCATGACTCCTACGTATAATGTAGAGGTAGTTGCAGCATTAATATTATAATTATACGTAGTGGTAATATCAGAGAACCTCATGATTATGTACATTATGTTTGCTAAACAGATATAATATTTATGCTAGTCCCATAATGATAAGAGGTAATTGGTTCTAAAGAATTTTAGTTTTACTTGCCATTAGCAACAGAGGTATTTTTTCTCCTGAAAGAAAAGTAATTCCTTGCTAATTAATGACCAAAATATTGTTCTTTAAGCAGTCGGTAGGTGTGTCCTCACACAAAAACTTGGCCAGTGCAGGTCCGGCCTGCGTGTGTGTGCTGTAGGCACGCGTGTGTCGTGCGCATGTGTGTGTCGGAGGCCGGTCGTCCATTTCCTTTGTTCCATGTTCGTGGCGCATTACACCTAATGTCACCTCAAGTATGTTGCCTTCCGTTTCACAGAACCTTGTATTAACTTCTTTTATGTTTTTGCGAGAAATATTTGTATAATGACTTTTTCATTTGTAAAGTTTTTGATTGCTTCAACCTTTTTACGTTGAAACACTATGTTACTCGGTTGCTGGACGTAATAGTCTTGAGGTGTGGGCCTTACTTTACGAATACATACAGAAAAATAAGTTAATTAATAAAGGGTTGTGTGTTCATTATGCGTCACAAGGTCCATGCACTTGTCTGTTGACAAGCGAAGGGACAACACAATATCAATAACAAAAAGGCATAAAATAGTGGATAAGCATTACATCAGGACGGCGACATGCCGGCAGGTGCGCGGCCGCAGCGCGTGCGAGCGCGTCACGCCGGCGTCACGCTGGCGGCACGCCGGGGACACGCCCGCGACGCGTCCCTCGCCACGTCACACTTTTGTTTTATAGCCGTTTAGTTAAAACCAGGAAATACGCCGTTCCGACTGATAAGCTTAAATATCGGCCGTTTCAGTACACCTACTAAGATAACGTAATGTCAACATGTCATGTATTTACAATTCTAATGAAGTTCTTTTGCCGACACTAATCTGTCAATAGGTTTCTTAGCGTAACGTGTCGGTGATATGTGAGTAACTTTAAGAAAATGTTAAACGTAAGTTGCTGTCGGCTTATCACCTACCTACAGGCCAGGTCAAGGCCTGGCTCAGCTCATGGTGCTCCTGCCTGGAAACTTATTTGCATTAATCTAAGGTTATTTAAAACGTTTGAAGAAAATGGTTTCTCAATACTAGGCTTAAGGAAAAATGTTTTTCATTTGAAACGGAAGACATGTTTAAGGACATCACGACTTGGCACCGCTTTCGTACAACGTAAGCTTCGGGGTAAGGGAAGCGGGGTATCGACTCCTCGCGCAGAGCCTTCCCAACAAGTCGCCAATAATAAATAAGCAAGGCGGAACTGCTGCGTCAGGCGGGCTTCCTGCAGCACGCGGCGCGGCGAGCCCGCGACGTGCCGCCGGCGCGCGACGTGCGACGCGCGACAGTTGCGCGCCAGTCCACCGGCTGCGGCCTGCCTACACGATCCACGGTAATTTGTAGCTGTTGACACCAAAATTATTGTTCCGGTCCAATTTAATGTATTATTATTGATCCTTTCAAACTAGTTTTATATTTATTGGTAAGTAGCATTGTAGACTAGACCTTCATAAGCATAATGTAATGTAAGCGCTTAAGTAAGTTACAGTTTATAGTAAATAGGAGTTTCTTTTACTTAGCAGTTGGCCGTTAATTTAATTGCAAATTTATAACAATTGGAACGTCTTTAGAAACAGCGGCTAGTGGATTGATTACAGGTCTATCATAATTACATGAAGTGCGTAAAGCACGGCATTAGTTGCGAGCTACAATGTAATTGTGGAGCGCGAGGGCGGCGCGTGTAGGCCGCCGCCGGAATCTCGCCACGCACCTGCGTCTGCGCTTGCAGCACACGTGCAAGACACAGTAGTTCCACTTCATATAATAACTAAAAAGAAACAAAGGTAATAAAATTCATATCAACATTCAGATCACAGACACATCGACAAAATAAAGAGTTGTTCTGATACCCTGCAAGTTAAATCACAATTATCAATCAAGACCTTTCTTTACGTTGGTCATAATAAAAAGTATTTTTCTAACAAATCATAATAAGCTTCCATGCCGTAAAGCTATCACTTGTCACATTTGTTACCGGGACGGGTATATTGCACGAGTAGTCCTGGACCTTCTGTATCTGTCTGTGGAGTGAGACGCGCGCATGCGCAGGACGCACGCAGATTGTTTAACGTGATTCGTACAGGTGAGCGAAATTAGTTGTTGTCATATTCATATAAATTAAGTAAAACGTAGTTACTTTTTAATATCTAGATGTTGTGTCTTTTTGTACTTTTAGTCAGCTTAGATTTTTTTGTTTATAGATGAACTGAATATGATATACCTATGATAGAAGGTAGTTCTAGTCGTTAGTGGAGTTACTTAAACTAAATGATAGATCAGTTATTTGTATAAGTTACTTTCTAATTGAGATAGAATGTAAAGAGAGATTAGTGTACGGTAAGTAAGATGAAATCAATAATTAATAAGATGACATTACGAAAATATAACACAATTTCATTCTGTTTTGTCTTGAAAGCATTAAATGTAGAGTTCTCGCTATTTTCGTGTTGACTTTGTTTAGGCTCGAGACTTATCTGCTATTGATTCTTATTTCGATAGGTTATTAGGTAGACATTATTAGAACGACGAAAGACGAAATTTATGCTTTCCCAGCTAGTCGCTCATGAAATAAACAAGTTGTTAGGGCTAGTTGTATAGATCCCGCGCAGCAGCAGGTAATGACAGTAATCAGGCGTGGTGCGGGGGTGGAGGGAGGGGGGGGGAGCTGTGCGGACAAATGTTCGCAAATTAGTGGCGCGGCGGATTGCACCGCGTTATATAAATACACGCGATAAATCTCGCGCCCGCGGCGATCTATAACCGATATTGATAGTGCGCCCGCGCACACACGCCGCCGCACACCACTCCTCGGACAACATGTAGAAGAGAGGGATTTAATTTTATTTCGAATCTGAGTAAACAATCTACGTGAGTAAACGTACACTTTTTCTGCGGCATTTAAGTGGTGTTGGTTTTTACTTTAAAATAAAGAAACATAATTTGAAACGTAAGTGGGCTCCGCTGAAGATTATGTTTCGTAGAAAAAGTTACAAACTTAAGACAGCACATACTGCTTACAGTCTTACTATGTAATTATATAAAGTTAAAAAAAGCAATTACCGCAAAGCGCTCGGTGAACACTTACATGAGTTCAAAACAAACACGTGAGCACTCTTCCACTGACAGCGTTTAAATGAGCGTGAATTTGCGTAAACAGTGGCGAGCCGCAAGCCGCGCATGCGCAGGTTTCGCCGCGCCCGCGCCTCGCGTGCTGCTACACCGTAATTTGGGTTTTAAAGAGATCGTGCAAACATAACACTGAAAAAGAACTGGATTTAATCACTTATCGGAACATTTGGAGACAAGTCAGACAGCAATGACTGTATCAAGAGTCAGGTATCGTTGTCACAACTGGCAATGTGGACATTGTAGGTGGAGACAATCAGGCCAGACGGACATACATGGTTCATGGGCGAGACACGAACAGAGCAAGGGAAGCATTGGTTGTAATCATAGTGGGCTAAAATAAGTACGAGATATAAATAGTTTTAATGGTCATTGACTAACTTGAAGTAATTTAATTATCCGAGGGTCGCACGTAATTACGCGTGGTTACGACGACGTCGCGTCGCGAGGCGTTGAAACCGATACGGCGTTTTTGTGCGGCGATAAGGTGCGCGGTCACCTGCGCGAGCATCTGCCGGTCACACGCCCAAACAAAGGTATTACATAAATCAAAATGTTTGTGACCGAATGCCAATTAATTTATTGAATAGATGCTCAAGATAATGGCGGAATAAGTGCTGCTTAGCCATTAAGGTAACGAGTGTATATTCAGTCAATCACATCTACATCGTCGACCGTAGCTGTTTGATTATATGGGTGATAACAATTTCAGAAATATAAATTGAAATAATTTTGCGGAATAAAAGGTACTTGTTCAAAGTTGTTCGTAACCACTTAGAATAAGAAGATTAGACAAATAGCATTTACAAGTCAGTTCTTATCAGTTAACAGTTCAGTAGATGAAGATATCTCAAATACAGAAATCGTAGTTTTGTGAAGTGCAAAGATGTTGCGCATGGGCAGTGGCGACGGCGACGGCGGCAGCGGCGCGGGGGCGCGGGGGCGCGCGGACGCGAGAGGTGGCGCATGCGCGCCGCGGGGCAAGGCCGACCGCTGCCTCGCTATTTTTACCCGCCAATGACGACGCCACAGTGACGCGAAGAAACTGTCCACAATCAGCTCTATCATAGAGAACATGGTCAACCTACACTCACCGCTGATACGGTGCACTGTGGACGGTGATTGATGTTTTTCTAGTGCCAAAGACTGAATTAAACTGAGATCTCCATCTTGTTTAATACAATATTTGCGTTTAGTAATAAATCCTTTGTTCACCGAGTGATAGTTATTTCACCCTGGAGTCATTACCCTATTATGAGTTTAGTGTCGTAATTACATGAACAAGAAAGAAAGGTTAAACATAGTCATAAAAAAACGTCGAGATAAAAGTTACAAAAGAGTTGTTTTCAAAGCTACAATTAGCAAACAAAAGAATTCGATTACCTTCTCCGGCCATAAAAACATAAAATTCATAAGTAAGAAAAGAAAAAGGCTCGCTCAGAATTCTATTTGGGAGTCATCAATCGGTCCGGGGCAGAACAAATAAAACATTAGCCGCGTCAAAAGCCAACAAACTATAAACCCTCGGCGAGGAGCCGTATTAATTTGACATATACCGCTCATCCGTACTAACAGCAGGTGTTCCTAAATTGTCTATGATAAATATACACCATCAATATAGCGGAGCGACGGACACCCTTTCATGGTCGGAATATAAAACCGTAATTGTGGTCACGACGGTTTATTCGGATCGCTTATTAGCTGCCAGTGACCAGGTACCAGTGGAGAGCCGCTCGCTCTGCACCGCGGTGTACATAACACGAAGCTCTGGCGGACACCAAACACACCTCGAACGGTAATATCTACCGTGAAATGTGGGGCTCGCTCCATTTGGACATTTGCATAAAACAATTTCTATTGCTGATAAATAAACTAAAAACGATAAATATAATTTACGGTTTACTTTATTAGCTCATCCTAAATAGTAGCTGCCTATTCATTAAGCGAAAGATCGTTGTGAAAAATTCCAAATAGTCAATAATCCTGATATAGTTGACAGATAATGGCGTCGACACGAATTTGATTCGGAATTAAGTTCTAAATACCATAAGGCATCGTATAAAACGTATAACATACGATAATGCGGCGCGGATTCACGGCTCGGCGACTGTTTGTTACGAAATTACATTTTACTCAAACTCGTTTTGATATCAAAATCCTTAATTGGCTTTAGAAATGTGAAGTTTTAGCGGCGCGCGATCTGTGATGGATAAACATAACGCACCGCCAGCGCCGCTCAAGCGACACCCGCGACACCCACCGCTCTCCCGCTCTGCACTCCAGCTATGCTGATGAAGTCATTGGCTGATAATGGTCACCGATGACAGGGTGGATTTAAACAAATTAAAGCGAGATAACACTCGTTAAAGCTGGGTAGCAGCTTCGATTCTGTAGCATGCATTTTTATAACTTTACACATTAAGAGCATTTCGGTGTTGAGATACCTGCCTATTAAGAGTTGACGAAATAATTTAGAGAAGCGTCAGTTGGCGTAACCTACGCGTCCTCGTGATCAAGGACGATAGATATGTTTGCACAATCTGAAACATGTTTTGCTTGACCTGGAAAGTAATCCAATACAAAATGCCGCCGATACTAGCCGCTACTATTTTATAGAACTTGAAGGCGATATTTTAAAAGTATACAAACGAGTGTGTGTTAACATGTCGTAGTGAGCAGCATGAGCGGTGTGAGCTGGCGCAGCGAGCGCTGCTAGCGCGACGCCGTAACTCACGCGCGTATTCGTGCTGCGTTTAATGTTTCAGTTACTGACTATATTTTAAGTGCTATGCACATAATAATTTATGTCAACGAGATTCTTAATCCGCGGCAATAAAGTGACAGACTAAATAATTTGATAGTCGGTGAGAAACGTCGTAAGTGCAGGTGTGAGGAGTGCGGCCGTGACGTTTCGTGCCGCGGCCGCGTCGCGCAGACCCATAGATCCCACGCACCGGCGAGCCTGCGCCAAACTGGTCGATCGACTCTTGCGCAACTCGGAGACTACAGTTGGTTTCCAATTTTATGTTGACCGGTTTCAAAGTTGTCTTAGCCTTCTAATTTCGGCTCGTTTAGATTGGAAAATACGTCGACAAAGATATACGAAATGAAACTCCGCCGGGTGAGATCAGAGCTCATGTTTTCACTCACGTAGCGCGCTCGTCGCCGCCCGCATTAAGATTCCTACCGAACATTGTCTGTCGTGGCTGTTAAATCATTAATTAAACACATTATGGCATTGAAAGTAACTTCAACTTTCGCATAAACGTGTTTATTTAAGAATGTTTGAATCCCTTGTGCCTAATTGAGTTCTGGCTGATATCGCACTTTTTTGTTAATACCTAGTCATTTGAATAATTACAAGATTTTATGTGATTATAATGTATTCATTCGATAATATATGAGGTAATGTATCTATAACATAGGTCATGTCCGAATATTGTCCCGGTTCAGGCAAACACGATGATGTGCAAGACGAGCATGACGCGCGATGTCGCGTGTCGCGGGTCGGCGCGGCGCGGCGCGTCCTGCGTCCCACGCGTGCCCTGTACAAATACTGTCGGCGGGAGTCCGCGCACAAATCAACGCGATCGGACGTGCGCGCAGTGGACCCCCGGTGGCAGGCGCGCCGGCAGGGCTGGCTCTCGACGACAACACTCCTTCTCGCTGAGACATGAACTCTTGCAATGCACTTTTCTACTAGTCAATGACATATGACTATTATAAACAATCTGTAGGTACTACCCGTACTACTAAAAAAAAATATGCTTATAAGTGAAATTATTCCCACTGGCTGCGTGACGAACTCTAGTCTTTAAACACCAAGCGCGAAATGGTGCTCGCGATATTATGTTCAGAATTATATAAAGCGTGTGTTATTTTTTGTCCAGCCCAAGTCCTGTCCCGAGCGGAGTGGCGGCGCTGGTGCGTGGTGCAGCCCTGCTGCGGCCCCCCGGTGCGGCGACAGCGCCAACATCTCTCACCTCCGGGGCCCCGTAATGAACAATATAAATGTGCCATTTGCCGGCCCCGCCGAGCCTCGACACCCTCCACAACACTCCTCCACGCACAGGTATCTATACACGGAATACCAATAGCTAATGCTAGATACCGACCATGATTTACAGCCTTGTATTCGCTACTGAATCTATAAACTCATAATTTAACTCCACTGCAATAAATAAACGTTTAAGTGCAGGCAATCTGTCGTATCCATCTCAGGATTGTGGATAATAAAATTGTTGACGATTTGTTGTAATCCAGGTGGTACGTCTCAACCGGTCCCAACTATGCTTCTAGGAATCTCAACATATCATTGATTTTATTGTTTATGCATGTATTGAACAGTTCCTTTGGAGCAAATGACGTGTTGCTATTTTTATATAAAAAAAACTCTTAAATTTTGAAACATGTGTCGTAAAACAATGTTTTGATGAAGGCTAAATTTCGTCGCCTATTATGAAAATTGTCCTTTTAAAAGTCGATCCCTTAAAGGCATGTGACAGGACTATTATATTATTAGGATCGTTTTTAGTAATAATAGGGCCGGAGTACGCGACCTCAGATCGCCGGGAGGGACTAATCGTGCGCCGGCACAAAAAACTTTGGGCACTTCATTATAGCTATACGTGAGCATTATTAAAAGCCCGTTCGGGACGACGGACGACGGCCGCGCGCTGCAGACAGTTGATTTTGCATTCCTTTACGGTGAGTGGGGCAGACATGGGGAACTTTGACAGCGCCAGGGACGATATAGAAAAGGAACCAATTAACTAACCAGTTTTATTATATTTGGATCTGCAACGACAATAAGAGGAAATCGAGTCGACGAAAATTCGAAAACGTCTCTAAACCCGGACCGACAAAGCTCCAACAACAGCAGAACACAAATCTAAAGATAAACAGACAATAGTAGCGGAAAAAACGACGTCCAACCCCGGAGTCGGTGGAATTTGGAAACGAAATTCGTGGATCGCATTTTGCGAATACTCTCGCGTGTTACTGCATTATTATTTAAGTTGAGGCTTTTAAAAAATGGTTGGGATGGTCGGCGGGTAGTTTTTTTTGGAGGCGCGTGCGCGGGGCATAATTGGCGCGCCGGACGCGCAGGAGCGAGCGCTTTTTGCGAAGGAGTCTGAATCGCCGTTTGATAACCGTCCCCATCATAACGGAACGCCTCACGACTGTGACGCTCTATAACCATCACCGAACATGAGATACGCGCCATAGTCGCACACCAACAACATATAGCGGCGCCCGACTATGTGCTTTAATGGACGGTTTGTCACCATAGGCTGAACATTACCGCCAGGGTATGTGGGTGTACTAATGTATGTTTAAGAACATGGAAATCCCAAGCGTGTCTAAGTTGAAATAAGAGAAATATCTTTATAAAAGTCGATAAATTAGCCCTTTGTAAAACGAATCGCTAGTTTCCAAAAAGTTGGTATTAAAGGATTGTATGGAATGACGCAATCTATATAAAGGAACAATAACAGCAGCTAAAAATGAATACGAAAGACATCCTGAGGTGCAGGTAAGAAAAGGGGTACGCGAGACCCTTAAAACAAAAATTGGTCGAGTGTTGCTCGGAGCGACGGTTGACCGACGAAACGTTTCATTCCTTTTACAACACACAAAAAGTAATTTAGAGCACGATGACGGGACCCAATATGATAACAGGAATCCCGTTGCGTAGCCCGCGGTGCAGTAGAGGTGAGCTTTGGACGACCGCAGATGATATCTTCCTTTTTGTCACATCACTAACGATGCTCAGTGAGGACTGTTAAAATATCTGACCTCACAGAAACAAGTCGCGGGTCCCGCCACTGCTGGCGCATCACTCCCTCGTGTCCGTCAAACGTCATTCCTCTCCCTAACACAATGGAATAGACTTTGCAAAAATGGGTACGCGTGTCGCAGCTCTGACAGACCCAACAATGGATCCAAAAAACAAACAATCCGAATAGAAATCGAAAACAGAGCTTCTTGCCGATCGCGATGCGACAAACGGGATTTTGGAAATCCGGTTTCCATTTTTGTTTGGTTGTGTTGGATGTACCTCCACCGCTGCTATTGTCGACGTGTCACTAGTTCGGGGACACAATAATGCCAATCGAATGAGGACGTCTCCACAAACTATTCATGGAGCGCCTACTTAATAATATGAAGATAATCAGAGTACGGCTCGACGATTAAATACGACCAAACATTGAATAAACCGCATTGTTTGGAGATTTAAAGGTAGCTTAGAATGCAGTTTTAGGATACGTGATAGACGCAGTTATAATCAGTTCGGAAAGACAACTGATAAAACTGGGAGTTAATCCGTTTGGTTCTTTATCCATCGTGCTCATTATTTAAGCCACCAACATTTGTTTTACTAATATTGCGTGATATATTATTTTAAAATAACTCAATTTTGCTTCAAGCAACTTAAAATAATTTAACACATTGTAAATCCGATCGAGGAAAACCGGTAGGGTACTACTATTCAAAAATCAATTTAACTTTACATAAAAGTTAAAAATATTATGTTTCTGCACATTGATCCCCTCGTAGCACAGTGCGGGTCGGGGCCAGAGGTGACGGTGTCACCCGTGCCTGGCTATACTACTTACCTGCACACACAAACACTATTGTGTCAAGTTTGCATTCTTTTTTGTAAAGAAAGACAAATTTTACAAAAAAAAAAACGCAATACCAATTACTTAAAAAATGGAACTGATTAACCAGAAGGACGTGAGACGCGATGAAACGATGATTTAAAATACATATATTTTGACTGTAAAATAAATGACTAAAATGATTTTGTGTTTAAAGCCTTTTTGTTCGTGGTATCTGTCGACAATAGCTTTCTTCATAATATCTTGCACAATAGGTTTTTGAGATACCTACTATACATTTAAAGTTGGCTTTTGGCCTGTCTGGAGATTTTCCGCGACGGTTCGTACGCGAAGTCTGGTGAGTGCATTACCCTTGGCTGATACTATCGCTGCGATCAGTCACTGCCAGGTTTAGCGGGTTCAGGCCGCACGTCGCCTTGAGACGTCAAGTACTCGTGCTATACTGCTGGTACTAGTTGCCGGCTGTAGCTACACTGCCACCAACTCTATCGTCAAAGGGTATTGCTTTGTCTTCATTATTTATGCTTAATTCAACGTTGAAATGACCGCTACTTCAGTAATATGTTGTGAATATGCATGTATGCGTAATTTATTAATTGTTTCGTTTAACTTAACTAACTCGTGCATAACATGCTAGTTATTGATTATTAAAGACTTTCAGTCAAAACTAACGACTTTTTTTTAAGAAATATTGATGTTTTAAGGTTATTTAATTATAATAATACAAATGTGCTCCTACGCCTTGTTATCTCTGTAGCAGTATGGTGTTGAATTTTCAACATAATATGACAAGGGGCAAATCATCTTAATACAGTTTATTACTATCGCCTGGAAGTAGGTACAGTGCGAGTCCTCCAACGCTGTAGTTTGTGTAGTTCCAGTGTTTCCAGTAGGTAGCTAGGTAGTGTAGAACAATGGGGTCGGTGAGGTGAGGGTCACGTGACCCTCGCGCTTACGACACCTGCTCGTCATCGTCCATGAGGCCAGCATTGTGTCCACGCTACGATGTAAAAATAAGTATTCAGAAGTAAAAAAACAAACAACTAACTGTTGAAGGAGCAGACCAGTATAAAAGTGTAACTACTTATACTATGTATGCATATTTTTATACGTATTTTAATTCATTTTTAAACGGCTCGGGGTTGTAGTTATTATTAACAGCAACATCTAATGATGGATTTTTAATACTGTATGGTATGGTGTTCCTAACAATTGCCATTAAAAAGTTCGTCAAAAAAATATGAACTTATACGTAGAAAAGCATAACTGCAAAAAAAATCCATCAGTCACGTTACGTTACTGTGAACTATAAAAAATAATCATTGTCAAAAGGTGAGAAAATCCGCTAATTAACACGTCGAGGCTGGCGCGGCCGCCCTCAGCTCGGCGGGCCGCGATTGTTCGTCGCCACCCATTGTGGCCCAGCTTTTATCAAAGTATAATTAGCTTTTGTTCAGGTGTATTATTTTTTGAGCAAAATCCTCGATCGAGCTCCCCATTCACTTGCAAATAGGGAAGCCCGTGTTTACGTGTCGATGAACACTAATTATCGGGAGAAAAGTTTTTGCGGTCACAATTTGTCACCCTCAAGAAAAATCCAGTCACGTTTTGTAATTGGGTTTCCTTGTTTAGTGCAAGCAGCTGTAGTAGGCAAGCTCGATGTAAATCACGGAGACGATGTGGAAGAATGTGCTAAAGCGTCCCTATGCGCGCGTGCCGGCACCGTAATGTGTGTATAATTAATTTGTAAGAGTGACGAGATACCTGCGCCTCTATTGCGGCCCGGAGCCGGCGCATGCGACGCTCAGGTGCATAAGCTTTATTCGTATTTTTTGCTTCTACTTCCCCTTTGCATAAATTAACATTTTCGCAATTGTCCCGAACGAAAGGATTTCTTTGACCTGCCATTGTTGCTTTTGAGGTCAACAGCGTCACTTTATTTAACGGAGAGTCATACACCTACCCGATTTTGTTTAACAAAGTTAAACTCTAATATTTTTTATCTTCTAGCGATATGAAGCATCCAAGTTCACGTACTCTTATGTAATTATTTTTATTTGTCAAACTAGTTACAGATCACTGAGCGCTTTGTTATCTATTGCAATCATCTTAAAATTATTTTATCTTTTACTAAAATACAACTTTATTGCAAGACGTTAAAGTTTAAATTCCGTCTTACAGGAACCATCTCTACTATCTTCATTTCTGTTTTATTGTTCCTCAAAATAAATCCTTATTTAGGTAACTTTAAGGTTTGTTTTGGTTTGTCAGGTAACGCGGTGGTGTCACCTGGTCGCCAGGGGTCGGCAGCTGGTCCATTGTGGGGCTCATCACTTGACTCGCGCGAAAGGGATGCCTCGCATGTGAACCGCTAACGGAATCCTGGGAATGGATGCTCCCGCGCAGATAATGCGCAACACAACTAGTATTGTGCTACGCTATGGTAATGCGATATACTGCGCTTGTTTTGAACATGTACCACACTTTATGATCCTGTTATAATAAACTTATGAAAATATTTATTCGCTTCCTAATTGATGTCACAAATATTAATCTTTAAAATATAGACCGCAAGGCGTCTACCTGCTCACGATTTACATATTTTTTTGCAACTCGCATATTATGACATTGTTTAATAAATCTTATACTAGCTAAAGACACTCTTACATGTAGTGTTATGAAAACCGAGGAATGTGATAATAACGATTACAAACAACAGTTTCGAGGATCAAATACAGCGGTAACGAAGGTAATGCGGTAATATGTAAATAAGCATCCAGATTGTTAACGGCTCCGCGACAGAAAGATCAGTTTAGACAAACACAAATTAAAATAAAAAAAGAGTCGCAACAAAAAGAAACACGAGTATATCGGAGCGGTGCGTGTAGTTGCCGATTTTCTAATATATCACAAACATTAATATGCTCGCGACCGGTTCTTGTGAGATCCGTTAGTGGCTTTATGTAAATTATTTGGTTTATGGCCCCCTAGTTTACATCGAAATGTTTTAACTTAAATATACCTAATGTCCGCGTAGAAATCGATCTCGTACTTACGCCAATAAGGTGAAATATTGAAACCAACTTATAGAAAGTATTATTTATAGCTCATCATAAAAAGGTATTAGCAATTATATAACGAAACTTAGGAAAAATGAGCATCGCTCTGCGGGCGACACCTGATCACTACGTAGTCAGGTACCTATTCGAGCTTTGTAAGTTAAGAACAAGTTTGTTAGGCATCGAATCCAGAGATGTAGGCTGAGATGCCAACTGTGAACCTAGAGATTCCTTCGTGGGAAAAAATACATAATAAATAGTTGAATTAGATGCCGTTACATGTAAAACTTGACATTTGAATAGCTGAGATGTTTGTAATGAAAAGAATTCGATTACTATGCACCGTGCGGAGGGCGCGATCCGCCGCGGCCAGGGAAACGTTACCCAAACTAGTTTGAGAGCAAACGGACCATCTCATAGAACCACATTGTCCAGATTAATGCACAAAACCGGATGCTGCGTCTCCCGGCCATCGATAAAACGGTCACAAACTCTATTAAACCAGCCCTGACACTTCTTTATGTGATCTCTAGCGCTGACCGCCCTTTCATAACGACGCTCGCTTGTCATTCATCACGACGAGATGAAAGGAATCCGTATAATCAGCTGATAGACGAGTACCCGCTCCGCGACACTAACGGTCCGGTGTTTGATCAATTATCCGATCGACTAGTCCTGTCCCTAACCGCTTCGTCTAACGAATTTTAGATTCACTTTAATAGAAATGGAAAGCTAACCTGTTTTTTTTTATTTCAATAACGTATGAACGTTTTCGTTTTAGAACACGCAGGTTATGAACGTTTAGAAATATCCGTTGTAACTCGAGATACAATGGGTTCGGGAGAAATCGTCGGAGGATGCGCGATACAGAGGGCTGAGATAATATCGTGTTTCGTGAACTCTGCGCCGATGTCTAATTTCCAATACAATGGGTGCTGTAAAAAACTGGCCTAAAATAAATGTGTCACAGTGCCACCCTCAGGCGGGCAGACAATGGACAAAGGAGTCCTCGAGAGCGTGCGTGAGCGCATTTAGCGACGCCACAATGCGCTGCGCCCACGCGCTTTGTGTCGCATTGTCGCGCAACACAATCGCGCAGGAAGATCGATCCGCCGCCGCGATCGCATCGCGTCTCTAGTAGACACGTGTGCCACCAAACAAACACGAAACACATCAAAATTACAATATCTCGAGGTGAAAGTTGAAGTCCTCGACAAAAGTAAAAGTCTTGCAGCGTGTGCGGTGCGGCGCGGCAGCGGCGACGCATCTGCGCCGATATCATATTATGGTAATACGTTTTGTCGATATGCGGGGGCGTGGCGACGAAGGGATTGTCGCGATTGTTGCCCCTTATCATGTTTGGGTACACAAAGCAAAGTTTTGTGTTCTTTACAGAGTCAAGAGACTAAAGAACCCGAGACCTCTCTTGAGGTGTATTCATTTGGATCCATTCGTGTTTTCAATTATCTACAAATCGGCCAATCCCGCTGTAACAATCGTCTTCATATTCCAACACGTTATTCATTATATTATCTGTTAGACAACCCTTTTTTACAGGAGTTTGAATCAAATGATTAATGTTCTTTTTGACAAGCAAAAGAAGTTTTTTTTAAATGGTTCGGGACAGATTGTTTATACATTGTGCATGTTCCAATTTTATCACAAGAGATCTACTTATCATTGACTCGTAAGAAGAGCCAAATGTTTGCCTCAAACTGTAGCAAAATATGTCGTTTGCCTCTGCTTTTAGCTCAATAACCGTTTTCACGGCTGCACTAACTCTGAGCCTAGAATACAATTGACACACTGATATTAAGAGGCTACCCAATAAAACGGCGAGGTGCGACGCGAAAGTGAACGTATCGGATGAGATATGATGCACTAAATCGTTTTTAATCATGTTTCTGATTGAATCGCAGGTGATAATGATCTTCGATTAGCGCGGCCGGCCGTAAGTCAGCGGCCGCGCGTCACCCGCGCCGCACCGCGCCGCACCGCGCCGCGTCGCGACTCCTCGGCCGCGGAGTTAAATAACGCCATTTGTTGCTAATGGATCACGCAGTTTGTAATTCTCGTATTGATGGCAATCTCTTAAACACAAATTTGTCGCGGGGCGAGGGCGCGGGTCGCCATATGTCAGGCGCTGCGGCTTCTCGAGTGTGGTTCACGTGCATTTTAATTGTTCCTTTATGATTTGTTTAGGGTGGCCAAATCATGCATGACAGATATGAAAAGAAGAGGAAATACATTTCCCTTATATGTAAACGTTTTTTTCAGAGTTATTAACTTTTATATTAGCGTCGTGTTTTGACAATTTACCCTTCACGTTTATGATAGTGTTTCATTCAAGGATTTAAATAGGCAGAAATGCATAATAGATTGTGTTATGTCGTACATAGTCAGCAAACTATGCTACTTTCTTGGGTGTCCGTATAATTAAGTTTATAACTTCATCGATGATATTTTGAAGTTGAACTATAAATAATATAATTTTATCTTAAATGGTTTACTTATTCCTAAATACTTTTGGGGTAAAAAAGCACTTTATTGAGGTGTATTCTGCTCTCCGGTCGCAGTACCAATGTGTTTGCCTCGTAAAAATGTTTGTAACATCGCACTTTTGCGGGCTGAAGAGATATAGAAAATAGCAAGTCTTACAAACCGAAGGTCATTTACTATTTGTCCATAAAAAGCGTGTCGTGGCGGCGTGGCGCCCCCTCGCGGCCGCGGGAGCCTCCATTGTGGAGCCGTCCGATTCGCCGCACCTATTGTGCCGCTGTTTCCAGCCAAAACGTAAATAAAGGCAGATGTTACCATACTCCAAAATATAAAAACACGTCTAATACGGTCCACATATCAGTCGCTCGCCAAACTGAAGTCAACCCAATTCGCGCGGATGATAGTTCAATATGGCAAAGTGTAGAGTAGCGGTTATTTTGTTCCGGTGTGTTTTGTTTGCACGCATCTAGCACGAGGTCCGCGGCTGTGTGGGTAGTTTTACAAACCGAAATTGTTGTAGTTTAATAAAAGTCATATTAAACGCGAGGATGTTATTGACAGGCGATGGTATCGCGCTGATCGACGAGCGGAGCCGCGGCGCGCACCTAGCGGACTGTTGTTCGATTAATTTTACGCGTTATCGATATTAGGTTTCATGTTGAGTTGTATTTGTTGTTCAAGTATGGACTCCTGTTTGTATTAGGATAATTGACGATGCTCATGAGATGATAGCTACGCAGTTAAGGCTGTGATAGCGGGTGTTTGTTTTATGTTATTTGTGTTCAATTAAAACTAAACAGTACTTTTTCTACATCAACTACCTATCTCTCATTAAAATCCTAGTTTGCCTACCTAGAAAGCTAGTAACCCAAGCCGTCGTTTATTATTGCTGAATCGATTTTAAATCATAACTATACAATTTGCCAGGAACATATAATTTTATTACAATACGCTTGATATTGAAATTATTATTGGATTAAAAAAAACATCTATTATGTTAACAAAAGTACAATTATTTTAGTAATACGTACAGCCGCTGTGAGGAGCAGGAGCTCGCGCAGCGCCGGTAAACACCGCCACTTGCACAAATACATGACACAGCGCTAATTATAACAAGCCGTGTTTGTTCTTTCATTAAACTATACCGGACCCGTATTATTACTTGTTTTATGAACGCTGGTGTTTCCGCCTGTGTACCCACACCAGCTACTACGAGTTTCAACTCGGCCTTGGCGTACATACAAACAGATCAGTGTCATCATTTAAAATAGCATTCACAGAATATTTACATTATTTCATAAGAAGCACTTTCTCTGACGTTGGGTGAGCACAACTGGCCGTTAATAGTTTTCGTGTGTTTATTATTGGGTAAGACAATTGTATAAAGAGTAGGTGTAAGGACAGTTAATATCATTGTACAAAAAAAAAAAACTTTAAAATTTTTAAACGGAAATACAAAATGATGTTGCTCGCTGAACTGAACATTCTTGTGTGATATTAAACTTTAACAATTGTGTGGAGATCAGATTAACAATAGACAATGGTCATATTAGTTGTCATCGCCCCAGCCGCGCTAGCCGGGCCGCAATCATTGTGCGTCGTACAAAACCAGTGATTTGTCTGCCCGCTTGCCGGCTGATTGATCACGCGGCATCGCCCGAGCACCGAACCTGCGACCCTACGCTGCCGCTGCATCTGGACATGATTTAGCACTGCACTTATGGCGAGTTCATAGTAAGTATGTGTAGTCATGTGGAAGTTGTGGTTCTTCAATCAATGTGGTCATGTGAGGTTTATTGGCCACGAAATATTAATGTCATGGTATTCTCAAAGTGAATCCAATATAAATTATTGATGAGGACAGTACTTCTGAAATGAAATAAAATTGACAATATAGTAATAAAAGTAATGATCATTTTTATTTTTCGTTTGTCGTGATGATAACAAAAAGGAATGCAGTTTATATTTAGTTCCAAAATTTAAAACTCTAAAACTAAAAAATTGTTAACCACGTAATGTTACGCTGTCAGTTAATAAAGTTACATACGTGTAAATAGAAATAAATTAACAAATATCTATAGACTTTACTAACAATAATCAGTCTTGATTTATGTTTGAACAAGTCGCTCGTACCACAAAATCAAACCGTTAGTAATACAATTATGAATATTTAGCGACAAAACCGCAGCTTCGCGGGACTGTAATCGAATCAATTAGAGCTCTGCCCACCCCAGCAATGCGCCGCGCCGTGAAGAACTTACAATTAATATGAAGCACCCTTTGTATGATCACGCTATGCGCCTTATACGGGGCGCCAGTCATCCGGAACGGCTCGTAGCTGTCCACTCGGCTAGAGAGAATCCTAAGCAATAAAAAATACTAGTTAATAGTATCGGAATTTATAGCAGTTTAAGGTGTCGCGCTTGAATGGTTCATATACATGGGATGTATCACTAATCCTGGATTCGCACATAACTTAAGCTCGGGAAAAACGTGGAAGTTAGTGCGTAGCGCGGGTCGTAGCCGTAGCTCGCTTCTCGGTACATTGTTACCACCTGCCTGCTCTGACACAATGATGGAAATAATGCATCATATTTTTTCTAGGTTAATTTAAAGGTGTAAAAAATTAATTGTTACTTCAATTTAAACCTGTTTAGTGTTTTCTAGTTCTGGGCTATTGCTACGAATTTGTTTGCAATATTTTTGATATATTTTTTTCTTAAAACAATGTAGGATTTTGATAGTAAATAAAAACTAATACAGAATCGAACCCACGTGGGTATAGCAGCAGACCAAATAGATAGAAACTGTGTTATTGCCAGCCCTTACATCTTATAGATTACAACTGTCACTAGCGACAGGTCATGTCCACGTAAGGCCTGCAGTTGGTATTATAAGCTGCCGCCCCGTATGCCTGCAGCGTAAGTACTTATCTAACATGCGGGACTGGAGGAAGACTTCACCTTTCATTAGTGTCATAAATTAAAAACATTCAAGTCATTTGAAAAAAATCAGTCTGTGATATAATATCAAAGTTAGATTCTATAGGTAGCAGTTTCTTATAATAAGTTAAAGAGGGTTTTAGTAAGGAAAAATATATTGAAATTTTATTTCCTTAGATGACTTATTGACTACAGCACTTCATAAATTAATTGTAATTGAATTACATGGAATCTGGCGCTTTATTTAAACACTTGCACTTACAAATCAGTGGGCAGAAGTAGCCGGACCCTCCACCGAGCGCGCAGTGCGGCGGCGGCGGCGCTGCTGCGGTGCCACTAATACTGTTACACTGTAATCACATTACAGGACCCTCCGACTGATGAGCTATTCTTTAAACGGGGGACAAAAAACATCCACACTTAGATGTTTAGAAATATTTAAATATACTGTCACCACTCACAGACCACAAAAAAAGGGTAGAACGATGCAAAAAAATCAATGAATGATGTGAAGAAATTTGTAGAGTTTGAATAAAGAGCAGAAAGTTATACCCGCAGAATCCTGGCTTATTTCGGATATTTTGCCGATGGTTTATTCTGGTAAATCAATGGCAATGATTCACCTAAATTTTGTAACAAAGTATTCAATTATTATAATGTTCTCTTGGTAGAGCTGAGTAAGGCAACAGGTGACTCTACACCCACCTTACGAAGCTGGCGTGAATTTGTGCATTTAAAGTGTGTGCATGCAAATATTAGGTGATATCGATCGATAGTGGGCCGTTATTTATATTGGTGGCAATCACAATAACATTTATTAGTGATCAGTGTTCGAGTGCTGCAGAAGTCGCAGGCTTGTGTTGCGACATCAGTGCGGGTGAGAGTACCGTTCCCAGCTGTGTGGGAGGACGCATCGCCGCCGCAGCCGCTAGCTACGAGAGCCCTGTAACAGCTCAGATCAGTTATAAGATAAGCAACATCATTAGCTCTTAAATGTATGGGATTTGCAATCTGTTCTTGTCTGAATTCGCTGAATTAAGCTTTTTTAAGTTTGGCCTTTAAAAAATAACTTGGTGTTCCATCAGGTAATGGAAATTGTTTTTGTACCCAAGTCAAGCGTCATCTGCAATAATTACTCCGTGGCCAGTGGGTGTTACCAGGCGCGCTATAAATTATTCGATAAGCATGTTATTCGTAAATCTTCGGAACTAAGTCATTTGAATATTGTAATTGTTCAATTTTTTCGTTTACTTATTGGAACAATATTACGGAACGCTACACCAGCGCGCTGCGGAACGGCGGCGGGTTTCCGTTCGACACGCACTTGTCTGGTTTTTTAACAATAACATAATTTACTAGTATACCTACTGCAGAACTATTGATATGGAAAGAATACATTAGTTATACGAGTGCCGGAGGCTCCGCCACCGCCGCGCCGCCCGGCTTACGGTACACCTCTCAGCTCCGGCGGCGACCGGCAACACAGCTAATTCGATACATGTTACGGTTTCAAGGCCGCATTTTGCCAAATCACTTGAATACCTAGGTCAATCCCAAGGCGAGCACCTGTGGAAATATGTAATTTATGAAATTGACAATAGGTAATTAAAACACACATGTAGAGTGAGGAGGGGGAGCCAACACGGCAGTAAGTGTTGTACCTATTGTACACACAGTTCCAACAAAATGCTGAACACTTGTGTAAATGTCAGTCAGCTGTCGCCAGCTACGTGTGTAATTGATATGTCTTCTTAATTAGGAAAATTATGAACGTAATATGTAAGGATATTTATAAGAGTATTTTTCGTAGCCGGCAAAGAAATATGTACGGTCAAAATTAGTGTACTCACTTTTAAATTACGTTACTAATCAATCCTACCAAACCTAACCAAATCAGTTGATAATAAGAACTGAAGTTACCCTTATACACATAAGCATAATATTATAATAATTTCCTTGCGGACTTGGTGGAAATGTCCGCTGTCACTGTCACCGAGAAAGTGAACAACAGATACCACAAGTAGTGACAGCGTGCGCTCACACGCCGCGTTAGCGTAAACGATACAATTATAATCCACTATAATAGTAACACAAATATTATACAATGGAGGCGAAACAATAAAAACATTATAAATTCAAATCTGTGTGGGTCAGCGGCCGGCTTCACAATGCGCAATAAAAATTATAATACCATTATTTGTTTATCAATAAACGATTTGCATGTGTTAAGTGCAGCGCGCAGTGTCGTCATGTGGGATTACCATGTGAATGCGCCCGCGCACGCCGCGCCGCCGCACCGCGCGCCCGCCGACGTCACTCCGCACGGAGATGATACCGCGCCATTTCCTTTCTTCAGGCTACTGGTCTAAGAACTTTTCTGGAATTATAAAATTACTTTTAGTATTAGTAGTAGTGGTAGGAATATTTATTGTAATAAAGATAGCAGCTAGTCGTTTCAGTAGGTACCTACTTATCTACAAAGAAACCTGACTTCGAAGTTCGGTTACATACAATAAATTAAAATTGTACTCAGACAGTGTTCTCCTCGCGTAGCTAATTTGACATTAATGACTCTGTTCTTGTTAGTATATGTAGACATACGGGCTGTAAGGTGCTGTAGTTATTCGTACGTTCGGTTACAGGCGAAAGTTCAAAACAACAACGATGACGAACTTCGCAAAAAGAGCATCACACACGTGAGTGCGAGTGACGCACAAACATTAACAATTTAAATACTTCAGCCACTGGAGGTGATAACGAAACTAATTTGACTACAATTTGTGTGAGCTAATGATGGATGGATTACAGTACGTGTTAATGTTGTTTTGATTGTGGTGTAACGGTATGATATAGATTTTGACTAACAAAATATCCCACAACATTGTCTGTGCGGTGCAGAATGTGCAATGCTCAGAATCAGAGCTAAGCATTTCTCATTATTTACAATTCATTAAGCGATTTTAGAAATTGAAAAATGATATCATTCATCCAAAATAACAGTGCTACTAGTTTCTCCCCCTTTCAATACGTGTATGATAAATACGATGTTGATGGACTAGAATCATCAATGTTTTATTGACAACACGAATTTATTTATAATCACTAATGAACGCAAATCTATGTAATAACTAAATCAAATATTTGAGTATTGCCTCCGGCGACAAAATGACTCTGAGATCGAGATAACGCGAGGCGAGCCAGCGACGACCGACGCCGCGCGGCGCGACGCGTGCGCAGTGCGCAGTGGTTTCTCTAACAAGCTCCGTTTCATTTCCGCTTGTATAGTCTTGTAAAAATCATATGAATAGTCCGAAAGTGAACCCACTTTGAATATATTTAAATTAATTACGCATCGCTAATGGCGAACGGTCCAAGGACGATTTTAGCATACGATTGTAACGGCACATAAATTGTTATCGCCGAGCTGTCCGAGGAGTTTTTTTAATATTTGTCGTCGACATAATTATAGTTTACCTCGGCGAGTCGCTTCTCACTGCGATAATATTTGTTCTTTTGTAACTTACTGTATATTGATTAGGTTGATTTTTGTTTGTGGGTTTAGCATTGACTTTTCGAACTTTGGTATTTACCTCGTTTTATGGTTTCTATCTAACGAGTTTAGAAATGTTTTTTTATGTTTGCCAATGTAGGATACGTTATTTTAGTATCGCTTATTTTGTAGTATGGTATAGTAGCGGCCGGCTGCTGCGCACTGCACCGGCGGAGGCTGGCCGAGGGGAGCGCGCCACCCCTATAAACATCTAGAACAGGTTTGGTACAAGTACACTAATTTAAATAAATTCCCATACGAATCCATTGCACAAGTGGATATTTGAATAATTTTGCTCTATGCATTGATCTCGTGGCTTAGGAAAAAACCGTTAACAATAACAATCTTTTTGACAAGTTCCCCTCTTAGAAACTCATGTAATTAACATATGTATATTAGAACAAGTTACCTCAACGTTGTAAATTCACTGCATATGTTATACCGGTGCGGTGACTAATTATGAATATCTCTGAAATACTAGATCTAATTGATTGTGGAAGGTTATAAAATGTATGATTTGATTTTTTATTACAAATCCATTAAATCAATCAATACTCATAAAAAGAGTAAATATTAAATTGATTAATTTATATGAGCATGTTCAGTGGCCGACTGTACGCAGCGGTCATCCCGAGGGTAGCGGGCATGACCCTATCGGAGTACAATTCGATTGAATAGAAGGGATTGTTAATAATAGCAGTAATGTCCGCTAACCGTCCAACACAGCGGTATTCAATATTATTATCAGATTCATTACATTTCACTATTAAGAGCGCAAAGTTTGTCTCATTGCGCAATTATTGGCTATCTATTGTTCTAACTTTAATCTGTTTGAGTTAAAATGAATTGTTCTGTTTTTCTTATTTGGGCACAGATAAACCCACAGACGGCTACAGGATCAGATCAGAGAACAGAATCAGACAAAACTGTAATTGCTATGTGGAATCAATGTTTAGCTAATACTGCCCCAATGTATTTATACTATAATTTGCGTAATTAGAATAGTTACACGTGTGTTTGATTGATTTAAGTAAACGATTTAGCTCCGACATATAGAAAACATGTCTGACGCCGGTATGTGAGTACGTGAGGTTCCTTACATGCACAGGATGTTTCTTATTACTACATTAATTAGGGTGGAGTGTTATCTGGTACACGTTCATACCCAAGACAAGGAGACCTACGTTTACACTAAGACACAGAGTTTACGAAATAGTATGTTATCAAAATGGCTTATTGTGGTGATACCATTTATTAATACTAATACTATAAGTAAGTATTCATGTTTCGTAAATTAACAAAAATGAATCGAATTTGGAGTGTCTGATTGTACGACAGTAGGTACATTGACAGGTCGTAGAACAAGCATTAAGTATTTGGCTTTGCAAGAGATAGGACAAGTTATGCACAGCTTACTGACTCCTTCAGAAGACTTAGCTAATTGAAGAGGCACATTCAGAAGAAGAACAAAAAGCATTCACAAATATAGTACCTACTAATTAGAAATTGATGCTGCAATAAGTGGGAAAGGGCAAGCCTAGTATATAGGCGTAAATAATAGCGCTACTTGTACCATTAGGCAGCGTTCACACAGGTAGTTAATCAAGCGCGAGCGCACGTCGCCTCGCATTAGCCTGCGCGCGCGCCGTGTGCGACTAAACGCACTTTAGTCGCAATAAATGGCCTGTCGCAGTCGCACTTAGCATATAATTTAACTTGTGTTAATGCCTTGTCTTGTTTATTGTTGGAATTACATTTACTTTCCAATTTGAAATTCTTAGGAAACGGCCTGTTACTCGAATATTTTAGCGTTGTAATTTTATAGCTTTCTTTTATGGTATTCACTATTCTCAGTGAGTTCGTCTCGAAAATTAGATTATGAAAATGATTATTAAAATAATGTCTGAAGTAATTTTATCACTTCAATTTGAGCTCCCGCTCCTGTTGTTTCTTTGTCTTGAAGATACCCAAATAAGCAGACATACAGGTTTTTTTCAGATTCCTTGTACATCATGTAGGTTTACGCGAAGGCTCTGCAGTGACAATTAATCAGTGGGGCGCGAGTGGTACCGTCGGCTGGCGTTTGTTTTACACGACGCGACTCAAGCGCGTCTCTACCACCGACGGTCGCAGTAATTCTAATAACACACATCTCCAGAATTGTGCGAAACTGAGGCATAGTTACTTGTAGTTGTATTCATGGCTTAATATTAACAGAGTTGCTTTTAATAAAATAGGGCGAATTGCATCTACTTGATAAAAACTTTACGTTTTCCTTGTTTCATTACTGGTTCTACTATGAAGCATTAGCGCGCGCGCGTTTCGTTTACCAGTACAAGTATGTACTCGGCACCTTCGACCCTAATCTGTGCAAACAAACAATACATTATCAAACACGCCCATGTTTATGTTGGATCTCTCATATGGGCCTTGGGTTTTGACTAATTAGCGACACGCGATTGTTTTGGCCGGTCAAGGCGCACCGCCGCGCCCGCGCACGCCACGCGCGATGCTACCGACCATTGACAAATATCTATTATTGCCTTGTTATCACAGAGTAGGGACGTGCATTACTCACTACATTCGATTGTTACACTGCTAACAAGAGATGCCTTTGTAATTGCAAGTCTCTCGATTTCTAATGCGATGACAGCTGTTTGGTTTTATCGTAATTAACCTTATTTATAAGTTCGATCAGTAATTATTATAATTTTCCTCTTAATAAAAATGAGGGAAAATTGTATACAATATTATCAGAATACTAGAAATACTTAGGCACAAGACGATAAAAAAGGAATAATAAAAGTGGTCTTTAATTACTATTATTTCATATTTTATTGCGCAATCTGTTCGTTTGACGTAAACAGTATAGCTTGATTGTAAAACCATCAACGTTTGCTAATGATGTAAAGAAGAACAAAATCCTAACAAAGCTTGAACAGTCTCGTGATCAGCGTAAAATACGGCGGCGTGCGGTGCGCCCGATGAAAAATGATTATAAACCGAAATCGCTCAAAATCCACAAAGACACGGCGCGTTACCCGGCTTTGTTCGCTTGTCGGACGACATGATTTATCGCTCTCCGGGAATCGAACGCCATGCAAAATGTTGCGTCACGCTGCGTACATACTACGTCTACTTTGACGTTCTAAATCGCCACATGCTAAAATATGTTACAAGCTCTACAATGTTTTCGCTGTGATTTTGGCATCGGTTTATAAGGAATATTATTTAGTCTATGGGTGGTCGAGGTGGACTATCGGTGGCAGTGTGCACGCGTTATAAATCGGACGAATGAGACGTCATTCCGATTCGTCACGTATCGGCGGCGTGGGGGACTTAATGCTTGGATTCTCATTGATTAAGTATACCTATTTAGTGAGACGAGGATTATGTGCTTTTTCTATTGGGGAATATTAAAATATTGTTTTGTTAGATAGCCGCGGTAGGAATATAAATGTCGCGCTCAGTTCGGGTCAGCAGTGATTGTAGGAACACGAAGTGTGTCGCGCTGTCTAGCACTGAGCTACGTTGGTGTAGGTACTCGTTGAAATTTATTAGTAGTTAAGGTTCAATCTTATTGTTTATTGCCGTGTTCGAAGCGTACAAGGTTATCTGGTCTAGTAATGCGTGAATTCTTGTTTGTTTGTTTAGAGGGCGAATAGATCGCAGGACTGGAAGCAATGTTGAGTGGAATTGGTAGGATTTTGTTTTCTGTTCTGTATAGTCTTGGCAGTTGGACGAGTGCTGTTGTCCAGTGATGAGTGGCATTAGCATACGTGTGTACAATGGCTGTGGCCGTCTCCTGGCGGCGGCGCTGGTATTGTGGTGCGGCTCCTCCCGTGCGCGGCACAATGGCGACACGTACCGGCAGCGCCGTGTCTAATGTGGACTAATGCTACCCGCGCGCCTCGCCACCACACCACCACTCCACTGTGAGGGAGCGCGGCCACGCTGCACTACACGATGCTGGGGGGCCTGGGGGATGCCGAGGATGTTAAGGAAACTATTAAATCATAGATAAAAATGCTATCTTCTGTCAGTCCCATTCCTCTAAAAGAAGGAAAACATTTTTGGAAGCATTTCATTTATTCTTTTTTCAGTAATTTACCAAAAACCCTAAACGTTAAAGCCGAAAAAGAATTCCTAATAAGTTACCAAATAATTTGTTGCACCAGGTGTTTCCCGTGCCGTGTGACAGTGGAGCCGGGCCGCGCGCGACGCTCAACTATTCGGCTCACACGTAAGCTGTTAGAGCGGCCGGAGGATAATGAATACAAATACACGGCTATTTAACTTCCCTCCAAGATACACTGAATATTAATACACATTTCGCTCCGGACCTTTTATTTCAAGGGCAAGAGCTTTAGCTTAGCGGACGTTCACATGCCGCCAAGCCGCGGTGACGACCGGACTGCGGCCCGCTGCAGTTCGGGGACCTATGCCTTCTAATACTAGAAAACTTACTAATACTTTACTTGAATTACTCACTTCCCTTATAATAAAAGTTTGATTGTTTAATCATTAACGTCCTATCTATGTGCACTAGGAAAACAAAAGAGTTAATAATTGCTGTAGAGTTCTCTACGTGTCGTGATAAAATAATAATCATTTTATTATTGAAGACATTAGATAGCCATCGAGGTCATACGCTGCGACACGCGTTTGTATGTTATGAGTAAATACTATTTATGATTATGTAAAAGTTACTGTTCAAGAAATGAAGCCTAGATAATATCACACAAGTCAATATCAATTAGCCAATTGGAAACTTTCTCAGAGCGCCGTGACAGTCCTGCAAGATTTAAATATGTTGTTGATTGAAACTGACAACTTTGATATGCATTTAAATCACGTTCCTGTTGCATTTACATTGCTGCTTACATAAAATAATCACAGATAATGTTATACAAATAGTTCAATGTACGCCGAAATGGTTGTTGATTTTACAGTGCATAATAATCAGTCATTAGTGCGTAAAGGTGTTATTAACGCGTGGCTAATGCAATACCAGGTGTTGTTGCGGTAAACTATCAGTTCCTACACACTGCCGGAGTGCGCAGCCGGGACGTGATGCAACACCACCCGCTGCCACCTCACCACATACCTGTGTGGGGATGTAGGGCCAGTCATCACCTAATGTGATCATCATTTACTGCATTAGGTATTTGCCTACTGTCTTCACACTATAATTTACTGCACACTAGAAGAAAAACAAGAGTTAAATACAGTCAAGTGAAGCAGTGAACGCCAGTGCTCAAATTAAAGTTGCATATCGGACATAAAGATTGACAACATATTTCAATCAAAACCAAGCAACTGGCTCATAATTTACAAAAGCTCAGAAAATGAATTCAGTTGTAGTATTTTTGTTAAATTGTTTGCTACAGTGGAAACGCTCAAGGGAAATCGTGGTGATATGCATATTGCATATAGCTTAGACATTATTCTGTAACTAAGTGGCGGCATCTAAAAATATCCTTCGCGTCATGAGAATCAAGCGTTAGGCCCCCCGCACACGCGCTACTACGCGCGGCGACACCGCGGCGCGGCGAGATGCGCGCGCGTGACGAGCATACGACACCAGCGCACCACACCGAGCACTAAAGAAGGCCCAGCAGGCTGGGAACTACAACACAAGGGGAAACTTATAGCTTTTAATACCAAACATAAGCTAGTAACCGTGGTTACATGGGAACAACAGGTGCCCTTACATTATGCTCTTGAAGCACACAAGACAATTTAAAGATCAGCTAAACAGATCGCCAAATAACAGTTTTGTGTGCATTTACTTAGGGAATACTCTCTTTACGAGCCTGGTTGAAAGTTATTATCTAGATAAAGGAATGTTTGGGTAGTTACGAGCTGAAAACATTACAATTTAAGGAGCTGACGGATCATGATTTGGCAATTCTATATTAAAATAAGGCAGTACAATGTGGGACTTCTGCGCTTATTGATTTACAATGTAAAGGTGAGTACACTCTACTGTTTGTATTGTAACGACTCATATCTTATTGTTGAAGACAAACGTTCAAAGTTTCAATCGTACAAGTCGTAAGTGTTTCGACAGACTTATTAGGCTATTCAATACCTTTACTTGTAAGTAAAATTATAAAGAAACGTTCTTTTCTTGTAAGTCTCTCCAAATTTGTTTTAGTGGTATTTCATTGTAATTTCGATAATGTTTCAATACAAACTTTTAAGAGAAGCTATCAATCGGAAATATGTCAAGATTGATTTCATTTACTCTTAAATAACCTGTCTTTTCAAACTTGGAATTCTTTCAAACTGTAGTCGTAGGTAGATGGTTTATAAATCAGTGTTATTTACATTAAATGGTTCCAAAAAATAATTAAAGGCTCGTAGAAATTGCTCATCGTTGCAATTACATCCTCCTTACTCTATAGCCAGGAGCTTGGTATAGTAGAGTCGCCAGTTATTGCGTTATCGCAGGATATCGATACTGTCCCGACTGCACTCGTGGCTCGTGTGGCGACACTTTATTACTCTACGTCACATATCGCCATTTTCTGTTATGATGGCACTCCGTATTCTCATAATCTTTGTATCACGAAATCCAGCCAGAACATCCTGGTAACTTTCCGAGGATGTGCTTATTGTACATTAAAAGTATTGCTTCGTGTGCTTCATTTAATTGTTTATAAATCAGCGGTCATATGGATTAGCTTATATTAAGCGTTACGCGCTAGGTTCCCACAGTTAGGCATGGCGTGGAATAGATGCTATGTTCTGGGAAGTGGGCACTGTCCCACGTCGGTCCTTGGAGCACTGATCACGCAAATAAATAATTCACAGCGATTTACCAAGACAGTGCGCGCGCGACATCACGACTGCAGTAGGTCAACTGTGGATAGATGTCCGCGAGGCCGGATGTGTAGAAAAATATCCATGTTGAAATATTCATAATATCTGGAACAAACATTTATAAATTTACAGTTGGTATCTAACATAATACGTTGCATGTCTTCTCATTCAGTGAAACAATAAAGTCTCGCGTTCAAATACAAGTTCGTGTTGTAGTTACTGGTCTCGCTGCAGTGTGGCGGCGCCGTAGCATGAGCCTGCAAATAGCGCAATTAACAGATACGCTAATAACAGATATCTGGCACGAGCGGCTCTGAAAACATCGCCAAGTAAACAATATCGACGCGCGGCTGGGCGGCTCCCGCCATTACACAATCACCACTAACTATGTCTTTCCCATGATTTACTTCAGCGACACAATGAATGGATGATAAACACTACAATTGCAATTACTTTTTGCAGCTCTTAGAAACCAAGTGTTTAGTCATCGATTTCTACGTATATAGGCTAGATTAAACTAGCAAAGGTACTGTAATAACAATAACTATATAATAAATAAAGTAAATCAAATACCAGCATCCAATTGTAAATTGAAATTCTCAGACAAATGAATTACTTCACAAAGAATATCGTGTGAGTGACGTAAAACAATTTAAAGCTGTCTAAAAAACAATAAAGTGTGTATAAAACCGTCTGCAGAGCGATAAATAACTGGAAACCAGCCGTGGTAAAGCAAAAGGTATAAAAATGTATAAAACTGTTAAATATAATATAACTGAATAGTGCTTAATTGAGAAGGTTACGAAGCTAGCGATCTCGGTGTTTTGTTATCTGATGTCACGGTGAGGCGGGCCTGGCCGCTACAGACACTACTTTTTAAACTAAGATTTCGTGTTATAAACACTAACCTCTAATTTGTTTTTTTATTTCAGTGTACAACTCAATGACCATTAACTCGCTGAACATTCTAAGAAGGCAAGCGATTCGTGTCCAAGCATTCCTACAAGGCGTACAAAAACGTTAAGTTTTGGCATAAGTCCGGTGGGCAGTGCGTCGGTCGCGGTCATTACCCGAATTCGGCGGTAGCGGGCTCCGGCGCGGACAAACACACGAGACAAAGAAAGTGCATTTTCCAACAGACTACAGTGTAATCGTATATTATTTGGAGCGGCATGCATAATTCATGAGACTATGATACGTGGAGTAAGGTTCACCCGCGTATAGTCAGCAAATAACAACGACACTGATTTATATTTTGATATTCCATGTTACTGGACTTTTGCTGTGATTGTAGATATGCTATATATGTAATAATTACCTATACACTTAAATATATTTTCTATAAAATTCCACTAAAAAGATATTTACGATCAAAAACTCTTATGAGGAAGTTGTACTCTCCAGAAGTTGGTATGATTTTAATTCAGTTTTTTTCCTATTAAAGTAAATAAATAACTATAACTAAGCAGCACGTATGTTATTTTTTCGCCGCCGCTCTAAATCACTCCGCACAGCAACGGTACCCTGACGCCTGACGGGGAGCGAGCTTCTAGCTCACATCATTACATACTGCTAAATAATTTGACAGGAATCCATACAAACGTAGTTATTTATGAAGAAACAACGCCGTCTGCCGGCGTGTAGCGGCCATTGCAGTAATTATATAGGTATTTGTAATTAATAATGTGAAGTATTAGTTACACGCGATACGTGATGGTGTGGCTTTTTGTGTCACTCTGTAAATAAGAAAATGGTTGGCTTGTAACTAACTCGCTAATTACAGAGCTGGCTTTCGTTTGCTATCTCCTCCGATTTCTGTGGAAACCTCCACAAATTATTGTAGCCAAGTGCGCATGTAGCGATAATAGCATGATGTGAACTACTCTGATATAACTATCTTTTAATAGATATAAATTGAAGACTGTGTAAAAAAAATACGCAGGTCATAAATATGATCACAAAAAGTAATTTGTATTTTTGTATAATAATGTTAGATCTGTTGTGTGGTCGGTACTTGGCGTATGTCGGTCGGTATCTAACCGCGGAGGTTTGAGCCAGAGCGGCACTTATCGCTTATTGTTGCTAAGTGTTTATTTAAATATAGCTCGCCACCGCGCCGTGCCGCGCCGTGCCGCGCCATGCCGCGCCGTGCCGCGTGTTGCCGCGTGTTGCCGCACCGCGCCGCGTTGTGAAGATCTGCTCAGCTTGCACTGGAACTCCGTCTGATACATGCGTTGCTAATACCACCTCACCGAACATCCAGGCAACTAATAATAACTTTTTAATTATTTGTGCTCTGCAAAAACGATAATACAAAATAATAGCATCACTTCATCATACATCTGATTCTAGTTAATTGGATTGAATGGCGTTCGCACTGTACAATCTTTAAAAAAACTAGAAAATATGGCTGTATGTGAAGATAGTGTCTGAGTAAGGACACGATTTCATTCTTTAAAATATTCGTACCTAGCCAAATATTTTTATAACATTACTTTAATTTGTAATTTCATTCTCGATTTAATAAAGTGAAAAGCTTTTTATTATATTAAACGAAAGATTTTTTTTGCAAAAACATTTTTTCAAAAATACAAAGGCCGTTTTCCTAGTAACAATAAATATACTCGTACTGTGAGGCACACACCGGCGGGCGCCGGCTCAGCTGGCCAGCGCGCGGCAGCGGCAGCGGCACACTCGCCCCTACGTTTATTAAATTTTGCTTAAAGAAAATTTAATTAAGAGAGTTTTTTCTTTTTATTTCACACCCCAGATTTCATTATTGGCGCAGACCGCGCGAAAGGGTTTAGTTTGCAGACACAGATATTGTGTAGAGCCGGCACGCAGCACTCGGAACACTACCAGATGCTGCTGAAATTGAAATTTTCTTTTAAATATCTGTTCAACAAAATTCTCGATTTTCCTACAATTGGATAGCTATTGCATGTTGCTCATGACCTTTACTTTATTAAAGCTAGATAGATAAGATATCACATACAAGATTTCAGCAGTTACTACAAAATCTTTTACTGCGATGAGAACGTTAAAACTAGTGTCATTTAGTTTGAACGCTTTCATTCAATTGTATCGCTTCTGAGACAGCCTGTCGAGTCTACACAGTACCGAGGTCTGCGCGGCCCCAGTGCGGCGTACGTGTAAAAAGTGGAAAGTGAAATATAAAAAGTAACAACAGTTTGGTCGTAATTCGGGATCTGTTGTTGAGAACGATTTACGACAGCGCTTATTACGTATTGCTGCTACGCCTTTATTAATAACGGCGCCCTTTGCCTTCGGTCACTCCATAACAGCTTCAAATACACAAATTAAGTGAAATAGCTTCGAGACGTTTTATGTTGTAACAGTAATTATTAAAATGTATAGATTGGCGAAATTTTATGAATTGATGTGATCCATAACCTATCGAAATGTCGCAGTGCTACACACCCGAATGGCATTTGCATGCGATACCGTACGCTGTTGATATCAATGTATAAATATTTATTAAACAAAGCTTGCGTGTTGATCTTAAGCAGATTTGTGGGATTTAATAGTGGTCTATTTCAATCAGGATTATCTAAAAGAGACGTCATTTCCACAATAGGTAAGCGGAACTATAAATTATAAAGAATTAAAGATTGTTATTTTATTCATTCATGATAAAAATGGTAATAATACCATAGTTAGCAGTGAGAAGAATAGAGTTGCGAATACCTTCGTTTTTGATGACATAATTTTAAATTGGCTCTCCCACATTTTATGAAGATGCCGAGGCTATTCCGATAGTATTAGGGTTAACAAGTTGAGTGGGCAATTTTTGAGCCATTTTTATAATACACTGCTATTACTATATTACTCATAGATCTTATGACTGTTAAGTTCCGCTTAATTTGTAGGATATAAAATTTCAGAATCGGTAAAATATGATTTTTATTGTTTGACGGAATCTTTAAAATCACCGTATAATAATGTTTTTTTTTCTTTTTATGTTTGTGCTCATTTTAATATATTTGCTGATTATCTATAGAGGAATTGTGACCATACATAAAATTCATTAAAACTTGATTAGATAATTGTGGCTCAGGCGTTTTGTGATTAATTTAGTGCATCTGTAAGTATAATTAATGGCGTGCAATATTAATATTAAACATGTTATTAATTATTTTGGCTGGATGGGTGGTCATCTGGGATATTTGGTCGCGTCTGTCAAACTTTTCATGATGTGTAACATATAATTAATTAAATTGATTTGCGAAACTTTACATCATCATCATTCCTCTACCCTTATCCCAATTATAATTTGGGGTCGGCGTAGCATGTCTTCTTCTTCCACATGTTCCTATCTGTCGTCATCTCGCAAGTCACACATCCACATTCATGTCCAACACCTTCCTTACCACGCGATCCTATTTCCTCCGCATGACATGTCCATACCATGACAGACGGTTACTAGGAAGTTTTTCTGTTACCGGTGCCACTTTCAAACTTTACGAAGAACTCAAAACCTGAAATTTTATAATGGCCGTAGTTTACCGCTGCTGACATAGAAGCTAGTGTCTCGGTTCCAGTAGAAAGCATGGACGAGCGTGTCGTCAGCGTGTGTCACTGATGTAACATGGAAAGCCAGCGGGACACATCGGCGTGGTTTATGAAGCCACTTAGCTCGCGCGCGAGACCTGCGCCACCGGCAGTAAGTCACAGAAAGACCACTTCTAGTGGCCACTGAAATGTCTATGTTCTATATGAATTCTATTCTTTCAACCAAGTTTTATGGATATCAGATATATGTAACTTAAAAAATTTGCCTAGTTGTAATATTTAACCAGAAAATGTACGTCAACATTGAAAGCCTTACTTTACTAAAAGTTCTGAAAAATTACGTGGTATACTGTGTATAGTCGAATCGTAGTCCCGAAAATGTCGTTACTCTAAACCAATATTCTTATGACATTTATAATATTTAAATAATAAAATTAAAACTTGAACTTCTGTGTATGTTTTATTGTCATTGAAGAAGCTCTCCAAAAACTGTTTCGAAAAAATATTTAAATGCGCAGATTTCTAAACAAGATATTCTTACTGTTATTTTAAGATAATTTTAATGATCTAGAAATTTTGCAATAAAATACTTGAAATCACCTAGCACCATTAGAAACTATGACATTTATTTCGACATTATATTTTAATTTACACTCTAGACATCGTGAAATATCGCGGGGATATATGTGTGTTGAGAAATGTGAGCAGCCACCTGCACCGAGCTCAGGCCGGCTCGGGCCGGCTCGCGGTCACCGTGACGCGCCGCGCCCGGCCGTGGTGCTTGTGGGTTTCAGTTGTACTACAACTCATACCATCATATATGATTCAAGTCTGTCATTAGCCCATACTTATGATTAGATAGTTTAAACTGCTCATAAAGCCTACTTTAATAGCGAGGATGACATCACATTGAGAAACTTTTAATGAGATACAGACGCGTTTCTGAACATCTTACATTTCACGCAAATGTCGATATTTGGTAATATGTTAAAGTAAAACAAAAGTGTCTCACACGCCGAGGTTACGCAAAGCTGTGTCGACCGTGAATCGCACGCAATGTTGCACCGCCACTAGGCGAGGAACATTTCAATAATTCAATATTATCTCCCTAATAAAAGTGGGAGAGATGCGTTACGGTACATATCGGAGCGATAATAAATCGCGGCTGTAACCGATCGCACCTGACTCAGATACAGGATTCATAGTTTATGAAGATGTAGGGCAGGCGTCGGTGGCGCGCGGGGGTCGCGCCGAGCCGCGCGGGGATGTCGTAAACCATATTCGTGGAATTATGCATCCCCGGCGAGCAGTGCCGCGGTGCCGCGGGACGCGTCAATATTTGATGGCGCTGCAAATCGATGCACGAGTGGATATGAGCCCTAATCTGTATTTACGATTGTGGGAGATGATAGTTTTTCGTTTGCGATGCGTCCGCTAGCCGGGTTGAAGGGAAGGGCTTCGTACACCGGGTAAGCCGCAGTTATTTTTATTTATCTATCCTAATATGGTTATTTATGTTTTTATGCGATAACTAGATTGAGTGCGGCTGGCAATTGGAACTGTTTTGACGACTTCCTTCGGATGTAGCCATAAGAGGTCTGCAATAGTCTGCATGCCTTTAATTATAAAGTCAATGTTAGATGTTTTTGTAAGTGATATTGTACGACGGAATGTCGATCATCCTGTACCAAACTGACGCGAACATAACTCAAACCCCATGCTAGAGTTACACGACCGACGGTAAAAACGGAGCCTTTACAAGCAAATACATATGTGCGTTTTGCTGACATGGAAAAGTAATTGTATTTAGTGTTCTTTTAGGGCTAAGATTTAGCGATGCCATGTGTGTCTCTATTGGTAATGTTACAGATCACAGAGTGAAGCTTCATGGCTACATGCATGGGTCCACTATACCATAAGTTTGGTTACCACTTAAGGGATAATGACGGTAGCGCTACATAGCTCGTGTATGAGTAAGTGTTTGTTATGCGATAATGATGAGTATCATGCGATGGAAGCTCGCGGCGCGATGTAATTGTTCTGTAATTGTCGGCGAGCCCGCCGCGCATCCTCGCCGATTACCTCGTAATGAGCCTTTGTGGAATATGTGCCAATTTTATTTATGATTCGCGAGAAATCTAAACTTAGATGTGGAAAAGAATGCTTCACTTAGCCGGTAGCTATTTCATTAGGAAGTTGGATCAAATAGTGCAAATATATATATTTTACTTTTAAAATAGTTGCAGTTACAAGTTTCCATTATGATTTCCTGGTTCGTGTTCACTTAAAAACTTGGATTTTACTCGGGCAAGCCTTTTCAAACTGTAGAGTCACAACGATGCTTGTCACTGACACCTTTAACGCTTTTGGAATAGTTCTGATCTACTAAGGTAAGACATAATTGCTTTTTTAATAAAATACCTTCTGTTGGTAAATAGGTAATTTTCAAGACAATGCTTTGCGTTCATTGTCCCTTGTTATCGTTACACGAGCCGCGAACTGCGCTGCTACCTACTGTCTGGGCCAATCAACATCAACTAGAGCCGGTTTCTAATATACTAATAAAACCATATCGTTCATAGCATTACATAAGGTGTACTGAAACAATAATGAATGCACTACATTAATAAAAGGCGTGGTCTCCTGGCGACTTTATCATCGGATGCAGATTCGAACCAATGTAATGCAGGCGAGCATGAGTGCCATTACGCTCAAAGATATAAGTACTTATTCAATAAATTTTAGGCACACGAAAAATGGCAAAAGTCATCATCGTAAGCAAACCTAGATTTAAAAATTGAAATCTGGAAACGAAATTCTCTAGGTGAGCAAACATGGTGATCAATGCTCAAAATTTCTCTTTTTTAGAATACATCTTTGCCTTTTCCTTTGTATCCCAGTGGAAATCCTCATGGACTATCCCTCGTCAGGGGGTTGACAAGGGAGGTGTGCCGGACTTTTACCGGTATAAACCACTGGAGCGTCCTCATCTGCCTATGGCCGGGGGTACAGGGTTCGCTTTCACAATCACTGCGCTCCCGGCACACACCTACGTTTTAAGAAAAAAGACATTTTTAAAGGGCAATTTTTTTTTTCATCAATTATTTCGGATCACGAGGTATTAAGAAGATATGAAACCGGAGTCATTATTTCTAGTGTTATCTATTCCAGCGTGTCTATTAAACTGACTTAGGTATTACCGATAAGTGTGTTATATGCCAGCACGTTATTTAAATGAGCAGAAAATGTTCAATTATGACGTACATACCGGGAAGCTTGTTTATCCGGTATGCTCTGAGCTAAGTAATGTAATCGACTCGTAAAAATTGTGTGATTGCCATATAAAATTGTAAGTAAATAAAGTAGAGCCCTTTGAATATCTCACCAAACACTCTTTCTTACCCGCATCGAGATAACATAAATTTACCTAGCTTTACGAATATTATAATTATGTCATCCTGATTTAAATCTAAATATGACGTCAGCCAATCAATGCCCCACTACTCCATCAAAGACTTTACCTATGATATATGAAAAGAACGATCATTTACCGCTACCCTTGCTCCATGCAAGATTGGTTACTTCAAATTCCAAAAAATCCAGGTTTTCGTCATAAATTAATATGAAATACTTAAAACACTGAAAAATCATGTGGACAGGATTTGATTCTGCAACGTCTCTTACGAATGTGACCTTATCATCGATAAGCCCCGGCACAATAATATACGAAATTAATTACTTCATATATAACAGTTGAGGAGTTAACTGATGTGAGTGACGTCACAGTCCAGTATATCGCGGCTCGTCTTCAGATAACGGCGGCGCATGCACTGCCTTGCTAACGGTACATTATCTTAATGAATTTGGAGATTATCTCCATTATGGTGATATATGAGCTAGCCTTGCTAACGCTACTATTAATTAATTAGTAGCTCTGCCTACTCAGATTTATAGCTGGCTTGATATATGAATTAACTGTCTAGTTCTGTTATGTTAACTCTAATTCGAGTTACTTGCCGAGGGCTATATCTAGCATTCTCTATTATACCCTTACCTACCCATAAATCAAGCAAAAACTTTTATCTTCAAACCTTAAACTACGGCAGCAGAGTTTGCGAACGTCAGACGTCATGGAGGTGGAAAAACGTGTCACTTCATCCATCCGTCGAATTTATTTCATAAGGAGTAATTGCTTTAAAATAGTTTATGCTGTATTGTAACAATTGGGTAAGGAAGCTAATCAGCGTAGTTGTGACCAGGACATTCACTGGTGGTGTGCATGTCGCCGCTGCGGCACCGTCCGCCCACCAGGCGGCAGCACTGCCACTCACTGACAAGTGGGCTCTGGTCCAGTTATGCATGTTCATTTACCTCTTAACTTCGTAATTGCGTGATAAATGCCTGTTAAAGACTCAGTTTATTTCTTAATGCTTTACATGGTATAACTAGATCCTTTATCATCGTCAATCTGTTGAACGTTGATTTGATTTATTCAAGTCGCACTTTTAGTATCTGGTAGTAGTAGTCGCGCAATAGTTTACTTGACTCGTATTTTATTTTCGAAGAAGCTTTCCGGCTTTGTGACTGTGTAACCAATTATACATTTGTGTGAAATAAATATTCCAAATAGTTGTTGCATTTCACAAAACTCTTGGCAGAAGTCACTGCGAAATAAGATATGTGTATTAATTAATAAGGAAATAAATAACATAAAGGTTATTTCCACCCAGATTTTATAATTAATGCAAACACCTAATATTTTGGCAGTTAATTAACTCTTTCACATGGCGATATTTATTATATGGCCGATGACTTTGAGAAATCGAAGTCCATTACCGTTCGGTGCGGAGCCACACTCGCGGACACACTCACTGTGGGGAATATTACCAATTAGTAACTGTTGGCATGATGCATAACGCTGCTAATATGTGAGGGAGGTTTGGTTGTTACTGTTGCTCCGTAAATCTGTAGTACGCGGGTTTAGCAAATTACACATCAATTTAAAAGATAGAGTTGAGTATCCTACTACTGATGCACGCGTGTCGTCTGCAGTTTTGCCTATTACTCGATCCGAAAAATCGTGATAGTTTTAAGTGGTAATACGAATAGGTACAACTAGAAATTTATCAGACTTTTTAGATACGTGGAACTGCTATCAGTTTGATGGGATTTATTTATTAGGAATTTGTGGACATATTATATATTTATTTTATATCTGTAATCAGAGGTTCAAGCCACTGTATTGAATTCAAATTATGAAGATGCTTTCTATTAGGTATGGTAAAATATTTACACAAATAGTCAATTTAACGACAGACATCAGTACCTCCGGTGGTCAAGTTACAAGTCAGTGTTACTGATAATTTCATCAGCCACTAACCATTAAGGCTACTATTTCATAAACACCCATAAGCCTAGCAGCCCACTGTTTATTTCAATATAAAGAATAACTGTGAAATATAATATTTATGAGATGATCATATTTGTACGCGATCGCCTCTAAACACACATCTCCGACGTATGGGAGTCGTAAAACATAATGTTTTAAAATGTTACGATAATGGGTGATTGTGAATGTTCGGGAGCTGTACAATAGTAGCGATGATCGGCGTGCTCGTAACAATATATATCAAACATATCACAGTTCAACAAACAAACTGATTTTTGTTTAGCAACATAGTGTCAGTGCGCCTGGTTGTGGTGTGTTTCTATTTTTTTTTTATAAGTCGTAATTTGGTACTAACTTATTTTACCGAGTGACTGATAATCATTTTACTATGCCATAAAATTGATGCAAAATACATCTGAAATGTGTTACTGGAGCTGCAGACACGTCAATGTTAAACTAACGTAGAAAGTAACTCTGTGTGATTGATAAAAATACAGCTATAACCTGTACAAATAATTCAGATTAGTATTAGTTTGTTAATTGGCCAACTGTTTTTGCTCTTACACGCATTTTTGTTACACTTTTATTTAGTTAGATTTCTAAAGATTGTAGTTATGTGGTTCGAATGCGGCAGGGGACGGAGTGCGGGCCAGGAGTGACCACAATTAAATATGATAAGTTATTAGTGAGCAGACAGATATCGCGGCAAGTAGATCTGAGCTCTTCCTACGCGCGACGTCGACGCCCTATAAAACACCATTTTCCAACATGTTATCATTAATTTGGACTGGTTTTGGTTTATTTTTATTAGAATAGTTTCGCCTCGATACCGGTTGGTCCCAACTGAAGGCTCTTGCTAGATAACAGTACCCCGTATATTTATGTGTCGCCCGCGCCGCGCGCGCTCGGTGCGGAGACGCTCGGCGCGGCGCGGTGCGGACCGACACGGATCGAGCAAGCTCACTTCCAATATCACAGTTTCGTGTTTCATAATGAGTAGAACACGTTTTTATAGGCTACAGCCGGCGACAGAGACGTCGCGTGTATACCAATTGTAAACCTAAGTTTTCAATGAGAAAAAATACTATATCTACTATACTATAACTTAATGATGATTATTAACAGAAATGCGATACGTAAACAATAGGCTAATAAACAACGATTAAAATCATTTTAAAGTACTTAAAAAAAGTATTATTTTCTACAAGTGCCCACCAAGTAGCACAAAAAAAAGATAAGGACGATGGATTTACTAGGTATGTAATTCGAATTTAGGTTTTTAACCAAGCTAGCTATAGTTGTAAATACTAGTGATAATTGCATCAGCCAATTGCAGAACGTGTTGAATGTCTAACGCCGTTGTTGGTAAGAACACATCGGCGGGCGTCGTGAACATCGCAAGACGAAATAATGGCCGCGTCCAGTGGCACGGAACGATCCGGTTGATTGTGTTCGCAGTTATAGATTTTACCACCGCACCACGCACGGGGAAAAAGTACAACTTTTCATGCACAAGCTCTCTTATTACCATATAAGGAGAACTTGCTTACATTCCCGTAAACACGCTCACCAGCAAAACCAACCCTATTCAGCAAGAACACAATTCATATTCTATTGTGCCAGCTATCAACTTTGTTATTTCAAGGCATATAAAAGACCCGATTAATTTTTTCTTATGATATATGACATTTTGACAGTATTAATGTACACGCTAATGTGCTCAATGACCATTCTAATATTGCGGGTTTTTGTGCGGAGAGCATCGATGTTTACGTCCTGGACTTGTTTGTGCTGCAGCCATAGGAACCAGTCCAGCTGAACTAAACCCTGTTGTACATTTTTTACCCTACCTAGTTGTAAGTTATTCCTGTTTGCATATTACAAATTAATAAACATCACATGCAAGTAGGTTCTGAAAAATAATTAAAAAAAAAGCGTGAGGTCGTCTCCAACGCATTCACTGTGAGCACATTAGAGTTTTCATTGAATGTGGTTGTGCCCGAAACGCGGATGAGTGTGATATACTGATATTAGGTTTTTAGTGAGCGCGCTCGTTAGCCGAATATAACGAAGTTAGACCACCATCAATATAGTGAGAGCGTGCGTGTTGGTGACAACCCGGTGTCCGGGCGACGCGACGCGCCGCGACCTCCGCGCGGACCCAACACATGATCTTTGGCATTCCGTGAAGATTTCGCAAATGACACCTCGGCCTTAATGGACCCGCGGCTAATGAGGTGGCACAAGTTTACGACTACTGCGCTTGTTACATTTGAATATTGACCTTATTATTGATATAAATTATGACCCGAGAATACATTAGCGGTGGATCGAAAAACTAATGTTGATTCAGAATTTATAAGGAGGATATCACTTCGTAAACTCTATTAAACAATCTTCCCCGCTGTTTGAAGATTTAGAATTCGCAATTTGGGTAATTGTAGAAGTAAATTGTAACCAAAATGGTTACAATTTAACTTTCACGATTTACAATGAAATCTTGTGTTTCCGTCAAAATAAATCGAGGCTTATCAATTTATTCTAAAAGTCATAGATTATAGGTATCCTTCATCCTATTTCACACCAGCATTTAATATTGTGACATGTTTACTATAAACCTTGATGCGATATTTGGACATTTGATCTTTATAAGTTTGATTTGTCATAGGTCAACGTGTCGTGAGATGGTCCATATAAATAAATAAATTACTTGTCATCGATTACTTCCTAGAACTGTAATCTGAGCAGGCTCGCCTAGTTTTGTGCAAAATGTTAAAGTCACATGTACCTATTAGCTTATATCATTTTATCTAAAAGTTTCGAATGTCATATTCATTGCTTAACGAACCTATTTGACATTATTATTAATGACTAATTAATACAAACTTGTAAAGAACGTTACTTTTCTTAGCTTTGCCGCTTGGGAATAAGTGCCGTTTATTCAAAGCATTTTTTCTTAAATTAACATATAAAAAAATTTCGTAGCCTTCTAATTATCTATCTGTTAATTTATTTTTTATGGTTCTCGTCTGTCACTCGCGTTTTAAGCGTGGTTAGTCGGTGCGGTAATTACGTCGTTTGCGCGCAATTACCGCCTGCATGCGCGTGCGCAGGCCTACAGCTCCACCGTGTGTCACTCGGCCTGCCTCGCGACCGCACCTGCCGATATATTATGATTGTTTACTGATACGCCGACCACTTAATTATTATAATTATTAGTATAAACTGAAAAACTTCATGATGAATTTTAATTTCAAGGCATACCATGAGTATTTGTTTGTTGTGTAACAAACATCTTATACATTTGTGTTGTTAATTACATCAAAGTTCACAGTTTCGTTACATTTCAATTTGTATAATTAGACGTTTGGTTGTAGCGGCTTCTTTGTAATGATACCAGGTCTTAATAGGCCCTACTTTGACATGTGCTACGCAATGATGTATTGTGTTTTATGGTCCTTATTAGCTAAATAAATAAATGCCAAAAAAAGGTTAGTTTATACTGTTGATTTAATTACTTTCCATCCATACATGGTTTGATTGACGAGAATTTTTTTATTAATAGTCATTCGTCAAGTTATTCAGCCACTTGTGTGTTCTCTTCTGCATTTCAACACTTTATCATTATTTATTTGCAACAGTTAAACTTGTAACAACTAGACATTCAAATATAGACTATGTATGAAGTTGAACAATAGGCGTTGAGATTCCTGTGTCATTGCGCAGTTCATACATTTGACAGTATAAGATAATCGCATATCTGTCTGCTTCGGTGACAGGCGCTAAACAAGGAAAATACAACGAAATACTGTAAACCTATTTGTTATTAGAACTATTGTAATATCCGTAGAGTTAAGAAGGTAGAGTCGTAGCAACACCTGATTTACCTTCAAATTACTGCCATATTTTGGTCAACTAACCTAAAGAATATTGCATCAAAAGTATTACCAGCAACAGTAAATTAGAGGCTTGCGAGAGATTTGCGGCGTTGTCTTATAAACCACTCAAAGCCTTGGTTTCTGTTCGTACATTTTACATTATTTTACCACATGGGACCTTATTGGTGGTGATCTGTATCTTTGCAGAGTGATCCTAGCAGATAGTCCTCCTCTTCGCAGCAGAAGGTCTGCAGTCCTCGTCCCCGCGAACAGGTTGCGGGTGTCGGCGGCTGGTTGCCGGTTTATCTACTCGCGTCTCGCTATCGATTACCTTATATTATAAAACTCGTTGACATTTTTAGACATGCGCAAATTGCAAGGTGGATGTCCTGCCATTGCAACCCGATATGTGGAAAATTAACTTATTCTAAATATTCTTATGCTATAGGTAAATCTGTTACGGTCTGATCTGTTTTAATATATTATACATTAATCGAGTAATATAATGTCTAATAGGCTATGTATTACCTAACTGTGTTCATTCTCCATAAATAGCCAAGGGTGTCGTAGCGGCTTTATATCGGCGATGACAAGCACGTAAATTGTGCACTCATATTTTTAAACAGTCGTTTCCGTGACTAAATAAAGTGCGTAGTTTAGTTAGCACTTGTATCATTTATCTGAGCGCATCGAGTGCCGGCAGGTCGCGGCTGTACGGGCGGCAGCGGCCGGACCTAACATACACACTTTATGATTATTGGCGTTGATTCGCTTATCTGCACTCAGCTTCTTTTGCTATCTCAATACTAGGCAGGACTATAAAGTGCGGGACACAGTGTCACGCGCCACCTGGACAAATAATGCTGTTGGTTAATGGCGGGTCGTGGACACTCGCCGCAGCCGGAGCCACTACAACTCACTTTGTTGTCTATGATTATAACGTCTTAGTTTTCGACCAACGTAGGTGCCAAAATAACAATTACTTGTCCTTTTTCCTTAAGACTTCTTGAAGTACGCATGAGTAACCAACATACCTGTTTACTAGATTAAAAAGAAACGTTAGCAGTTCTCAAGGTCGGTACATGAGAGTGAGCAACAATCCGCCATCACATACACACAGTACGCAGGCTGCCTACACACGTCCTCAGGTACGAGCTCATAGGTATGTGGGGAGCGAGTGCGTTGACGTAAAGCGTAGTTATTCATGCGTCGTACGTCACGGCCGCGACGTCGTGCGTGCGATCCTACCGGGAAGCGATCCGCTGCCGGGAGGTGAGCTACCTCCGTACCCGGGACCTGGGAATGGAAGGAGAGAAGGGGATCCGAATCACCTAACACAATTTTTGTTAAGAAGTAATATCTAGTCTTTGGGAACATCTAAATATGTTTTCTCCTTATCCGATTACGATAATTATAATAAGGGCTCTGTTCAGCATTTCTGCGTGAAGGATTCTTACATATCGTTACTTACACTTACAGTACCTACCTATAGTCAACAATCGACTATGTAGTTCCTTAAGTCGTTAGTGTGACAGCCTACATGTCACCAGGAGGGAGTGAGATCGGTGTCACCGTAGTGCGAACTGCTGTTTAGCAGTACTTGTAACGGTGTTAGTACGCATGTGAGCTGTGATGATAATGGTACCGGCGTAGTCCTGGCCGCTGCTGGCGAGGGGCGCGACCGTGGCGCGGCCGTCGACCTTGCGGGAAACCGTGTCAGAGAAAAGCTTTCCTCCTGTTTGTGATGCGTACGCCACGAACACTGCTCTACTTCGACGTCACGGTTATTTATTTAAATTTTCATGTGCAAAGACCGAGTAAAGGCACTGTTTATGTATATTATAATTTCTGTATCTTTAGATTTGATAACCTTATTTGGTTTAAGTGAGAGTCGTTTCAATGAAAGTGGAAAGTAACGTTGAGAGCTAAAATAATTATTTATATAATGAGTATTAGCTTATCTATTTAAACTTGATTTAATCTAGATCAAAGTGTCGTTAGTTAAGCACCTAATTACTTCAGACTTTCAAGTTGACGGCAATATCTCGGATTCATTTCTCGCTTGTCAGTGTTGCAAAGCTCTTGCAATTTTTACAACCTGTTGTAAAACAAGTTTAACCTATTGCACAAATGAATAATTTAAATCCTAAAGATAGCTGTCAATGAGGCAAATGTGTGTCTTGTGAGGCTAGACTCGGAGAAGCTAATCACAATCATTAGTATCTTGATGAATTGATAAATTATTTATCACATGTGTTTAGATATAAAACTCATCATTGCTGTCTTTATAAGATAGTCGGTTCGGTTGTATGGTATGTCGGTTCTTCTGTATAATTATAATAAATTGTTTGTATTGATTTTTAATGTGTGCCCGGCATTAGTTGTCGACATCTTTATGAAGCCCCATCTTCGCATATGGGCCCGGGCATGGCGGCAGGCGGCGTGGCAGGCAAGGCTCGGCTTCGCTATTGTGCTATAATTTTGGGAGTTGGAAGTAAATCATTGTGCGGCATGTATGGGCATGGCGTGCGACGGCTGAAGCGGGATGCATCACGTAGACGAGTGTATCGGCTATCGTCACCAGACGTCCGGCCGGACTTATAGGGCGCTCCCAAATAGAGCCACTTGCGGAGCGTCGCGCGCTCGCGCACCGCATACTAATCGCGGCGAACCCGGCTAACGCTTCAATCGATACGGAAAGAAATCCTCACACAACTCAACTATGTTTTAGGCTGTTCCAAGACTTATTTTGAGAGTTTTGTCGTGTACTAACCGATTTCATGATAAAAATAGCTTGTGCGAGTTCATACACATGAGGTGTTTATTTCTAAACTCTTCCAGATACAGTGACATATTACTGAAAGAAACATTGTAGCAATTTAATTTTTAAGGAAAATAAATTAATAATATTAAGATCAGTACACATCATGCTTACAAAAAACGTCAGATGTCAGAAAGGCATCCGCATATCAAACAAAATAATGACGCCTATCTATCACGCGCCGCAGTAACAAATGAGCTCGAAGCTGACCAAACAGTTATTTCAAGTAGCCATATTTCACTTAGCGGCGCTTTTAACTTCTCCTGGTAATACTCACTTGGGTTTTCAAACATTCAATCAATTGGAATTAGAAATAATTTCCTATTTGTAAAACGTAAATGTTTGATAGCTAACTTTAGAGAGGATGACATTCGCTAAGGAATCTAAGTAGGCAGTAGGTAGTTTTTTTAAAGGAATAGATTTTTGTTTTAACATGAAATTCTGTTTGTATGTAATGACAAGTTAGGTACCTACTCTAATTTATTTGGACAACTTCACAAAAAAGATAGGTTGACAAAGTTTTGATATGGGCACTGGATTAGACCAAATTACACACAAAACACAATATAGTTTTTTTTTTTTATAATCCAAAATTAAATTAAAAGGATTAAGGTCGAAATAAATGTAGTCAAGACCGAGCGACCTTCACGGTCGTGTTCCGCGCGATCCTTCCACTAACTCATTATAAATATGTTCTACGATATACATTTATTAATGAGGTATAAACTACGAATACAGTTGCAATATACAATTCAAATTTTGCTAAAAATAAATGATCATCGACACTATATTTTTATAATGTTCCGGTTTCAATATGTATTAATATGCAAAACGTTTTACGATGTTAGTTTTAGAAGTCTAAGTCAAAACTTACGTAAAGTTTTAGATATAAAATAATTTAACGATTCCCAGATGGTTAAAATAGGTGTAGATATTATTGGCGATTTTAAATAATCTGACCTGATGAATATGTATGCATTTGAGACACATTCATAACGCACTAGATTCTAATCTGCAAATAAAAAGTCCATTAAGTGGACATAAAACGTTACGTCGTAAAATTTTAGAGTGTTTTACATACGAGTAGCATCGCGAAGCTATTGCTACAGAACACACAACCACGCACCGACGACGGCGGGAACTCGAGACGCGCAAGCCTAACGCGCAAAAAATGTTTTTGATTTTCTTTCGAAATGTTGCATTAGGTAAGCTGCCCACTGAAGCGTGTCTCATAGATATTCGCGCGTGCAGTATTGACGCACCACGACGAGCGTTTGTCAACGCATGCTTCGATGCGTCGTTTTTGTGGCGCGACCACGAATCTATGACGCTACGCATCAGTGGTCGGCAGCACTTATGCGAAACTGTCTGCATATCATTACGTGCTTTATTTATTGTTAAAAGTTTCTCTAAAATTATTGGTGTTTCACATTATTTTAATTTACTGAGAAATTGTATTGGCAAGCTGTGTTTAGCTTCTGTTATTATGCGCCATAAAAAATGACATACAAAAATATTATCCGTTTGCTTGTGATTTATATATTCATTAAGTGATATGTGGATTTTTTTTACTTATTGAGTGATTGTAAGATGTAAATTATATAAAATATCTTTTGCGCTGAAATAACAATATATTATGTTATCCGTTTTCTGTGTTATCCGAGCTTTGGCTAGTGTAGAGCATACGAGCTTATTATCGCTTCAAGAATACATGCGTATTGCTTTAAAAATTTATACAGGAATTTAAATGTCACAGTTGTCGATCTAACAACGAAAACAAACAACTCAAAAATTTAAGCTACACCGAAGAGTTAATTTACATAAAACTTACGAAACAGAACAAAATAGAGTTCATTTAGCTTGTAGGGAGTATGTTCCAGGATGTTTTTGTTATAATTGCGTATAAAATAAGAGGCTTCGGTAGGTGTCGGGTCGTTAGCATGGCGGTCACGTCGCGCCGTAAGTAATCACTGGCGTATCTAGCTACCGGGGTTAGCGGACGCCGGCGCCGCGCCGCCAGCCTGCCAGCACAGGCAGACCAGCCCCGGGCCACGCACAGCTGACTGCCACACGGCAACGGTCAATATCTAGAGCTTACTCACAACAATCGAAGAAAAGGGGATAAAAGGGCGACCGCATTTGTATACGAAAACTCTACAAACGTAAATGCTGCTTACCTATAATAATATGTAATCTATTGTGATTATTTTTTATTACCTACTCTTTTGATAATAGTTATAATGAAGTTTTAAGACATCAATTTGTATATCAGCAATAATTAAATATCGACGACACAACGCGCACAGACAGACGGTACATAAGTATTGTAATTAGCATAGTCGTGATCGACCGACGGATAAAACGAACATGTTAGGTACCTATTAAGTTGTAGGCGATGGGACCTGCGGACCTGCTGCTGTCATACTGCGACTTATACAAAACAAAACTTTTTGCTTGGTGAATAAACAAAGAAAAAGAGTATTTAATATAAACTAAACTTTGTCTTTTTGGACCATTGTTTTTGAGTTAGACAACAGCAGTTAGTTAGGTACAGTTTTCTAAATTGAACTATTTATTTGCGATTGTCATTTCTTATTGAAGTACTAACGGCAAGGTGTGTTTTCCATCACGTTTGTAAGTGAAACAAATAAACATCAACAATGCGTTACCCGGATGCGAGCACTTGTGTATGTGTGCGGTGTCGTGTAGAGAAAGTAACGCACACGCACATCACTAGGACTGTATGTTATCACTGTGAGGTGACGGCGAGGAGACATTAGATGTTACCAACTAGACAACTGAATGTATGATCTTAAACGGATCCTTCCAGGTCATATAGTGACCATTTATCTAGTTACAAGAAAAGTCAACAGTCTTAAACAGTCTGTGATAATCTAAACTGACATTAACTTATAATTATGTAGATGTTGGAGAGTAAAGTCTTATTCAAAGAGATCGAAGCCAGCACTACATTAACATAGATCATTGTTCTAATGCTGTTAATCGACGCTAATAGAACGAGTGTACAGCAATCCGGTTGAACCACAGAGCAAGTTGGAAACGTAAACAAACCAACACGGATCGACCGCGGAGCAACTATCGAAAAGAAAAAAAAACGTGACATTTTTACAACTAGTGATACGCTTGCGATAGCTGTAAATGCCTTCAAAAACGTCACAATTGTGTATTGTCACCTACACAGGACCACCTGGCCGGGCCCGGCTCGGCCCACACGACGCCCGACTCGTCAGCCTATTTCAACAATCAATTACTCCACAATACTGTATGTAAACTCTGCTAAAGATGCGCACGGCGTGCCCAAAACGTAAAAAAACAAACTGGAAACGTCAAAAAGCTGAACGCTCCGACGTTCGAGACAGAAAAGTAAACAAAACGCATCAATCAGAAGCATTCAGTGCAACAGAGGACGCGGGACACGGAGCCGAGCGCGCAAAAACCACTGCTCCCAGGCAATAACTCAAAACTGCGAACATCCCGACCCGCTCGGCCACTACGTAACTTACACTGTGCGTTTTTTAGACTCTTGTCACTCGTCAAACAGTCGTCGGGCTCATGATGGGCTGCCTTCGATGGACGCCTGCCAACCTCCTTCGGAAAACAACAACGCCCTATGCTCGGCCCACGGCGAAAGGAATTACAATCTATATAGAAGACAATTGAGTATCAATTGGGTTGCGGTGGCGCGCGTGTGTCGACGTTGTCGTCAACGTTTGAAGGCAAGTGGTAGTGTTTTTTTGCCCTCGGCGACCTGGCGGGCTCGACGGAACTGACTGGCCCATTGTATGGTAATTAACCCGGCCGGATTTTGTTCGAGCTCAATTATATTATGAAGCTTAACCGCACAGCTAAAGTCAAAAGTCACCCGTGTGCCTTTTGTTGCGGAGAAACCGGGCGCGTGGCTGCGCCTGCGCAACGCACGCCCACATCCTGGCGCACGCCATGTCCAACGCTGGGACATAGGTTGTAATGAGCCAGAGCATGCGATGCAATCATACTTATCTACATCAATGTGTGTACAACCCTGAGGTTAATCTTACGTGCCGGTATAATCTCCAAACTTTTAAGAAATAATTAACTTTTTTTTACTATATTTGCGGAATACGTAAAGATTTCAATCCATACAATTTAAAAGCCTATCCAGCTAGTTCTTGCTATTCGCAAAACTTGCAAACTATCTAATTACTGTGGGAGCAGTCATAAGCAGAGCTATGTGTCCCCAGCGCGCAGTTCCTGGTCCGATAATGCTCCGACCAGGATTATCAACAACTAGTAATGCTACTAGTAAACACTAGAGCTACTCATGCAGCGAATATACCTACAAGTAAAATGTTACATGACATTATTTTCCTTTCCTTTTAAAGTGAGAAAAATGACAAAACAAAAAAAAGCTATTGTTTATACATTAACGCAAATATTTGAAGTCTCATAACATTTTCTAAGAAAATAGCATGCTTTTTAATAGAAAATTTAAGCAGCACTTGTAAACTGAGGAATATATTTACGTTCATTCTCTTATTTTTTGACTGATTTTAAATCCTTACATGTATTGAAGTGGTGGTAAAGACATTGTGTGAGTTTATGTTAACATGAAGGTCCAGTAAAGGCAGCGAAGTGGAAACATTCAGCTGAGATTATCATGTCGGGAGTTTTTAGCAAGGTCGTGTCGTGTAAAACAAATGCAGGGTCGGTGGATGCCCACGCGCCGGACACGCCGCTATCCAAAATATATGAACACCCAAAAAATTCTGTAGCAATCTGGATAAAACGCGCACTTCAAAGCCGGCCGCGGCCATAAGCTTCGATATTTATCGCCTTCGCCGTACACCCAGCACCGTAAAAAGGTTAGCTTGTGATTGAAAAACGAAATGTTCCCACAAAAAAAACGAATCGAGCGAGCGATCGAGTCCCGGACTCCTCACTAACTATTCCGATCATCGATTCTGTAGCGTTATTGAAAAATATCCAGCGATTCGACTCGGATTAGAGCCAGTTATTTGGCTACTGTTACTGTTGATTCTGACTTATTGATCGTTGTGTACGGACGTTCCGATGCGTGACTAGCCCATTCTGGTGATACCAGCGTTTCCAAATCCCGTGGTCGTCGTATTAAGCGATCGAGCCACTTCGAATGGTATTTGCGTAAACATGTCGGTTATTATATTCACTGCGGCTGCCTACACGCAGGATTGATGTAGTGTCTGGCTGCGTACATAACTTTGTCTAACGCGGACTCAAATCGATTTTAATCGATAATTTACGATATATTACAAATGTTCCCTTCACTTAAATACTGCTTCGAATACTTAGCCTCTTGTTGGACCGTGATTTATAGATCCCTATCAGGCAACTTTACGAAAGCTTAGTTATTGTTTCTGTAAATAAACTTTAATGACATACTAATAACCACGAGCACGATATAATGGGATAGGCAGGAATGTGTTGCGCGAAGAGGAATGTTACCTATTTAAGGTCCGGTAACAGATGGACTTAGGTTCATACCTGGTGAGGTCCGTGCTAGGTATCGTTATCGATATTTAATCGCCTGGACAGACGGATACATCAGCAATCACATTTAGGCTAGATTATAGGTATATCACTTCAGGTAACTTTAATAATCATTGATTAAATTACCCACTTTACACGTACAACATAGATAAAATGGCATCTGAGTTGGGTTTTAAGCAAGTTATAAAATGTTTCTAGCAGTTCGAAGGTAATAAAATTAATCGCGGTAGTTAAAACACACAACGCAAGTAGAACCCGCTTATAGTTGTTCGTGCGTTGCACATCATATCCGAATAGATTTAGCAGCTGATTAAATTATCGGGAGACGAACATTTGTGACAGATCGTAGCCCAAGTATAGTTCTATCATAATTTTGTAAAACAGTCTTAATACCTTTAGGTTAGCCGTAATAGTTCTGAGGGCATACATGACATCATGGAAATATAAAATGATTCATAATATTTAGTTGAACACTTAATAGTAAACTGGTCATAAACACTGCAAGAAATAATTGCTAATTTCCTCCTATTACCCTCACGGTATTCGTAGAGTAGCAAGCCATTACGCAGATAATATGATTATTTGTTTGACATGTACACACTACATTAGCAAATATGTGTTACACAAGGTTTTAGGTTTACGTTCCTATACCGATGAGGTCATTACCCCCACGTGTCATCACCAAGAACATGCCCAATAAACATTTCCTTAACTATAATTCCCACAATCGCACAATTCCATTCGCTCACGGAATAAAATATGTTAAAGTCTAATATAAATATCTAAGTTGGGTCAATTAACCGTGAGAGGGCTGTAAGACGAGCCGGCGTCACGCTGGGCCCCGCGCTGGGCCCCGCGCTGCGCCCCGCGCGGGGCACCCCGGCCGCGCCGGTCGCCACAATTTATGGCTGAGCTCGGCCACGCCGAATTAGCCGGCGGAGGTAGGCCCGGCTCCGTTGCGACATACGTATGCCTTCAATTAACTATACTCGATAATTCAACTGTTATGTCATTTGTATTCGGGTTTTATTTGAGCTAGTTGAAAAGTGTGTTTGTGCTCTCTCTCGGGGACAAGTTGCTATACAATGAACTTACATGACCGTCTCTCTAAGAATATTTTCTTAGACTTGTTTTATTTTGGGCAAAAAATACAGGGTTCTAGCGAAAAATGTTTATTTAGTAACCATGAAAACAATGTTGAATGTTTTTTTTTAACGATCGCAATTATAAATTGAGTAAAAATACGTTTTTATTTGTTGACCTTTCGACCGAACTGCACCGGCCGCGGTCACTGCCGCACAAAGACAAGGTTTGCGATACCTTGCTCTTTCATAGTCATCTTCGATAGTCTTTACAACATTGACGTTTTCAAACCTAGCACTGTTACAATGTAAATAGTGTCGCAATTTAGTTAATTAGAGCTCGTCCTAGCAGTACGTTGTTGAAACCAGAATATTATTGACAATTTTGGAAATGAAAAGCACCGTGCTTTTATTACCAGCTGATGGTAAAGTAATAACGTAATCATGTGGGCCAGGGTTTAAATAACCCGAACTCAGCTAAACAGTGTCACGTTCAGCCGAAGAAAGTTACAAGACTTGCTTTCGTACCGAGAACTTGAACGTTCACATCTTTAATACATCAGCAGCTAATATAAACAGTAGCTTAGTATAATGAAAATTGTGCGAAATAATGTTCCACATGCTTTGCTGCAGACACGACAAAAACAATCCGAGTCTCTAATTATATATGTAGGAATATTTGTTCCTACCCATCGAACACTAGGTAAACAACTAAACGTGTTTGTTACGTTATAAAAATATGATCCAGGAAGACGAGGCAAAAACAATGCGCGGCTGGAGTGCGACTTGCCCTTCGCACTGACCCCGCACTACCTACTTAATTCACAGAACGATCGATTACAATTTCAAATTAATACTATTCATGCGCTCGACAACGTACCCGATTTGGCGGACAACGGTCACTTTCGTCCGATATATAATTCTTTTTATAAATTCACCGCGTTACCCGCTACAGGCGACCGTTGTATCGATAAATTTCACATCACATCATCTGTAATTTGATAACCCTAGTGACCGGTGGTCACTATTTCCACCTGCGTACCGATTATGGTCACTCGTTTCCCCCTTGCGCTCGCACTTGTGCCGGGACAATGAGTGAGAAGGGGACAGCGATGCTCCATCTGAAAGAAGGCGCCAAAGAATAAGAGTATGGAGAGCGGTCACCGATAGGGTTGCGCGTGTAATTCGATAGTTTGATAGGAGTTATGGTCTCGTCGTGATCGCTCAATTACCGACGTTTGTCGTCGGTCAGGAAGTAATAAATACATGTGAGACGGGCCGCTCGCACTCGGAAAATTTATCCGCCGCGCTTTGACCACCATCGGATTTTGTAATAAATAACACAAAGCTAGCTATTTCCCCCATATATCGCAGCTGATCTGAGGACCTCATGTACTCTATGGTCAGCTATGAAAAAAACATGAGAGTATCATGTGGCCGCTACATATACTGTTAGAATTAGTGGAAAACAACAACGATGACATTAAACGTGAAATAGGCTCAGACCTTATGCAACCAGACAGCTCTGCATCCATAACGTACAATAATAGAAGGAGGCTTAATTCCAATGTTTATTGATTCCTCACCGCGCATGAGCTTGTCCAACTTTAAACAATGAGCGAGGCATCCAAACTTTCGTTTCCCACAATGTCTTTAGTTAACAGTAACTGTCGAAACTAATAGCGGCGAGTGACCGGTGCCGGCGCAGTGCTGAGGCATTCTCAGAACCAATACACGCCGGTAGGCGAGCGACTGTCAACACGCGGCTAATTAAACATGCTTTGTCTTAACTGGCGAGAAGAGTAGCTACGCGCAGACGAAGCACATCGCACTGAGAGCAAGCGGCGTGCTGCGCAACTAACTTAGAACTCGTCTCAATGTTACAATCATCCCGCAGTCATACGGTAGTTTTTGTCAATGTTCACCCTATAGTAATTGAGGTAAATGGGTGGTAGTAGATGATGGTACATTGGATGTTACTTTAATAAAATCAAGGAAAGCTACCGAGTGTTTGTCAAAATGGCATGTCTATGTACAAATATATTATTATTAATTTAATTAAGCGATGGCACTTTATATGATGAAACTTAATGATCTATATTCATAATCTATGACAGGAACCACGGCAGCTCAAAGACAAAACAGTGTTTGGTGCGAACGGCGGCGCGGGCGCAGCGGCCAAATGTTTGCACTGACAACAACATATTTAAATACATAAATGTATCTTATTGGTTCCTCTTGTAAAGGTGATTATCGCTTGTAGTGTTTTGGGCGGTAAAACTGTAAGTATGACAGTACAGTGTTACCTGACGTAATATCGGTTCACTAGTGCGAGCAAACAGAGGAGGCGCGCCGCTAATCAACGCGGCAAACTGATGAATGACGATATTATGAAAGAATTATCCAATAACTCCGTGCGAACACTTGGCTGACAGTGACAACATACTGTACCTGTGTACTTCCACATAGTACGAACTGCCGAAGTCACAGAGCCAGGCCCACGTTTGAATCATTCATAGCCCGCTCATGATTGGGTATTAACATTCTGCATCCAGTGTTGGCGCTCACGACGTCTTACGGTACTAATACTGAAATAGACATGAATATCTCAACACTAAAGACGTCTTAATGTTCCATCCTCGCATACTTAACACGATAGGTATATATTAACTTACAGGTTTATTACAAATAGCTCAGTCCTTTGTTTACACTTTTTAAAGCAACGTAGAAATATATCGGTAAGGCATAATCTGTAACTGATTGTATTCATCAACACTTAAATTTTTGGTTCGCGTGGAATACAATAAATTGATAAGTTAAGCTCACATGTTGAGCGGAACCTTCAACGTCGTAACTTACAAGGGACAGCTCAGTGACGGCGGAATCGTGTTTCTCGTAGCTCGTAGCACATTGACGCAGACTGTTGATGCTGAGTGAGAACGGAAACATAACCTCAACAGAATTGATGAACTACTAAAATGTGAAAAATAATTTAAATTAATATAATCTTTATAATTGTAATTATATTGATTAATTACGTTATAAACCCATCCACTTCTTATGCATCTCTCATTTGAGTTAGTGAAAACATTTGAGCCAAAAACGGTTTGAAGTTTATTTTTTATGAAATTTATAATGATATGCCACTACTCTTGTTATTTTTAAATATATACGTAAAGCAGTTCCGTTTGCCTCGCAGTTTAGGCAACAACTTTCACTGAAACAAAACAGGCACTAATTTAGAAATGATCGTAAAAATTAATTAACCGCGGTGAAGATATTATAATATTATGCCTAGTAAGACACACTCAAGATAACAGGGGAACATAAAGATTATCATTATATGAATAATTCTTACTTGCGGCAAAAGTACTTCCATCTGTATTGTTAAAAATAAAAAGTATTTGTTTGTAGAAACTTTTTTGATTTGGTTTTTATAAGACGTTAGTCTGATCGCTCTTCTAATCCATATGAACATGACGTATTAAGGAACGTGCGATATAATGTCATACCGAGTTGGTTGACAAATTCCATGGTCTTTTCCATAAAAAGTTAGTTATTGGCAGTGAATTAAAAGGCGAGTGAAATCGTAAAGAACAATAAAGTAGAGTCCTCTCAAGGATACGCCGCTGGTAGATCAGGTCTCATGTTAGAGGGCAAACCTATTTATCTTTTGCAAATTAACATACAATTACGTTGTAACCACTTTAAATCCTAGGAAAGTAGGTACTTTATGATGATTGCGACATTGAAGATGCAACTTTCTAGGTTTGCCTTGGTGTTGCTCACGAATGACAGTCGATTTTTTAAGTACCGAGTTTGCGACACTCTGGTCTTTGGCTCTGTTATTGACGGAAAAAGAACATTTTTGGGGTATCCTTTTTTGGTTTATATTTGGGCGAAATTTGGGCTAAAACCGACGCAGAGTGGTAGGAGTTAGATGCTCTGAAAGTCCCGAATAGATTGGCAAGAAGAGCAGGCTAATGTACTCTACGAGTATATTGCATAAGTGTTGGGTTTTCAGTCGTATGAAACCACACATTCAAGCAGCCATTCTAAGGAGAGTTAGTGGTTGGAAGGTATATGGTAGTAAGTGGACATCATCGTTAGCTTCTCTGTCTCCAGCATGATGTTCCCGCACGTGTTAACATTTGTCTCCGTCCGCGGTCACGACGCCGGTGCGCATGCGCGGCGGTGACGTGTGGACTCCTGTCGTTTTGTTTGCGACGCTGCGACTTAATCTGATCGCTTCTTACTTTCAATCATATTACCGTGCGATTTGTGTGGACCTGACCAAATGAGGGGGTGATGGTTTCCATACTTAGTGTAAATAAAACAGGGAGATGAAATTAATGCTAACCTCCACTAAAGTTTACGCAGATAGGGATACTTCCATTTGTGGTTTTCGTCTGGTAATATGACTTTATAAAGGATTCACTACTTTAAATGATTTAACTACTAGTAATCGAGATATAGTAAATTGAAAAAAAACACTGAGATTCTAAAAATAATATCCATAGTAAGCTCGTCGCTGGCGGTGCATCATATAGAGATTAACTCATGAAATCGGATAAAGGCCGAGTAATAAGTGGTCGCGGCATTTGCAAGATAACGCGGTATTTATTCGTAGTCGCGCCTGCGTGTGCGCAGCCCGCACCGAATTACGCGAAATAAAGCGTTTTATTTATTCAACGGTGACGCGATTGTATCTGAGGAGGACTTCATCGGCGCGCCGAGAGGGAACTGTCACCAGATAGTGTGAACGTGGTGGTGGTTCATGAATGATTCTGCTATCAAGGTAACATTGAGTGTAAAAAGATGCTTTTAACTCATCATAACATATGTTTTCATAAAAGATAAGTTCACGAAAAAATGAGAGTGGAAACTAGCATCAAAGGCAACAATTACAAGTAAACATGTTTCTCGTGTTAGTTACAGAGATTTTAATGTACACAATTAACTATTTTTCTTCTGTTTGTTGAGAATAATTTTCTTTTAGATTTGTTTTATGTAAAACCCTTAGTACAGAGCCTAAACTAACAACAAAAATAAGCATGATATCTGCCAAATGGAATGCTCTCAGAGTGGGTACACAGCGGAGAGCATTCCTCGTTATCTATTTGCCCCGACCTTGTGAAGTCACTACTAATATTTGCGTACGCACATCCGTGTGGCGCGCGCCATGCGCATGCGCGGCACTCTCGCACACAAGTGCCTGCTGCCTGCACTTGACTAACATCCGCCACATTACCAAATAATAACATGTGTGACATTCACTGACGTACCACTGACCACTGCTATACTTGTGACGAGTTCCGAGCAAGAATAGTTGCCAGTCATTACGTCAATTCACCAAAGAGTTTGGTTATGAATGGAAGGCGGTTAGATACGTGCCAGTTCTACGCAGTGTGCTACAAAAACAATTTCGAAAAACTCAAGTAGCACTAGAATAATTGTTTTTACGGCCAGTGACGCTCATTTAAATCGCCAAGCAAATTATTAGGCAGGTTCTAAAGATAGAGTTAAGAAGCAACCAGCGTAGTTGTGATGTCAATAAAGCGTAGTATACCATCGTACCATTAATGATCGTTGATTACACATTTATTTTTTAGCAAGCGGACAAATTCATTCAAAAGCTCATCAATCGGTTTAGAAGTTTATTCAAAGATTAGTTAACTATCTGTTTACAAAGCCTTTCAGTTTAAATTCTAGTTTGTTTCATTTTCTTTGCGAATATACAAAATCATTAAAGAATCTAACTTTGATGTTCTAATAATATAATTTAAGCAACTGTAAACTTTAAAAGCTACTTTCGAAGAGGTTGGTAATATAAATATTGACATTAACGACATTCCGAAACTTTCTAGAGCAGTCTGAAAGTCTGAACGTCGGCGAAATTTTCTAAAACTAGTATTAATGTAAATGCGACTAATTGTGATTAAGTGTTTGTTGTCGTGTTGCAGTTTACTACAAAATAAATATATAGCGCTGTCCGAAATGTTGGCTTATACCTACGAGTGTTAAATATTTATCAGATGTGATTTATGTTGCACCGATACGTTTTTATTAAGTTATAAAAATGTTTACTAGCCGTGTTTTAAATAGGTATAGAGTAAAGCATTTAAAATACTACTTTGTTTAAAATATTTGTTGTTTTTTTCAATGTTAACAATATTCCCCATATCTCGGCGTAACATCTAGTCGCGTTGGTGTTATCTGGTGTGATTGTGAAGCTGTTGTAGCAGGTACATATATTATGTGCTTAACTACATAAATATGATAATATTATGATCCCAATGTATTTATGATAACGTCGGTTATTGATGTCTATTGGCGTTTGTGTTGTATTCGTTGATGGCTGAAACGCAAAACTTTGTCGCAGATTGTGTTACAAATGGTTGTTCGACTTGACAAAATTATGTGTTGGAAATGGTGAGAATTAGTTTGATTTTATCAAGTTTTATTACTAATATTTACAATAATTATCCCTCAATTCCAAGTCAATAAACCAATTCAATAATTTTATTAAGAGGATAGTGGATATTTGTACACGTAGAGTTGTCACATTAGGTTCCTCCAACAAGTTCATGTGAACATTTGTTTCAAATACTATCATTTGTTAAACTATCAGAAAAGTCGCATGGGACAAATCAATTCGATAGAATAGTTGTGTCAGTACCTACGTTCCTGTGGAAGTAAGCCAGAGCGTGGGTGTGACGAGTGTGACGAGGTAACACTTTGCCTACATGAGCATAACGCGAGGTTTATTATCTCCTCCGCGAGACCCACCCAGCTTGTTTTATGGTCGCCAAGAGTTATAGACGACGCCTCGCCGATTCAATCACGTTCACGTCTGGCTGCACAATGCCACCAAATGTGCCAAGGATCTGCTTACAACTGCAGAATTTAATTGTGATGTTTGTGATGCTTAGGATTTGATATTGTGTGTGAGCTCACCGATCAGCTTACAATAGCGTAGGTATGTGTCCACACCCTTTGGCTCAGTGGGTGTTAGCGCCGCGCGAACAACGCTCGTGAGATACCATCTCCTCGCCATGACGTAACCAGATATCACGCAAAGGTTATATAAGGAATCTTAGGGTTAGAGAGACATCGCCAAAAACCGGTAACATTAACCAATTAAATATTTACTATTAACGTCCACCGATTCCATTAGACTGGCAATAAAATAAATCATTCGATAGTTAAAAATTGTTATAACCTCGTCCATGAGTCGGGGACATAAAATTTTACGATTTTGTCTTTGGTATTTTGGCAAATTAATGAGCGTTAGACAATCGATAACGTATAATTAATTAGCTATTTGGAGTATTATGCTGAGCTAACTTTATAGGGCGAGGTTGAAGTTGCGGCGACCAAACTTACACTCGGCCTGCCCGGGTACACTACTATGCTCTCCGCTCTCGGTTCTCGGCTCTCGGCTCTTGCCTTTCGGGCCGCAGGTCGAAAAAAGCAAACTGACGAGCATTGAGCAAACACGGGTTACCAATACAATACACACAAGAGCGGTGTTTGCGCTGCGGCCACCGAGATGAGCGGCGCGCGCGCAGCTGGTAGCGGGTACCCACGCCGCGAGCCGCGCGCGCTGACATTATCAAAATATTGGACAACCGCTACCTCACTGCCGACCTGATTCCGATGGAACTGGACAATCAAATTCCTACTACGAGTATCTACGTTTGTAGATCCAACGACTTATTTATTTTCGGCCTCGCCTTGAATGTGATTGTGATCAAGTTTGCTACACTTGCCATGTTTATGAGTCTTATTTTCAAATTCAACTTCCGTGACATTATTGTCAACTTGTGACTACGATCACGCATTTCCCGATTACTATAAATTTGTTATCTATCTTAATAGTTTTATTTGCTAATTCAATATTTAAAGCACTCGCATACCATTAGCATTTCATTGAACAGTTAGGATCTGAGTGGCTTTTATATCTGGTGTTTCTTCAAGTGTGTGGTCACTATCAAGCAAAATGTAGGCAAACAACTCCAGGCTATACATTCAGTTTACTATTTGAGTGTGAGCACTGTTATTTAAACTTGTCAAGTTAAATATATATGTTTGTGAGCGCACCGAACGTGGGTTCTTTATATTTTTGTGTTGTTGCTTCACATGTTTGATTTTCGTGATGTTTGATCTAGATTGATAAGTCTTTAATACTATCTGTAATACTATCTTATTACAGATAGATTATTAGATAGATTCAATGTAAGGAGAGGTGTTGTTTTTAAGTCGTCACTTGTTTAAGTTCCTTGGTGGACATGACATAAGGGCAGTCACTCGACCAGCTGAGCCAAGGCTCGTGGGCGCATGCGCGGCGGACGCCGGACGGCCTCATGCAACACTCGTATTCAAATCAACATTATCAATAAGAATTTGATGTCTCCATTTTTGATCGTAAAACAATGACATAGTTTGCCTTTACGACGTTTTTATTGAACTCATTGAGTTTGGTTTTATTGTGCTCACTGTTTTCTTGTTATAGTCGTGATTTTGTGATTATTTCATATAATAAAAGGTAAAGTGATAGCCCATTCAAGCTCCCACTGTTAGTTTTTATGTGAACTTGAGTAATTTTTGTTTTAATGTCGATTTTTTTTTATTTGTTTTTATTATAATTGTTGAGCTTACTTAATAATTGATTTTGGAATGTGGGTGCGATTAGCAGTTTAGGTATGAAGGTGTAGGATGGAGGCTGTAGTGCAACGTGCGCCACGTGCCGGTGGGACGCAGGCGCGGCGCGGGCAGGGCGCGGGGGGCGGGGGGGGGGGGGGGGGGCAGGCGCAGGCGCAGGCGCTGCTCGGTCAGTTTACGTCAGCCGCTAATGTATGAACATAACTTAGATGGCGTATGCTCACGTGTAGTATTATTTATTCCCGATGCTGGTTCATTACTGAGCAATGCGGTCTCCGCCAGTTGACACTAACACCACTATGACGAAACACACAGGCCCACTACACCGACTACGGGTTTCTGGTTTTTTCTCTCCATGTATCTCAAGTAAGTTTATGTCTACGCGGCGCTGTTTGCGTCACGGCTAAAATGAAGCCCGTGCACCGGCCGATGTGTAATTTGTTGCCGTTTACAAATTAGAAACTCGTGTGTAATTGATACTTTCAATTTGGGTCATAACCATCGGTGATTAGAACTGAGGAAAGTAAACAAAACTGTGTTGGACAACTCTCAAAGCCGCGCGATACCTACCTAATAGAAGTGATGATAAAGCTAAAGCGATTAAGATAACACTCGGGACTTTAGATACAAGTTTTCATAAAAGCAGAAATATTTTACTGGTGACGCCGATTATCTAGAAGTAAAGAGACAAGATTACAAGAGAACTTACACCGTTATAGTTGACATAATCCACCTGCGGGAGTGTGGCCCGATACTTAGTATCATATCTTGAACTTAGAGGCTTTAAGTACACACTCTTAAATATTGCTTTATAAATAGGAAATTTCCATAATAATTAGTAAATTACAGCAGAGAGCAGCGAGTTATCTGTTTGCAATAAAGTGTGAAAGTAGACAGGGGTATGTGTGTCAAATAATATATGAGAAATATGCAAGTCCTGCAGATGCAGCTCGAGTATACCGGTGCGTGTTTACTGTGCCAAACATCTTGTCACATAATACATTACAAAAACGCAACGAAAAAACTCTTTACAAAATTAACCATCTTTGATATTAAGATTGCAATTAACAAGAGGAGCATGTAAAAAAATTAAGAGTGGTTAGCTGCGGTGAGATGTGTGTGACAGCGGCTGACAGGCCGCCGAGCAGGGCTTTATCGCGGCTGATGGTATCGTGGCGATCGCGCGATAGCCGCCTTGTGACTGCTGCGCCGCCGCTGCGCCACCGCCACGCCACGGACACACTGCTGCCCAGGCACTGCCAGTACACTGCTGCGGGGACATATCCTTAATTGTAATTTCATTTGGTTTAGAACTGTCATGCATATTTCATATTTTTACAAAGGTAAATACTATCATTTTTGCACTTTTGTTTTATCACTTTTTGCGTTGGTTTGTTGTTTCTTTTCTTCAAAGGATGTAATCCAGTTCGACTACGCTAACATACGACACGTAGTCTTTTTACATACTTATTCAAAGTTCGGCATTTTTCTGTGGCATTCCTCAGCAAGGCATGTAAACGTGGTTTCCTCATAGTTTACAGCGCCATATTGTTTAATCATCGCGACGGTTTAATGCGGTATATCCACGAGGTAATGGGCGCAATCCGACTGATTTATACGACCAGTGACGAATGCCTTTACACACAGTTTAGCATTTGTTATAATGTTGGTGAACGGGAGATTTTATGGCGTTCCGTCACGGTCCAGCCTCGGCCGCGGCCGGCCACACGAACTGCTCACGTATACCCTTCGGATCGCACCTCACTCGCTAGCCGGGCCGCACTCTAAACCTCACACTCCTAAGTTTTCAAAATAATACAATTTGTTATTAGTTAGTGACGTGGCGTTTATGTTAATGTATTGTTTTATTCATGCATATTTATATCTCTAATACATGATAATTGAGTTAACTTAGTTCTGATGTGTATCAATGTATATTTTACACGTGTTCTACGATTTTATCGTTCTCGTTATAGATACACATGCAGGTTGCGCCTGTGTACGATCAACTCTCTGAGTTATAGACTAGTTTTTAATTGTAGGTAAAGTGACACTTAGAATATAATATATTATGTTGTATGTGTTTGTATTAACGACTTTAAGTAATAAAGCTGTTAAGCCAATAATTATTCAAGCTATTAAAGCCATCGAGCCACATTATAATTCATAAACAAAGCTGTGAGGTAGAGGAGCCGGGCATACCGCGAATAGCACTTTAATCGTAAAACGTCTTCAGTAAAGTGTACCCTTTCAAGTGCCATCGAAAATCCGGCCAAGTGGAGTGAAATCCGAGGCGACACGAAGCTGCCCGCTCTGCGCCCGCGCCGCGCGGCAGCGGCCGGGGTCGGCGGCCGGCGCCCGCGCACCCAAACCTCCGCGCGTGTTTAGACACAGATATGAGCCGTTAATTACGATTTCGCTTGTCACGCCTTCTGCCTTGCTTAATGTTCAGATTAACTTTATTATTAAAATAAAATACATCGAGCCTCTAGGTGCGGGTGAACCGCGAACTTTCTTTTGGATTCCTTATTTGATGATTTTATTACCAGTTTACATAAAGCCAGAGAGAGTGTGCCAACTATGGATCGGTTACACGGAGAGACATACATGCAACCTGGGCTTCTAGGAATAATGATTATAATCGATGCTTAAGCAATGCACTCGCATGCAACGCAGCTGACAGATGTAAACATTAACAAAAAACTCAAATCTTCGACATATAAAAAGAAATGATTGGATAAATACAAGCGAGGAACATGAACCGTAGACAAACATAGGAACGAGTTCATCGGCAATAAATAACGATGAAGGAAGCAGGTGCTTCACAAACAAGTTGTTAATGCTATAACATTTTAGACACCTATTTGTGTGGATCATAATTATTGTTTTGTAAATATTTTAATCATTACAAATTAATAGCATAACGAGCATATTTCCTCTTGATGTAAGTGGTGTCGTGTCTCGTTTGAGCTTACTACGGTCAGACTAGCTCTGCTACCGCATTCCACGATCGCCGAAATTATAAATCACGATGATCGAAACTGAATAAGCGCAACTGAACATAGTTTCTAATCTGAGTAGGTCAGCGTAATTACTTAGTGATTGAAACAGATACGAGTACTTACCGAGTCTGGACGTTTGAATACTAACTGATATTTTACATTTACTATACCTTATTGGGATTTTGACGAAATTAAAAAGTTATCTTTTTAGTTTGAGATGACGTCATGTGGAGTACACTGAGCAGTAGATAAAAACCGAACTTTCAGTGGAGTGCGTACGAGAGCTTACAAAGCAACGAGTTTGGTTCGCCCACGCGGCTCCTAACTTGTCAATAAGACTGCAACACAGACTGTCATAATATGTTCTAGTCTGTTGAAATTGATCGTGGTACGTACTTACGTCATACTAAGTTCGTTTTAAATATTTGAATATGGCTTTAAAATTCTTAACATAATTATTTGAGATATCTTCTGCTGCATGTGTTCCTTTCCGTGAACACCTCGCGATATACTGCGTAAATAACATGTCCATTCTTAGTAGTGCGGCCGCTGTGAGCACCGCTGGTGCAGCGCTGGTGCAGTAGCCCTTCACGTGAAGATAATTTATACAGCGTCGCGATGTCGATACGATACCGCTGCGAGCCTCGGGCCAAATTAATTAGAAGTATCACGCACGCGCGGCATCTCATAACATACGTCATAGAGCGACGCGCTGAAATTATGCTGAGCGCCGCAATTGATGTCCGACCCGCAATGGATTTAGAACCTTCCGTTTCTACCAAGAAGCAATGGTTATGTAATTCAGCAAATTATAATTGTTGAAGTGATGATATACGTTTTGCGTTTTGATTGCATGCTATAAAGATTTAGAAATTTTGTTTTTTATGTAAGATTCTTATCTGCGGTTTTGGGTCGCAGTTTAAATATGATTATATTTACGGTTAGTATTAGCATTCATAAACGTGTAGTTGTAGCTCTAAATACTAAAATACTTAATTAAGACATATTTTGAAGAACAATTACACGAATCATTATTTTTTACACGGCACTTCAAAGCGTGGCTCGCGCCGCGGCTGCACCTGTACACTATCTCATCACATTAGCGTGCCAATTAGACAATAATGGCGTCAATAGCCGAGTCCGAGAGAAAACGCCATACAGTAAATCTAAGCTTGTTACTCGGTCAGAATTAATTGACCGTCGCTTCCCAGCACCGGCAATAAACTCTCCAAACCGTATCGAGTCTCCAAAACGCACTGCCCGTGTGAAGCACATGCAACACAGAGCCGCACCGTGCCGCAGACACTACACCGGTGCCTGCACGCTTGTACGACACTGTGTAGCATACAGTGTAGCTGGAAAAGGCCCAAACAACTTTTGACTTTGAGAAATTAATTGGCGTAACGGCTATGTTTTTAATTACCCAGTTTCAAGCAAATGTTCACTTGAACCGGTGCGCGGTTAATGTTAGAAGCTGGTGGCTCTCCATCACCCATTCAATGTACAAACCTTGGAAGAAAAACTTAAAATATTTTAATACTTCTAAGCAAAATCTACATCGCATTTCTTCCCTGACTGGTTGGTTTCAATGGGTTTCCACTTCGGCCTTTTATGTTTGTTGATTTGTATAGCTTTGCAATCTGTCCAAACTCACAAGTGTTGCTACCACTTCATGTTTAGCAGTTCCTCTATTGATACATCGTAACTACTGTCTTAAATTTCGTAGGTCAGTTCAACTATAATGTACTTTCGCAAACTCTTTCTAAAACAGTTATAATGTTATCTTGGAGAAGATAAATACGTTGATTAGTGTTTCCGAGTGATAGTCTAGATAACACGTAATTACTTGGCATTAAGCAGTCAATCGCGGAGTTATCGCTTGCTCAATGGACATCGTCTGACGTTACCCGTCAGGCTACCTCGCTACTGTCAATTATCTTTACACCATTTGATGAATATATGAGGTCACTTGTGGGGCTGACTGTTGCTTACATATTTGTATGGATTCCTTTCATCCTACTAAAATATTACTAACAAGCAATATTTAAGGAGTTTGGTAAGGTCTTTCTAAGTTCCCTGACTTAAGGAGTCCTTAAAAAACTGTAACAACATCACGAGCTTTTCTTTATCATGCAAACTGAGGATGGGCCATTTATAACTGGCTGTTATCCCGTATTGCAATGAGTAGCTAATAAGTAAACACCTCTGACTTACAGTACCAGTATTACATACAATGATTCTATACAGAGCTCTCACGCTGGTATATAACTTGGTGTCGCAGGCTCGCAGTTAATCTGGATCTTATAAAGCAGAACTAGTTCCATGAAGTTACATCAACGCGCGAGGTCGCTGCTTCGTTGCAAAAGCAGCTGACGACCGATGTTTCAACAGACCTCACGCTAGGAAACATTTTAGAAGTTTTTACATCTAACTATTTCACATCGAGTCCAAAATATTACGTCATTAATATAATCCTGATACTAAAAGATGCGAGATTTCAAGGTGAAATCGGACCTCACAGATTCACCTGTTGTACATAACTAACGGCATACATTTTGTGATATGAAGATTTTTATTGAACAGTACGCAAGGAATCGAACAAGTAGACTTAGGTAGCTATTTCTTTGTGATAGATTTGTCACATAATAGGAATAAACAAAAGTGCCAGACTGAATTGCAACATGAAGGATACTATAAGCGGAATTTACGCGCGGTCACAGACAGACGATGCTGTATATCTATCGAGTCTGTCATGATCCTTAAATCAACTTTGTGTATTCTAAGCAAACTATGTAGTTGGGAGTTGATATTCTAAGCTACTTAGTACATGATGTGTTGTGCCGCGGCTGGCACGCGCTCAAGGAGATCCTCTGCCACACCCACTAGGAAGCGATCACGTGCGCGCTAATGATGGGCGACAAATTATAAACCTGTTCCCAGCGCAAACACTCCTCCATATATCAAACTATTAACTGACCAAATCGCCATTTTGTGTGGCACCTGACGCCGGCAATAAACATCATACATGCTCCGCCGCCCGGCGATGCCTCTCACACGCCTGACCTTGAAGGAATTTTCCATAATGACTCTGATTAGTAATGAGGTGACAATATTGATAGTGAATGTTGCTCGTACTATACAGTTTCCCAGAAAGGCAATCAACTGTATGTTAATCGAATGTGTTTGAGTCTGGTTACGCATGACGCCGTGTCTGTTTATAACTTAACTGAACTGCGACGAAAATTGCAATTAAAACTTAATTTAAGCATAACTCAGCATCCAATATCGGGCAGTGAGTTTCTTCTTCACAAATGTTTTCACCAGCATAATCTTCAAGACAGGTAAGGTTAGAAACGTAGAAAATAAATTAGAATTAATTCAACCGTTTTCCAAACGCCAGCGTTACGGACAGATGGCGGACGCCTTACATTAGTGTGTGATGTGACGATGACATCTGACGTGAAAATAAATAATGTACTTAAGTTGCGCAAGTTGTCACGCAGGCCGCGGCCCGCGCGCGCCGGCTGTAAACCTTTAAATACTACTGATTTATGGAAACATTTGAACTGTCCGTTTAGACGTGACCACAAAAAATATTTTGAAACTCAGTTCCTTCAAGGAAGATTTATCTAATGAGATTTTATCGTAAACTAGCTGTGCCCGCGACTTCGTCCGCGTGGAATAATTATTCTGGACATCATTTATTTTTGCGGACAACGTCCTCGGCTTTATAAATTATAGCTTTTGCCCGCGGCTTCGCACGCGTTAAGAAGTATTATTGTTTAGCAAGTTAGTGTAAAAAATTACGGCCTACAAAACTTCCTTGTACACAATATTCTTAACTAATTTGTCATTTGGCGCTAAACCTATCAAGCTACTGGGAGAACTTACTCGTGAGCAAGCAACATGGAACTGCCCATGAGAGAAGCAATGTTCTCTCAAGCCAATACCCGCAAATTTGAGAGTTTGCCCCTGAGACTTGTTTATAGTCATGGCTAGTCAAAAATCTAAGAAGATTTCTATAAACATCCCCTATTTCATCCCCTTATGTGTGGAATTTATTGAAATCTTTCGTAGCGGATGCCTACGTTATAGTACCTATGTGCATGTAAAGTCTCAGTCCGATCGGTTTAATTTTGACAAAGTTTCATATAAAATTTCATCCCCTATTTTATCCCCTTGGGGGTAGAATTGATCAAAATCCTTTCTTAGCGGATACCTACGTCATAACATCTACCTGCATGCCAAATTTCAGCCCGATCCGTCCAGTAGTTTGGGCTGTGCATTGATGCATTAATTTCGATCGAATTTGATTACCATAAAAACGGTTCTAGTGAGTTAATCTTAAAAGATAGACATATACTGTCGCGGACATTTTTTTAGATCATTTCAATAGGAATAATTCTTACATACATATATTGTGTGTATCTTGAACCGTTTTCGCAGCGCACGCAACGGAAGCCCTCAAGGATGAATAATTTACCCCGTTTTTTTTCACATTTTCCATTATTTCTTCGCTCCTAATAGTTGCAACGTGATGTTATATAGCCTAAAGCCTTCCTCGATAAATGGTCTATTCAACACAAAAATAATTTTTCGATTCGAACCAGTAGTTCCTGAGATTAGCGCGTTCAAACAAACAAACAAACAAACAAACAAACTCTTCAGCTTTATAATATTAGTATAGATTAATGTTATTTTTTTACCATTCGAGTAAAGCCGGATTGCGCAAAGAGCAAAGAGTGCCAATTATATTATATTCACGAACACAAAAACAAACTGTTTTCAGCGTAATTTGTATGATAATGCAACTTATACATTTAAATTCGTCTATAAATCTCAATTTGATCCGAACAACAAATACGCGCGATCGTAAAACTATTTAATATATTACTTAACGTATAAAATTGATTCATTGTTTTAATATGATAATACGTGTTGGACAATGATTTCATCATTTGAATATAAAGGTCGTCAATCATCATCCGTAATCAATCTACAAAAACACGAGAGCGTTTAGTGCGGCGGCGAGCGCGCCCGCCAGCCAGCCGGCCGACAGCTCCACATACACCGCGCGCCAGCTCCACGTAGCAACACCTACCACAGCAACACAAATTAAAATCCCTACAAAATAAATCTTCCGTTACTCATAACAAATAATATTATAAAACACCTTGTTTTTTGACATCATAAAATGATTCACTGTTTTAAAATGGTAATAAGACAGCTATTTGAATATCGAGCGTCACAGCGCTGGGCCGGGGCACGGGCGCGCGCACTGCGTAGAGCGCCTGGCGGCTGCGCACGCGCCGTCTTCCTCTTTCCGGGTGTGGATATTTTTTTCTCGGTGCACACAAGTCTGCGAGTATGAATTAAGTATTGTAATGTATGCAAATGTTTGCTAAAGATCCGCTCGGGGTTTTTGCTCTCCACTTAATACTAGGGCAACACAACTTTACGAATTGCAGTCGTATTAACATAATTGAGAAAAAGTTAAATAATATTCATGACATGTTAATTTGTCGGTTTATAAGTGTTAAAGGCGCATAATTGAATGTAGCCGAGCCCACGCCCACGCCCAGTGAGGAGCGCCTGCGCCTGCGCTCGGCGTGTGATGTATGTCTGCCGCGCTCGCGGCTGCTGCGCGCCACTGTTTGCTGAACCGCAGGGTCAAGTTCTGACACTCGTAACGTCAACCTTGTGCTGTTTACTGACTCCGTTCGAAGCGCTCAAATCTAAACAAAATAACTTTAAATTATTTCCTCTATTATGGTAAATTATGCAATAAATAACAATAATTGTGAGTCGAGCTATCTTTATGGAATCTCGTCATCTCGTCAGCGAAGGTCGTCGCCGAGTGCGGCGATACAGTCCGCATGCCGGCGGTAGGTGGCTCGCTCGTTAGCCAATCTATAAACATAAAATGTAGAGACATATGGCCATTCCCCCTAATGGTGGATTTGAACAGTGAGTTAACAAATATGCTATTTATAATATTAATAATGTGTTTAGAACTGGCTCATGGGGATTCTTGACCGAAAACGACTAGTCAAATTTATTGATATTGCTTTAGTGGCAGTAGATATATTTTGTGTGGTACGCGATTATGTCTCGGAACGTAGTAGGTAGGTTGTGAGGCTGTGGTCCGGTTCGCCGGCGGCCGGGCGCTGGACATTGCTTTGATTATTCAGAGCGCGGGTCGCGAGGTGTCAGCACGAACCTGTGATCGATAGAAATATTTATTATCTAGACGTAATCGAACTTGGACCTCTACTAAAGGTATTAATTTGCGACATTTCATTTCGCTTGATTTTACATAGTTACACAGAATAACGGAAATATGGTCTTGATACATTATTGTGGCAAACGTCAGCATCTTTTACAGATGACATTGTTACCATTAAATTTATTACCAGCAAAAGCTAGTTGGTAATTTTTTGCAAAAATTTGAATCCTCTGACGATACAAGCAACTGCAGTTAACAACAAAATTCAACAAGTTTCGCAATGAGTAATTTGAAAGTGAGTTGGTAACTCGCACCGATGGTAGCGGGCGGGTCGGCTGCGGGCCTATGCTAATCCGGGCGCAGCATGCTCCCGCGTTACGTGCGGTAATGGAGCCACTTCTAGCAATTTCCACTTCGTTCCAGCCCATCTTATTTATGTCGGCTGTAAACCGAGCCGGCCTTTGATTGACCGTAAGACAGCTCGCGCAAGGATTATAGCTGAGCTGACGTAGCGACGCGGACGACTCTGGTACTGTCGATAAATACCTCGTCTCTTCGGAAGTCTTAGCATCATGTTGTTACACATCATCTGACAGAATGTCTTGTTTATGATAAAAGAGAAACCAATACTGGATTTTAATAAGCTACTAACTTTACCATATTTTTAGTTTAAGAATTAACTTTTAGCGTCGTAACTTGCTTAAAACTTACAATTTTATTAACATGCTTCCACGATCGTATTTAACAAGGTCTAAAACAATTCACGTATTTAGACGCTATCAACATATATTTTTTTGCTGTACTTAACAATAAGCACATTTAAAAGTATATGGCAACTGTTTAACTTTATCAGTCACAATTTAAAAATGACCAAGTATAGTTTCATCAAGAGAACTGCATTTGAAAATGACATCATTGTAGGTCGTGGCAAATCCAAATGAATCACAGTTAGAGTATATAAAGTTAAGAATATCAACAGAGCAGAGCTGATTGCCACTGTAAAAGTAAAAGCCTCCCTCGGGGCCAGGCAGATCACAAAAAAGGAAATTATTAATATCCCACGCCGATCTATCACTAATTGTAATTAGTACAAATTGTCTATGGGCCTACCTTGATAGAATTCAAATTTTAATCGTTAAGTTTACTATTTGATGGACTATCAATTCAGCGTCAATTAGACAGCTTTTGATTGTAATTATTTTATGAGTGGAGTTTTTGCAATCAGAATAATCGTGTTGAGAGCCAGAATCAGAGTTGGCATTGTAGTAACATGAACAAGGACACTTGTGTTCGAGTTGTCAGCCGTAGTGCATGAGTCTTTATATTGTGTAGAGTTACACAACCATTTCTGTACAAAGATTTAAAATTAAATCTAGTAAGGTTATACTTATCTAAGGCGTAATTATATCGAATAATAACAGGAGGCAGTCGCGCAGGTCGTCCGCTGACACCCGCTCGGCCTGCGCCGGGCGCGCGGGCCGCGGCTGTCCGAGGCTGTCGGCCGCGCCGCCGCAGGGGTCCCTAAACGTCCGGCTGGCTTATATAATAATTGTTCGCCGTTTTCATTTAACAATGTTTTTTTTCGTCTTGTCCGCCATTAACACGCGGCGCGTCTCGGTCGGCGGCGCGGGCGCTCCTCCAGGCTAAATAATTTATTGCCGATTTGAAGGAAAATTGGTATTTTGTTGTAAAATATAATATGCCGTCGCGATGCAACGTTTAATTCGCATCGTCGCGAAATTCTGCTTCGATACCATTTATAGACGTGTGGCGGCTTGTTTACGAGTAAGCCGACTACTTATTCGTAAAATTAATCGCGGAGGACTCTTCCAATAGTATGGCTGAGAATTAAAAGTAATTATAAGAGGTCTTATCGTCGGCGAGTTATAATATACGCATATTTAATGGTGGCTCGTTAGTGAGCGGTGCAGCGCGGTCTCACTGGGACTCGGGACCAGATAATAGAAATGTTGAAAATAAAAACTAGTATTTATGTGAGCGGGCTCTCGCACCGAGTTCACGCCAACTTATTATTTTGAAGACCAGCCAACGTAAACGGGCGTTGGCTCGCGGCCACTGCCATATATGGCCGTAAAAAATACCGATAGGTTTAATAAAAAACCAGTAATTACACATCTTCATTTGACCGTGATGCGATGTGTTTTTGCTGCGTGTTCCGGACCGATGGGCGCGCTACAGCGGGCTGGGAAATGCGAAAATATTGAAAGCTGAGAACTGACGTGCGAGCATGTGTGGTCCCAGGGGAGACCGGTTGTAGGCAAACTGGTGATGTTCGTAATCCATGTCACACACGTTGTTGTTGGAACAGCAAAATAGGGATTAGTTCCCTAAATCACATGAAAAACATCAATTTTCGTTCAAACCACGCAATCATCCGAACCACAATAATAACAAGCCAATGTCAATGTGATTAACTAACACTTACCTATTTGTACACTAAAGGCATTAGGCATCATCCTGTAGCTGCAGATCAGCTGAAACGCTACACGCTGTAAGCGGCGCGAGATTCTCCACACACTCGATAAATGAATATCGATCGATTCAGTGTAATTGCGAGCGCAAAAACGATGTCGACTCCTCGCACGACCACGCCAACTTACGAGATCATAGCGATTTCTAAATCGCAACAATTAATGTAGTAAGAAGTTTGTTGTTGTAGGTAGAGCCCATATGTATGTATACCTAAATTATGATAACCTGAAATTTAAATCCTATGATTCAAAGATCTCAAAAGTACCCGTTGAAAACACTTGATACTCTGCAAAAAATTAAATGTTTGCAACTGTAAAATCATTAATGGGTTTTGTCAATATTGTTACATCTACTGTAACTGTCGAGTCTTTCGTCTTAAATCGGAATATAACATTTATTCTTATCGAAGAAACCCCAATAAAGTTAATGTAGTTATTTAAATCCACGACAGTAAAGTGTTTTCATATAAGTGAGAGTCGCTACATCTCTTATCTCGCACTCAATAATTATGCATATCGACGCGCGCATTACCCGATTTCGTTACATTTATCCGTTGTGCGGGCAACAAAAAGCGCAAGCTATGACGTATTCATATAAATTATCTAACACGCGAACGGTAACCAATGAATATTGAAAACAGTAATGATGAGGCGTAATTTCGCCGTTTGTTTCTGTATTGAAATGATGTCCGAACACTTTTTTGTGGACGGATATAAATTTTTATTGAAGTTATGTATTCATGGGTTCTGTTTTTATATTTATTTATAGACCGCATTCCGGTATTTTAAATTAGCATTAATTGCTGTTTTGCAGAAAAAATTGTTTGTACCGAACTAGACACAACTCGATACAAACAAGAGCTTTGCATCGTTATTGGCGCGCTCTAAAAAATCACCTTTATTAATGCAATATGGTGGATAGAACTAGAACTAGATACATTATCACTAACTTTTTGTCTAGCCTACTGCCTTATAAAGACTCAGATGCGATACCTAAATCTCGCGATCCTGCGCTCTGTGGCGGTGTCAAGTAGAGTCAAACCTTCGGCTCAAACCTACGACCAGTTGACGGACAGTTATCTTGAGTGTCATGTATCATGTTCTCTCGGGCGACACGTTAAGTACTTTAAAATGTTAAATCATTAAAACACTCGTGTCGGCCATTCGCATTAGTTAGTCAAATATCGTTAATTAAATGGCGCAGATCAATGAAATTAACATAATGGTCTCTTAACATGTTAGTTGCTATAGGTAACTTGTTGTCTGACTAGGTCTAGGCAGTTAATGATTTCATTTTAGAAATTTTGGCAACTTTCATGAAAAGAATTTAAAAGTGTTATCAGTCATTTTTATCAGTATACGCGTACGGCGTAGGCAAGTCTTTTATTTATTAGCTGATTGAAAAACCTGCTTGTATATCACTTTCTTATTCTATTTTAAAATTTGTTGCATTTATACAAGATACATACAACTTGCTATCGTTATGGAACAAAAAACTCATACTGTGACACATAAATCGAGCAAAAGGGTCTCTAAGAGGTGGTGGTATGGAAAGTGAACGATATCAAACCGTGTTTTACTCAAAAACAATATACTATAAATACATGTTTATCACGTTAGAGCATAAACCCATCATTTTTAACTCTGTTACAATGACATCAAAATGCGTCCAAAGTGTTACTTTGGATCCACTAAAGCCGGCCCACGGCGTCATAAATTTCCCTCGGTGTATGGCGTCCACTGCGGGCAGACGGCCCGTTGGCTAGTTTCACAATTTTTCTAACCGTAGGTAGCTATTGGTCTGGCAATAAACACGACGGTATCGCAACAGATCCTACGCACTAGATACACATCCGACGGTACCTATCACTGCGGCGCACACCGGCGGCGCGCGGCGGTCAGCACGCGGCGGTGCGAACGCCAGAAAACGCCGTCAAATTCTCGTTATAAAATAGAAATTGACTCAATAACGTAAAAGTCTACACGTTTTAGTAAACTCTATTCGTCCCAAAAGGCCTCAGCCAAATTGTCTACGTATGTTATGTGACTATGTAAATCTTAAGAGTAATTTTTCACTTTGCTTTCTATTTACTACAAATGAATATTTATTAATGTGTTAGTGTCTAGTTTCTGTCAAAATAAATGGCAATGTTATAAAATTAGTGTCTTAGCTAAAACATTTGTTTACATTTGACAGTTTTTATGTGAATATTGACACTAAGTTTGCCATATTTTAGTCATGTCTGGTAGTATAGCCGGCGCGATACAACCGCCCGTGTACACGCATAGAACAACATTGTGGTGGCGAAAACCGCCGCCACGTCGTCTCGTAAACATGTCAAATTTATGAAGAGAAAACGCCCGCGTGCGCTCGCCCTGGACATAATTACCGCGCTGTATCGCGACACCAATGAAAACCACATCTTTATGTACCCGTTACGCAGATAAACCTAAAATGTTGATAGCTGTACGCCGCCACGACTATTGCCTACGAGATAAAATAATATATTTAAAAAAAACTAGCTGGCCATGGCTGAACTCTCCGAGTTCTTAATGACACGACTTCAATGGCATTTCACAAATGTTTTATCGAAAGATCGTTTCATTTTATAAGTTGGATGCGTAGCTCGCCATGCATAGTTCTGCTATGTGCGTACTACTTGACGGCACTGTAGGATAAGAGAACTTATTTATGATATGTTAATATAAAGGCTTAAGTTACGAATATGAGACCACCAATAAACAATACTTAGCGGCATAAGTGACCGTACCGACACACCGCCGCCGGCCGACATTGTCACCACGAAGTACATTTTGGCGATATAACTGTTACCTTAGAAGTTTGCAAAAGGCATTGTGAGTTTAAACAGAACACTGCGGCCGGTGCTACGGTAAGGCTTCATTGAGAGCCCTGTGAATGAGCGAGAACAAAACCGTCTAATGTGTAACGTGTATGACAATACACGTAGGCCGCTAATTTATGTAACGTTTGTCGATAATGGGGTTATGCGTTTTGTTACCGCTCCTCCTGACTACGAGTTTCCCACGTGTATGGGGAAGGCGTTAGTGTGAGGTGTGAGCTACGCGGCACCAAAGTAGCGGCTATATTTATAAATGCATGATAACTTGAAAAGATTTAAAGGCTAACCTGAAGGCCTGATATACCACTCTATCCAATACACTTCGGATAACTTTTAGGGTTCCTCAATAAAAAACAAAAATCTCTCAGATACTTCTACTACAATAGAAGTATGAAAACACAGTCAGACTTCAGAAACAGATGCTGTCTGTAATCGGATGCCTAGCCATAAGGAACTAACGATGTCCAAAGGTACTATATCTTAAGTTGTTAATTGATGAATCGTTAAACTTCGTAATACATTTTATAGAGTTCTGTCAAATAGATTCCTCAATTCTTGTAACACTTAGCTCGGTACCTATCAACGGTGTTATCAATGTTTTTGCGCGTCGCGGCGGCGTGTGCGCGGTCTCCGGGGAGAAGGGGGGGGGGGGTGACACAGGTGAGCCACCGGGGGGGGGGGGGGTGGCGAGGGGGGCAAGGCATGTCGGACTTGTTTTAATTGGCTCAAGGAAGCACGCTTCAACGACTCCAGCCAACCTGCCAGTATCTGTGAGCAAATTTACTGTTCGAATTCACTACTCGTGTTCCCTAGACTTGACTAGACCGCAGTACGTAGCCTACTCGAAGGGAGACTACTTAACGCGCCAATGTATTTCTTATTAGAAAGCTCACAACGAGATTAACACCTAAAATTTAGTCTCTATTTTTTCAATGCTCTATTGTGGGAATTAAAAAATTTTCACCAAAATTTAAGAATGTGGTTTGAGATAGAGCCTTACTTAATGAGTTTCTTGTGACCTACATTTGTTCAAGAACGCAAATAAACCATAATTTTGACTTCAAGTAATCTAATTTAAATCAAAACAACTTAGTATATTATTGTGCTCTAATAAAGTTATATTATTTCACTCTACATAGAGTCGAATGATTTATTTTAATTGTGACATAAATACAGTAGTTGTAATTACTTACAAGGTCTACGAAATTATTTATGAAACTGCACGGAGCAGTATGTTAAATGAGGAATTATGTCCATTTGACGTATTCATTAAGGTAAATTAGGTGGCGGCACGCGGGCGCGGCGCGCGGCGCGGCGGCGACACGACAGCGGCGCGGGCGCGACACGACACTGCAGCTTGTTTGTGAAAACCACAGGCCTAGCTACAGTTTACAAAAGGTTGCATTTTTCCTGGTTAGAATATATTAAGGTAAACATCTGTGGTTTATACTTTTGCTAATTAGGTATAAGTCTGTCCTCCTTGTAGCTAGTGACTCGTAGCAGCAGTTGACAATATTACATTCTGCAGTTATTTTACAATAAAGATATACAAAGTTGGCAGATACTGCCAGACAGGTGCATTCTACTGCGCTAAACGGAAACTTTTAATTTACGATATGTTACAAACAATTAATTATTTATGCAAAATAATAGTAACATCCAAAACATTTACACCGCAAGCCCCTTATCAGTAAACTGCATCAAATAATAAAATTAACAACGACAATAAAGCAGCGCGTGCGCATGCTAATTGATCGCGAGTTATTCAAATAAGCGAGAGGAAAAAATCTCGCACGTTACAATTATGACAGCCACTCGCCGCGGGAATAATGCTAAGAATTTATTTGAATTACAAATTGAACATACACCAGACAGTTTTAGCGCGGCGCGAATAAATAATTTGATATTATGCTAAGTGATGATACCACAGTTAAACGCCGCTAACGACCTTGACATAGACCCATAAATAAGAATATCTTAACCACTCATACATATGGACGGCGGTTCGCACACTCAAATATGGTAAGTGCCAGCTTATGAATAAATTTTATTATTTAAAACTCGGTATGTTCATTACTAAAACAAATACTCGTAAGCGTAGTAATACAGGCTGTTGCTGTTTGTGGCGCAGCGCCGCCGCCGCTCCGAGCTCGCGCGCGCCGGGAGCGGGCGCTGACGGGCGGTGGCGGTCCCGGTGCATCCCGAGCTGCCGTCCTCGAGGCGTTCGTCACCAGACACTATTAATATTATTATATTATGCTAGACGCGGAGGTGATATTTTTACGCCGAGCTCCGGTAGGTTTAGCGTTAAAACGTTCAAGGTGAGCGGGGTTGTGTTAGCTGAGTGCGGGCAGGCTGCGCCCACGCACGTCCCAAACGCGTAGGGTTGCCAAACCTGCAATACAAGCAAACACGTTTAACTATCATTACGCAATCGTGAAATAAACCGAAATCATTCTATTATTGGTTGCGCTAAAACCGAAGATTTAGTTAATAATATTAATAATATTGTAATAAATTTTGCGTTTTTATTGCAATAAGATCAAAGTGCTATCATTAGTTTGGAATTTTATTGAGAATGAATATGGAAATTATTGAAATGTCGTTTAACCTTCTAGGTTTCATCATTATACACCTAGAAGTCTAGCGAAATTTAAATTAGTTAAAAGCTAGGACATTCGATACAAGAAATGTCAAGATTATGTGTTTACGTATAGTCCTGCACACAATGCTGGATGATTTAGAACCGGGACCAAGCTAGGTGTAATGAAACAAATGACAGCAAAAAGTAGGCAGCAGGCAGCGTGCGGCGGCGCGGCGGCGGAGCGCTAGCCCTGCGCTCACGTGACGTCACGTGCACTCGCTGGGATACAGAACAATGCTTACTATCTGCCTATCGAAACTCAATTACGTAACCATCTAACATCTCTATCGGTTGCATAGGCGTTTCCTTGGGACCGCTATCGGTCGTAAGCGGGCGGCAATGACATTTCAAACGTTACAACTAGAATTTTATTTGTACCTCGGGTCACATTAATCGCGACCTTGTGTGACAATTCGAATTGTAAATTACTGGTAAATGTTCATTGGAATTGTCACTGTGGTTGCGATTGGTATCGATGTGTCGGTAATCGAGTATGGTGACAGTTGATAGCGAGACATGTAATTATGGAAACACGTTTGTTCACTTTTAATTATACGAGAGGTAGGTTCTAAAGTGCTCAGATGGTCATGAAAGATATAATTAGGTATTATAAAATAGTTGTAAAATATGGCAACAGCAATAAGGATACTAAGACCTGTGCAATAACAACCTGCTGTAGATGAAGCTGACCGTGCGACGTGTGATGTTCCGCACACAACACGGAGCACCCTGTGATAGCAGTTCTCATGACCCGCTCGGAGATCACACGCGCATTCTCCTCACAATAAAAACAAGACAACAATCGTTGTGTTTCCATTAAACAAATTCGTGAATACGTAATGCACACTCAACGCTTCATATTATTAATATTTATACAATCGCCGCTGATTTGAATAGATCACTGATAGCGCTCGTTAGCGCCGAGCGCCGACTACTGATCACATCTCGATCTGTTCATGTCTGTTGTTACCAATTAGCTTATTGAATACGTCAAACCATTTTTTATGTAATATTTAATTACATACTTCCGAGTTTTGTTACATCTTGATTGAATGGCTTAATAACTGTTTGTCTGGTTCAAAGACGTTTTTGATTTCATTTATAAGTTTTGACTGAATAGATGAATAGGGGCCCCGTGACGTCGTGAGGGCGCGGGGTGGCGGGGGAGGCGAGGGGTGCGCTGCGCCGGCACACATTCATAAAAACGCAGCATTCATTGACGCTCATGTGATGCGTATCTCAACTGGAACGCAGTATACGCTTAAATTACACATGTTTATGATTCATATATTGTTATCGCGACGAGTTTTATAGAATGTAGGAACAGCTTTGCGTATGCGCTGTTAATGTGTTTACTACTTATCGAGTTATAAAAACAGAAAAATATGAAGTTGATATAAATTCTTCGAATGTCAAGCTGCAGATCAAAACTTAATGTGTAACTTAGCTGCTGATATTGATATGGAGTGGTACACATGAGTGTAGAGAACGGGTTAACACGACTATCAAAGGTCACCCCCAACTTTTATAAGCCACACATTAAACATATTAATATTCCCCATGGTGTACTGCGCGCTGATCCCCGTAACGACAAAAGGAAGGATACAGCGAACGTGCCTCACAAAGCGTTCGACGATATTATCCTAAGGTTTTTGTACTGCCGTATTAGGACGGGCGACGCCGCGCGCCGCACCGCGCGCCGCGCCGGCCGACGTGTACAGACTTTGTATAAAAAACTAACGTTTGTTTATTGGAATTGTTTGTGTGATACACAGCTACTGCTGACATATTAAAACCTCCCTACAATGTTGTTCGCAAGTGAAGTCTTATGGAAGGTGGTTTCTTCTCAGTCGTAAGGCGAGATTCCAAAGAGGTACCTGGAAGGTACCTTCAAGCGAATTGTTTTTATTTAACATGTCTGACAGTCTAGAATTGATATAGGTATCTACCCAAAACTTCGTTAGCTATCATCCTAACAAAGAAACACAATCTTTTTGAAGACTCAAAAACAATGATATTTAAAAAAAAATATGACTGTGAGATAGTTGAATACTATAGGCTGAGTTTTTAATTGACGAACTCGCCAGTTAACCTTCTTGATTAATTTGGAGGATATAGTCTCAAGCGTGACCTTTATGGTCACGACAAGCCCCCGGCTGTCTCATTACATCAACATGAATATTTAACGTATAAGTTTCCTTAAAGTCACCAGTGTTGCCACAGACCACGGACGATTACCAAAATGATCCTGGTAACATTAACACGATACTAAATCTTCATGTGACCAATCACTGAGTAAACAAATTGTTGTACAATGAGCCCGCAGTTAAGATAGTGGCCTTAAAATATCGCATTCGATAAACATCTCCAGGTATTAACTGTAAACTGGCTGCTTTATAACCAAACAGGAGGCTTCGAAATAAGGAGAAGGCTCAAACATACTCTGAACGTATTGACAAAGTTATGTAGAAAACTGCCAGCTATCAATACCTACGTTTTGTAAATGGATGTACGAACAAACCTACTAGGTCGACGTAACACCTTCCAAGCTACACCCAGCACATATTATTTTAGGAGTATCTCATCAAACATCTAAACTGACGAGAATTCTACTCAAGCACCCATTGTCTACTTACCTCGTATCGCAAAAGTAAATAAAAAAGCTCAGTCGAATAATCCCACAACATGACAATACACAAAACTAAAACCGTCAACTTACATAACGCAATCAACGTATCGTTTATTTCTAAACGCTGCAGACAAATCCTTTTGTCACACACGACAACCCCAACACTGTGTTACACTCGCATGCGACTCTACAACAACTCAATAAAGTTTATTTTCCGTTGTTTCGTCTGTAGCCCAGAATCGTGTAGGTACTAAGACCCGATTAGGTGAGATAGGATAATTCTCGATTCGTCGTCAATGCTCGTTGTATCGGGCGGGTGCTCGACATTGTACCTTAAATGCATTAGTTTATGGCGCGGCGCACGACGCGGCCGCGACACATGCACAGGTGAGATGATTTTAGACGGATACCAGATATTCTCGGAATGATCGACGAGATATGGAAACTGGTAGATTTGATAGAAGTTAGAGCACTGACGCCGTCACAAACAGAATTAACAGCGGGCTTTGTAGACTGTATTGGATATGATTTGAGGGGTGTTAAATCAAATCTCGTAAATTAGGTTTGCCTTAATAGTACACAATACTGATTTGTAGCTTAGCTTTACTAGCGTACCGACGCTATATATCTGCGTTAGTGCAACCGATATCTTAAAGATTTCAATCAAGGAACTAGGTTAAGGAGTGGTCTAGAATCTAACACAATTTTGAGCGTGCATTGCATATTCCGTTTCATAGGCATACCGTATAGAACCACTGCGTTTGTATCGAGGTCTGATGGACACAATGAACAGTCGGTGTCCATTGTTTTCGCTACTTTACAAATAAATCAAAAGAATCCAACTTCTACGGAAGTATCAATAATACCAGTGATTCGGAAGTCAGATAGCGTGAATATATTGTGAGAAAAGCCGAAAAGGTCACGCCCGACGCAAGGTCAAGAGCTGACGAGAGATAAGGATCAGACGAGATGCGAGGGAACGTGTCCCAAACCGTGGGAGTGGGGCACAATGCTCTTTGTAACGCCACCAAATAAATTCACTTACATAATTGTGGCAATTAAAAGTTTTATGCGGCCGAGCGCCGAACATCGGCGGAGATGGCCGAACGGTTCCGATGCGACATTCTGATCACTTGATAACGTGTTAACTGCTTTCCATACAGAGAAATGGAACAGGTGCCTTAGGAAAGTGTTTAAACTGAGATGCCGTTACATGTTCTTTGTCTGGCGTTTACGATTTCGTATAAAATACACATTCTTAGTGAGAGATATTGGTCTGTGACAAGTGCGTTAAATGGGTAGCATAGGCGGCGGGCACGCAGTGCCTGTGATGTTCGAAACATGTTCACCGCCGTATCTATGCAGAAGGTGGTACACGACGTGTGACTTTCTGGCTTCTGCGTAGATTCAATCGAAAGGTAACGTTGGACTTGCCTCGGGCGGATATTGGATGGGTCAGTGTGATAACCCTTTACATCACATTATTAATATAATGCTTTAACTAAAGGCAACTATGAAGTTGCCTTTAGTTAATACACACAACTCCTATGAGCATAAAAATGACATTTTGCTCATAGAATTTGTTCATAAATGTGGAAAAAACAGGAAACTAAATTAGGTCTTTCCTGTATTCGACATTATGAAGATTTTTTATAGTTTAGTAGGCTACCGACCTAATAGTTTACCGTAAAAGTTGCTACAAATGTGTTTCATTCACCATGGTGTTGGTGTGTTTCGTTAATCTCGTAGAATTCCGTGGTCAGTGAGTGCGAGGCGAGTGTGAGTTCTCTCTGCGTATCGCTGTCGGCTATCTCCACTAAATATCGCGGTCTCCATTGTTTTGAATGTATAATTTCCCACGTGCTGCGGTTCCGTAGTAATGACCCCAGATGAGCTGATACCACACTTGATCTTGATTGATAAGTTTATTCCATACTTAGTAAAGCGATACTTATTATTATTTAAAATTGTTGTGCGTATTATGGTTTAATATGCTTTAGTGATTTCAAACAAAAGATACTTGACGTCTACGTCATAATAGTTTAAAATAAAACTGCTGAATGGAGACGTTTACAAAAAACTTGATCATAAAATCCTTAGAGCATCAAGTTTTCCTTCACTCAAATAGGAAAAATACCAAACAAATAAATATAAAACACGGAAGCGTCGCGGGCGCGTATCGTGGTGTATCCTTTGTTGCTGCGCGTGCGCACTGAGGAAACACCTTGGCCAGTGACGTCACTCGCGCGTCGTGGAGGACGCGGCGCGGGCGCAGGTGGCGCCGTGTGAACCCTCGCGCCAAGAAATTGTTTGATCAAAGTTATGAGAGAAAATATCACGAGGGTCATGCGGGTGCGTATTGTTTGACAACACGTAGCTTTGGGAAATCGTCGTAATGTGGATATTGTTTAATTATGTCATTGATGCTAACGACTTCGATAACGCCGGTAATGAACTTGACTCACTTGACAAATAGCGTATACATTATGTTTACGTTACCGTGACCTGAACCACAACTGGCGGCTAAAGGAAACGACAGCTACTGACACGTGTGGAATTTATTGGACTGATTGTAGGTTTGAACATTCTATTTTAATGAAGTCACTTGAGAGACGTGGTGTCTACCAATTGGTGAACTTTAGAAATTCATTGATTGCAGTCAACAATTTAACAGTTTGATCGGTTTCATAAGCCGTACGCCTCAGAAAAGGTTGCCGGGCGGCGCGCCGTACGGCACCGAGCGGCGGCCCCCGCGGTACTCCGGCACGAGCCGCACATTAACCAATTACTCACAAAAACAAACATCAAAGACTTTCTAAACCGCCGGGTAATGAAGTCGTCATTACGCCCCAATCAAGCGCAATCCTCCGCGACCCGCGACCTCGCGCTCGGCGCTCGGGTCACTCCACAATTAGCCAAATCTGGCATTCGAACAGTTTAACGTTTTATAAGTACCTCACGATGCGTTTGTGTGCAATTATAACTTGTTTCGTTATTTTAATAACTAACACATGGATTTTTTTATGTTTCCGGTGTTCGTTTAAACGTTTTTTGTGCACATCCGACGTTTAATTGGTGCTATTCGTGATACGTGTCAACAAAAAATCCTTCGAGTACAAAGTCTTAACAACCGGTTATAATGAGGTTAGCATACAAACACAGATATAGAGCAACCTCAATTATTGTTTTTAATTCATTGAATTCCGGTTTTGGGGGTTTGTGTACCGTGACAAGTCAACAAATCTTTTCATTTGTCATTGTGGCAAATTATTACTTATTTTATAAAATTATTGTGAAAACAAACAATGTCATCAATTAAAATAATCGAACAACATGATGTATTTCCAACTGTGAGCATCACATCCAACATGTTAGTAGGTATTACAACACGTGTATGAAGGATAAGGAATAAGGAAATAACCTTCACGGATGGATTGCTTAGGATAACACATAGCACACATCAAATAAAGTATAACATTGAAAAAAGAACCGTTTATAAAACATTAAGAAACAGAACCACTTCACCCTTTGACAGAGTACCAGGCGGGCAGCGCCGCTAGGTGTTAAATAAGACGTTATCAATGAGCCGGCCATCAATCGTTCGCGGATCTGTCACACAATAGCATTACCCCTCTTTTTGAACATTACTGCACAATACTTAAGTACCAGGAGCAAAGAAATTGATGGATATGGTAGAGGAAAAGTTTTTTACACAACAAGTTTGAAATTCGGCGATATATTGACTACGTTAAAAGTTAACAGTTAAATAAGATTAAACCACACACATATTACTTTCTAATATTTTTATGGTTTGAGGAAGATTCCACGAGATTCTGTTGCGTGTCACACAAACCTCATTTAATGTTTCAAAGAACTAAATGATATTTCATCTGATATTGGTTAGGATTCTTCGAAATCGTTTGATCAAGTGATAATAAATAATGCGTGGGAAAGTGATAAATCTATGAAGTAAGGAGATAAATAAACCTATTGACCGTTACCTCATGATTTACGAATGTTAATATATAATAGAACTAGACGGACTAAGAGACTACTGATAGGTAGATAGTTACGCCTAGTAAAAAACATTTCTATACCCAGACGATCTGACCTCTGGCATCGCCTATCGCGTAACGCGCTACCTTGTAGCCTCGTATTTTAACTTAACTAGTTGCGATATTCAAATCATAATTATGTTGTCTCAAGTAAATCCACTGACACTTTAGTTCGATCTATAACAAAAGTATCTAACTTTGTTTGTGTTTATCTAGGAAAATAGTAGTTATGCAACTACTGGCAGTACTTGAATATTTCTGTAGAATTCAGTGGTATTTGTTAAGTTACTTTCATTAAATCTTGCTAAAACTTAAGGTAAAATATTTTCAAGAGTTACGTCTCTACAATAAACAGACTGTTTCAGCTCCTTTGATTTGAAATTAACTTTATATATGTGATACAATTTTTGCAGGACTCATATTAGCGCATCTATCCCGTGCTTCGAATATCAGTGAGGAACCCTTGCATCGGCCGCGGTGTGAGGCGCCGACGCCGCTGTCATAACATGATCGATCAGCGCTGTTGATCTGCCCACACGCCGGGCACACACGTGCGACTCACACGATTTACACTACAGTTTAATATTCAATTTATTTGCTGATTTCCCCTTTTAATGTGACCAGTTCATGACAAACCATATGTCATTAGCTGCTGATGGAAGGTTTTTTTTCATACTGATGTTCGCGGTTAGGCTGACCTCAAGCTTAGACCATTTTACCAGACTATTATGTGATCTTCTCTACAACAATAATACGAGCACCAAACAATCTCGCCACGATACACCTACTACATTTCTATGGAAGTCATATTTGAAATCGATTTGCTATGTTCATAAAATCATGTTTTATGACCGTAATATAAGTTAATAATTTGGACACTATATTAGAACTATAGAAAATTATATACCTTCTGTTCCACAAAAAGAAACTATTTGTTCCAAACTGCGTAATAAAGTTAAGTCGATCGCCTGTCACAAATTAAATAAAACGCCTCCGTTGAAATAGCTTCAAGTTTTTATACACATAGTTTTGTCTTCAATTTGGTTCGTTTATCTTTAGTTAAGAATCACCACATCTGAGTGATATAAGTGTAATTAAATAGTAATATCTGGGCTGGTATTGTTGCAGGCAGTGGCAGTCGCTATTGTGCGGTGACGGCGCTCAGCTGTCGCGGCGGATTTGTGAAGATTGATGAGCTGGCGTCGCGAGGGTCCCGCACTATGACTGATTAGGTGAAAGTATTTCAACTTTGTTATCAGTTTGCCAATATAGAGATGGATCTGAATAGGTTTGTTACAATGGAGTATCGTTACATACATAGACATTCCAATTCCAGTTTGAAAAATAGTGCAATTTGCAATAACGCTCTACCATTGCAGACATTCCGTCCTTAATTTTGCCTAGCAGTAATAAATTAACTGTGTCTTTAGAACCATGTAACACCATTTTGGAGTATGTGACAGTTAATTTATATACTAACCAGTTACCCACATCTGTGTCCAACTTGCCATAGAAAGCCATAAACAAATTAAAACAAAATCAACACGCCGCCGGTTTGAAGTGGAGTCCATATAGAAACGTGTAACACACCACAAATCAACCACACCTTACTAATACTTACTAGTTAATTCAAATATTCCGCGAATTCCTCGCATACTTCAATTACGTGCAACCCGCAGCGGGCATTCCGGCCGGCGTTGTGATACGTCGAACATGCTCCGTGGGTTCCTATAATTGGGTTAAACGTCACGTTAAAGGGTAGACAAGTGCAGGTGTGCTTGCTGACGTCTGCTGACACCAGTAGGACTCGGTGTGACCAGCGAGCAGCGAACAGCAAAGCTAAACGATATTAACAAACGTTGACGTGGTTTCATACCACGTTATCCAATGACACCTTTACCGAGAAATGCATTTACTAGGATGTGTAAACCGTGGAACATTCGTTGATGCTTGCGAATGTTCGTTGATCGTCTCAAGTGACTTTTTGGAAAATTTGATGCGAAGCAAAGTTTTTAAAGACACTTTTCTCTTGATGTGTGACACTCTTTATGTGACAGTACCAGTTACCCTTCATCAAGAACAAAATGTTCCTCCTAATTAAGAAGGTAGCATTGTTTGACTAGCATATCACGCCCTGTAGTGTTTCTGTGACTACCCACAGCTGTTTACTCAAGTATTTATTTCTGATGGTTACATTTAATATCTTTTGAAGGCAAGTAACATAAACTTATCTATTTACTAGAGTAGGAAAACAACCTTAACATAAATTAGCTGCACAATTAATAACAAACGTTCGCCATTTATAATAACTCGTCCCGTGGTCTCGCATTCTTCGGGACCAGTCGTCGGCGGCGGCAGGCGGCAGGCGGCGCGCTGGTGGAAGTGGGCCGCGGTATCGCGCAGATCTGTCGCCGCGACGTTAATCCGCGCGATGACTGCGCAAGGTCGACGTGGTGTCGCTTTAGAAAGGTGCCTCGCTGAGCTTGCGGTGTCCACAGCGGCCCCAGTGCACACAGTACCGGGCCTTTGTTGACACTACCTTTGCTATGCGGATGGTTAATTAGATTTGCTACCTTTCCTCATGTAGTCTCTTTTTGATTTGCTCAGAAATTATTATTACTTTGTAAACTTGATGAATGTCAAACTCTATCTTCATTCCACGATAGAGTTATATTACATAATTGTTTACGACAGTCAATAGTAAACAGCCACACACGAATTCAATCTGCGGTTCACTAAATCTAAATTGCCAACTGTCTCCGAATCTTGGCTTCAATCTCTTTATCTGGTCGGTTAGAATCAGCATCAGGCACAAACAAGCGACGGCCGATTACGTCAACGACACGACACAGGCATGACACCGACACGACACGATACGACACTGACATAAAACTCGCGATAAATCATAACGCACTTGTTATCAGTAGCGCAGAAAGTGGAGCGATTCAACTGGTTGTCATGCAGGTTTGGGGTTTGATTCTTGCGTCAGGTAGCGATTTGGGTCGCTAGATGACCAGATCGTTAAGATGACAGCTGCATACTTAGGTCACCTTGTCTCTGTGTTATTATCAATATTAAATCTATTGACATTTGGCAAAGAGCTTACAATGTATAACGCCTAATAAGAAAAAGTACGCAAGGGATATAATTATGAGCAATATCTGATGTAGAGATTTTAAAACAGGAATAAACTCAAAGGCGATGGGCCCAGAAAGCCTTTAATGATGTAAAAAATTGTGAGGATAACACATGATTGTGCAGTACCTAGTATTACTTTAATGGCAGCTACAATTTTATCAATAGACACATACGAACGTGACAAAGAGTTGGCTGCACAATTTTGTTTCGACATAAAAAAGTAGATTTTCAATCTATTCATTTATTCATATTTAGGTATATTTTGATCAATCTATTTTGCAGAATTTATCTAGAAGACACAAGGACGAAGGTTCGTCTAATGCATAGTGCAGGGCGCACCCAGCATCCGCAGTGAGATAACTATCAGATAAATACCAGATATAAAATATGGCGTTGACGTCACGCGGCATAACGCGGCTCACGATGGCTAGATGGCTGCAGGAATAAATAAAGTAATTATTTATGGCGGCCGCGCACGCATATCACCTGCTTGTACATACTAGGCACGAGGTACTAGCGCTGGTACTTCCTAGAACACTAACTGCTACTGTGTTGAGTTTTCACAGCCCTCATTAGGGTCCGGTTAAAAATGTTCATCGCTGGAAATGTTCTTCAAAACTTTTAAAACCCTTTAAGTTACGGTTAAATTAGAAATCATTGAGTTGTTGTGCGTATTCCTTTCAAATTGATTAGGTACTTAAAACCTGGAGAACTTTATTCGAAGATTTTTTTTGCATGCACCCTGTGAGTTAGAAAAAAATATACTTTTTTATTAATCGCAGAGACAAATGGAAGGGAGCAGGACAGGGCTTTGCTCTAGACGTAGGACAGAGAACAGAAAAATGATAACGTCAATGTATAATATACTTGTTTACTCATAAATTCTTAGTGTTGTCTTCCAGCTGTTTCAGATCTTAGTGTTAATCTCATAATCGTATAATTGGTAAATGTAAGTCAGGATGTTCGTGCGCCAGTCCGACCGGAGGATTAGTGCGTCTGTCTGTCGCAGATAGTTATCTGATCGGGAACGAAAGGGAAACTGCGCAGCTCTGTAACTTGTCACACTTCTAATAAGGAACTAGGAAATTTTGTTGCAGCTGACTTGTTTATTTAGTATTAAATGTTGATATAATACTTAAAATGTCTGCAATTTGATAATCAATATGTGGATACAAAAGTGTAAATAACCCCAGGCATATTTAGAATAGGTACTGCTTTTTATTACATGAAAAAAGAAATAGTAATAAATGTTACCATAAAAAAATGTCCTCCACCTGGTCCGCACTGTTTTTCCAGAAAACATAATATATTGATTTCTATTATTTATTTTTTGCACAAAAATTGTATTAGGAATGATAGGTATTCTAACAAATTCGTATAACGAATTTACTTTTTCAAAATATGGCGTCAATCTACTACTTTGTTTATCAAGGCGAATGCTTGAGAAAGTCCTCCATGATTAGCCAAGGTCTAGAAGGCACACTATATTTAGCCTTCCTCTTTGCGAAAATCTTGGTACTTCTTACAAAGTATGTAGCTGAAGCATAAAGCTATTTAGTTAGGAATTACACCTAAGCGTGACCAGGGCCAGTCGTACATCATAATCGTATGCATAGTTAATAACCGGGCGGCGCTAATCACCGTTATCCGCGGTTTGACTAAACTCCACCGATTGGAACCAGTCTCCACCGCCGGCCGCTGCGGATCGCCTTGACGCTGCGCACGCGCACCTATATACGTCTCGTCGGGAATGTCGCCACTGTGTCACCCAATGCAGATGATTGCCACTTCTGGATTTGGTTGCGTTATTTTTATGACACGCTTTTGTACATTATAAGTCATTAGAATCTCCAACTTTTTATCGAAAACCTCGTAAATATGGGCTTACCTACTGTACCTTGGAATGACACGACCATAGTTTCGTATGTCTACAATCAAATGTTTTCACGCCTGTAATATATATCTTCAAGAGAAAGGCAATACGTTGGATGCCTAATGGGCATTTAAAAATAAATTTAATAAAAAGTAAAGTAAACGGCCTCTCAGCAGCAAACGCAGTCAGTAATAGCGCATATATTACGTTACCCGCTAGGAGCGTCACCTAACACGTTCCCCACGGTACTCATGCGTCTGGTTCAAAGTGCACTCCCTACAACTTATCTATAGCCAATGACTTCAACATTTTATGAACAACATAAAAAAACTTACACACAACTTGCGCGTATTCCCAATTATCGTTACAAACTTTATTGTTATTAGACAACTCTAAAAGCAAAGAAAGATTTGACTTTAGTACGTAAAATATAATTGAATTATATAGTAGCTGATCGTAAACTCGTGTTCGACATTAAATATCATTCGCTCCAAGTAAATTTAACGGCTATTATATCATGGCCTACTAACCATGCATTTAAGTATAATTGTCGAGAAAATTATCATAATCATTATCATTTAACTACGCCTTCAATTGACTTAGAAAATCAATTGCAATGAAACCCAAATCTAAATATTAGAATTTGCATGCGAACTATTATTACGAGCACGCGATACGAATAAGGTGCACTATTGTGTGCACGCGCTGCGTTGATGTCTAATGCTCTGGACGTTACCACTGCTACGCGAAGTGACACTCGAACCCAAATATGGACAGAGTTTGGTTATTAAAATTTGCTTCATCATTACTAAAGAATACTCTTTTTATTTGATAATTATTATTATTGATCGATAATAATACGCAATTCGTAAAGTAAGTACGCCTTAATAAACATTGTTTTAAGGCGAAAATAAATATTAGCAGCCTTGTATTATTAATAGGTTAAATAATATTGACTTGAACATAACTAGTTAATAGGTAAACAAAGTGTTTAGGTGTTGGTCGTGCGCGCGGTAGCGACCGGCGTCGCGTCGCCTATTAGCATTGAGCCTTCACCGGGTGAAATATATCGCGCGCGCAGCCTCAAGGTAGCCGCAAGCGCACCAACCATTAGATGGAGAAATTATCTTTAATTGAATATCATGTAGTTATTTATTTATGTTGCTGTTTGTTTCCTTTATGCTCTATTTGTTTGCAGTGTAATGGAGTTTAATACGTAATAATATGTTATTACATTTAACTGAGAAGATTGTTGACAGCTTGTTTATGCTACTTTAATGATTCCAGTTAACTGTGAAGCAGCAATTTACTTATTACTACTTAACGTAATATTTGCATTATTAGCTTAGCACATATTCAGACCCAAGTAATTACAAAAAGTACAAAGTAAAGTAATCTGTGTGTATAATTTAGCTTCACGTAGGTACTAATTAGACTTTTAAAGCGTCTTCAAGTATTTATTACGTTGTTGCATTTAGACACGAGTATCTTACCTGAGATTGGGCATTCACAACAAACTCCGATTGACAACAACGAATAGCTTTAATTATCATACAATTATGTTCTACATTAATATTGTTCACAGAGCTGTTCTAGCTCTACAGTGCAGTGCGCATGACAGGCGGCGGCCTGCGCACGCGCACCCGCGCCGTACCTAGCAGTGTAGGCGTCCAATACATGACGGAAATCCATTAACAATTATCAATAATAACTTAATTATTTTTCTGGAAGTGAAACGTGTGTAGAAAAAAGTCACTTTCAAAGCGGTTCGAGATAAAAGTTAGAAATTATTGATGTTGTTGATGCTGTTTTGGGAGAGTTTTTATGCTAATAACGCATCAGTATGGGTTTCTATATAATTGGTGATTTATACGCACATGCATATTAATGATTTAGAAATGATTTTTAAGTTAGATAAACGATTTCCAATTAGGCTAACTAATCGAATTAATATTGAGTCAAATCAAATCAAACGTCTTAATTTACCGTCGAAACGTTTAGTAACGGTAATATGGATTCGCTTTTACTATGTTTCCTCAATCAGTGTGGTATTATGTTTTCAATGTAATAAATAATATTTATCCTTTAATATGCTTTGAATTTGTGTAGTTTGATCGCGATAAAGTTTATGTACGTAAGTTTGTACATTACAAGAATCCGTCATCCGTTCCGGACAATGGGCACGCAGCCTAACTGTATCTGATTTATAACGTAAACGAGAATCAAGCGATATTATATCGTACTTAGGCAAAGGTTACCACTTGACGGCTACTATTTATGACCAAATATCAATGATTTTTGATCACGACGTCAGCCGGCACCGCCGGTCAGGCCCACGACTCTAACAACTGCGATTACAATTGAATTCGTGTCCAATTAAATATCCGACCGTTTTTTACTTAACTGCTTATAGGTTAAACTGTAGTTAAGCATTACTTCGTTTTTGTAGTAATTTAATAGTACAAGTTTTTGCACCAGTTCAGCAGCTATTAACTCGATCGCAAGCCCAACCTACACATTGCTACCGACTTGCGACGTCAAACTGAGCACTAAAATGAAAATGATCACCGCAGATAAATAAATTCTTACCAGCAATTACATAACGCAATTAAAGGAATCGAACGCATACACAACTAGCGTGCTGAATAAACATTCAGATTATCTCTGATCTATTGCTAATGTTCACAATACATTGCGCGGTGCTCCAAGCCGCTGACGAGTTGCGAGCGTACAAACGGAACAATGTATCGCGTATGCAGCAAATGAAATGTTGTTGTTCTCATTTATATTCATTATGTACGGCAAGTAGTAATTATCGTATTAAACATTACGTAAACGTGTTGAGTGTTGGTCGGTTATGTTTTTGCATGAATTAAAAGTAATCAAAACGTTTGTTTGCGTTTATATATTTTAAGAATTTATTGTGTAGTTTAGTTGTATCTTGTAGTTGAGCACTAGGCACTGGCAGTAATAACAGAGTGCTAGCTAGCGGGCTGGAACCCCGGCTTGTGAGCGCTTCGCTTTCCAGACTCTAGAGGATTATATTTCTATTTTATTTTTCTTGCGGCGTCTCATCACTGTTTTTTCTGATGCTATCTGTAAGTTACCATTAAACTACAATTAAAACTGTAAAACTATGGTTCCCCGTTACGAACCGAAAAAGAGAACGCTTTTAAGTAATTAAAATGGCCAGTGTATAGACGCAAGAGGCGTATAAAAACTTGTGAATGTTTGTTACAATGGACGCACAGACAAGTAGTACAACTCCGATGTTTCGTTAAAATATCTGAACGACGCAAGCCATCTGTAACTAACTCGCGCGGTAATTAGATGCCGCTCCCGGCGCAGCCTGATATTTTCACAATTAAAAAGTAAAAGGTCCAAGAGTCGCGGAGTCATACAATCACAACTACATTCATGATTCTTAGAAACCAACAGTACTTGCTTCGTATATTAGGGACAATGGAACTTGTATTTCTGAGTATTCGGTGGGCGCTGCGTGTTATGCGCGTGCGCATCGGGGTCGGTTCGCGCGGTATCTACCACAATCTACCACACTCCCGAATATATCGCGCACCTCGGTACCTACTGCGGATATATTTCTATTCCAAAGTATATTATTTGTATTTAAATTAAATTGTACGTTTAAGTTTCTAAATGTCTTCGTCGAGTGTAAAATCTTTATCTTTCCGCCGCTCATTACGATGGCTCCGGGTACAGTTAGCAACAAAAGTGGAAGAGATAAAAATGCCCGTTAATGTACTAATGGAATAAAATGGAAAAGTACTAGAGAAATTATTGCGGTATTCGTGCTAAAACAGTAGCGAGCGGTGCTCGAGATAAAGTAACTGCAAGACGAGGCTTTTATTGACTGCGCGCACATGACGTACTGCGATCAATTGATAATGCTGGAGTTGCAGCGCTTTTTGTAGTGTTTACTTTAACTACTTATTCAATTTTACGACGAGTATTACAATGTAACACACCACAGTAGTTAACTGGACCTGATAGATATTTTTTACCCCACTATTGTATACTTACCCATGTATAGTATTCAGATGGTATCAACAAACTCGAAAGAAGTCTTTCCTCTGTTTCCAGTTACTCCAAACAGCCCATCGTTATCGAGACAAAAACATCGAGAACAATCTATTCCGTAGCATTTCCTCGGAGGATCGATGTCAGCTCTTAGAAAGTATCGCGGAGTGACGAGTGTCGATAACAATTATCGCGTTGTTGACAATTGCCGGCCATTAGCGCGTCACTCACTCGCTGCACATAATTGTCAGATGGACACTGTCGACTGTCGTACGCCGAGTTTTTGTTGCGATTGCAAGGGATGGCGGGCGAGGAAAACTGTTTGTGCTGAGGAAAGTTGAGAAAAACAAGGAAATGTTGTCGATATTCTTTAAAACTCGTCATTTGAATTTATAAAAGATACTACTCTTTAATGACTAATTGTAGTGGTGAGTGATAAATGATAATAAAGTCGTAAATTGCTGTTAAAACATTTAGTGTATTAGAATTGACATTCCGCTAAAAAAATAAGATAAAATAAATGATTAAAAAAAAAAGAAAACAGATTAAGACCTACTTTGTAAGTATTTAAGACTATTAATATTCAAATTGCAAATGCGAAGCAAATTTTGATAACCCACGACACATATCAATTGACGTCTCTAGTGAGTTTAACAAAATATTTGTGCAAACAAACGCATCATTTTAGGAGCTCCTTTAAAGCGTCCACGTCCCTCGTTTTGTCCTGGCTCCACCAGCGCACCATATTAGTGCGGTATTGAATCCGCTCGGTTTGGCCGGCGTGACGTCACCGGCCCTGGCATTGTTGCCAGGATAGTGAGGTCATTCACCATTGGCAAGTGATTGATTGGCGATACGTGCTACAGCATGTCACGTAGAGCGTTCCCATTTGGCAATGGCGGATAAGGACATTCGGTTGTTGTGGTTGTCGCTTTCAATTGTTTTGAAATTTATTGGCGCCTTGCGTAACGCTCGCTACATATTTCCATAGCGTACGAGGAGCGTGAAGTAATCATTGTTTCCTGGTGCCACAAACAAACGCGCAGCCTGCTTTAACAAAGAATGAGGACCTCGCCTCAACCGCAGCTCACATACTCGATGACAGTATCCACTATTATTACCTGTGCGTCGGTTGCTGGCTGAATGCAGAAGTGTGAAGTAAGAAATTTTAAGTTGAATTTTAATAACGATAAATTTTTAAAACACGTACGACAAATAACAAGGTTTAAAGACGTTAGTTATGAGATGGCAAAAAAAAATATCAAATTGCCCTTAAGGTTTCTCGTTGTCTCATCCAACATTAGTTAGTCCAAACAATTATTTTCACAATTACAGTCCTAGACAATAGGTACGATAATGGTCAACAAAAACCGTCGGCGGCGGCGGCGTGGCGTGACGGTGTTTTTGCCGAGACATAGCTCGCGAGCAGAGCGCGGTACCCCACAGCACTGAAAAACACACGAACATCGCTGAAAGAACATGTCGGGACATATCGGGTGCTGGAACATGCTGGTCACCTGCTGGTTTATGTAAGAGCTGCACGGACTTCTTGTAAATACGGCAGGGTGCGCCTTTATAATCGTTGCTGTTCTAAATACAAAAAATCTGAGTTAAAAGTTTAAATGGCCCAAAAAATGCTAAATATTATATTAACCGCTAAAAATTATTACAGGCGACTCCGACTCTACTCTCACTTGCCGTAATAGATAGAAAACGAAACTTTATTGCAATGTTTTATTTATTTCTAATTTCCATAAATTGATTAAGACATCAACCTAGCCTCGTAAACTTTTTTAATGGATGTTTCAGTTTTTCTTTCGGCATAATTTTACACCTATGTACGAGTATAAGAGTTGGTGTTTTGTTATTTCACACATCGCCGATATCGCCCCAATCTGCTGCAAACACAATAAAATGCTTTTTACTGCGAAGCTATTAAAATGTAGCGTTAATAACAGCTGTATGTTGATGACACTAGCTGCGCCCGCGCCTCTTAATTAAGGTAATTACGTACGCGCGCACGCGCATCTCACTCGATACAATTACTCCGGTATACTTCAGCGCGGAGTTTACGCGGCGAGCTGATGTTACACTCTGTAATCAGCTGATAGAGAACACTCGTGCATCACTGACGGACCCACTACTTGTAGCTAATTTGTTTTGCTTGTAGGTTTACGCTGAAATATCTCAACATAGGATGCAAGAAGATGTTGGGCCGGTAAAAGGTAGGAAACAGGGCACTATTTATTACGAGTATATAAATTTAGGATAACCTTCAAAGCTTTAAGTATACAAGTTCTTATTTTTGATTTCCAATATAACAAATTTCAAGTAGGTGCAACATGTGGAGAATATTATTTTTACGATCTGAGAAGTGATCTGAGTCTCTATTCTTATCGTGTAGGTATGATACCTACACGATAAGAATATAATGGGAATAGAGACTCGGAGAGGTTACAAACACTCCGTTAATTATTGAAATAGTCTTTTCATTCCATGATCAATCACTCCGTTACATTTTATCTACTTAACACTAAGTAGGTAGATTTCCTCTTTTTACTAGCCTTCTCAGATCGTAAAAATAAAGTGCTCGATACCAAGGCATACAAAGAAATACAATCGATATTAAATCATGCGTTAAACCCAGGAAGACTGCATAGCATAGCGTAGTACAGCATACAATAAGGGGGGGATTGTGAACAACAAGACGTGAACAGTATTTTTTAGGTGTGACTATTAAGTTGTCCTTAGAAGGCAGGGAGTGGTTCAACGGTCGGTTGCCATGCGACAGCCTCGTATGAGTCAAGTGCTGTTTTTGCGAGGGTTCCCTGTTCCCTCGATGCTCACCTGTTTCGCTAGGAGAATGCTTTGACAGTAATTATAAATTATCGCAGCTTTTGACTGTAGAGTGTAGTGTGTAGGAAGTGCCATTGTTATTGATTTTTTGTTACTCTTAATGTTTAGCACACTTGAAGCGTTGAGTGTTTTTACTATCATTTTAGTATAATATTCAATTTTCATAAAATGTTTAAAAAAAATCGTATAATTTTTTAATTGTTATTTATTTAATTATTAAAAACCTATATTGTCCCACTGCTTGGCAAAGGCCGCTCTCTTATCTTTCCATTCCTCTTTGTCTAGGGCAAGTGTATTTCGTATAGAAGATATTATTTTAAATTTTTCGTCAATGAAGAAAGCTATTACGGTAAACATTAATATGTTTAATGGTTTGGTAGCATTTAAGTTATTTGGAACATGATTATTTAGAAACCCGAGTCCGTATCGGAATGGTTAAATTCTTTTCCAACATGAGGCGTTACACAACCCGCCCATATCTCACACAATTATTCACTAAACCCAATCATTTGTAACTTTGATCTCTATATCCAAATTTCTTTGTTGATACAAGCAAATAACGACCATCGAACCCTTTTATTTCACTAAGATATAAAGTCTATAATCGTTTGTATGTCATTCTTCTAGAAAACATCGTCAGGTCGGCTGGTTCGTCTTCGGTATAAATGATGGCATCGGCAAGTCTCGACACGCCATTAAATATAATACAGTTAGTTAATTCAATTAAAAAATAATAGGCGTAAAATGATAAAGTTTTTTCTTATACACGATTTAGCACGAACGTACGACAATTAATTAAATAAAAATAGTAACTATAGACCTAATAAGCTATGAAAAAGCGTTTATGGAAAATCCAAATGCAAATCAACGAATACTTAGTAAAGCTATATATTTAGTGTAAAACTAATCATGTCGCAATCGCTAAAGATGTTCCGAAACATATGTCGCGGGTCAGGTCGGAGCGCGAGGTTTTTGCGAAAGCCGGAGAGAGCGCGCGGTCACCGCCGCTATCAATAACCTCTCGCTCAACTTATACAAGTTTATTATTTAAATAGATTGGAATACAGATTAGCCGTGATTTAGGAGAAGCAGCCGCATTAGGTTCACAAACACGATCGTAAAGAATACAAGCGGTTTCTTATTCAGGTTATCGCGGCCTGTCTGGATCTAGGACTTTCTCGAAAAACGAGGGTAATGTCATCGCTAAACTCTAGTAGCTGTAGTTTGCATTTCTTTTTGAAACATTAAAAAAGCTAAGAACATAAATACTAAATCCACAGCCAAATGGGAGACACAAATTACCCATCAAATGTTAGTTTAGATTAAATAAATAAAACGAATTTTAAATATTTTTTATCCAAAGCGGTACCTAAGTGTCAGTGACCTCAACTTTCGAGCATTTCCAAAGCCACCGCGATTAACTTAACAACTCCTGCCTTCTCATTTGCCTCTCTTTCAGACCTGGTCTCTTGACATTTTATGAGCGCTTTGTATCACGAGCCCACTGTACCTAGACCCCCGCTGGCTCCTTGGTCTTGGGGAGCGCAGGCGTAGGGGACGGGATTGTATGGAGTGCGAGGGGTCGAGTAACGCTGGCCGTGGTCTAAGGTGGGCACAATATGGTATGAGACAATAACACCGATGAATATGCATGGTGGCATCGCGCGTTGCAATTTGGCCGGAACACTGGTGTAATGACAGTGTGACAAAAATAACATGTCTCTTGTGAGTCCCCACGCGGCGGGCCGAACGCTGCGGTTACACGCCGCGGGTAAACGCCGAGATTACAGTGAAGGGGTAACGACTGATTATAATGTAAATATCTTCCTATTATTCAATGTCACTGTAATTTTATAGGGTTTCTTATCAAAGTTTTTCTTCACATGTTAAAGTGAAAAGAGAGATTTTATGAGATGTGTTTCTGCAAACGATACAGTCCAGTTAGAAAAATATAATCCGAAAGTTAATTTATGAAACTGCCGCCGGCGTAACTTTTACTCATTTATACATTTAGACCATAAACTAACTTTCGCATGTAATATTGGCAATACATTTTAGTGGAAAGACGCCATTAGAAATATTAGTGTAAGTGCGCGTCAAAGTGTCTGAGTGCGTTTGCAGACGCGTGCAGTGCGCAGACGCAGCCGGTGACAATACTACACGAGCGACTGACATAGCGCTGCGTGTGTATGACTAATCACCTGCGGTATATGTGTAGGTTGTATATCTACACACACTTATATGTTACAGCTATACATATAGGTTTATACAACTGTGTGTAGGTAGGTGGAATGTAGACAATGGCCAAGTACATAAATAATTATAATCGTACACATTATATCTAATTAGCGTTAATGCATGTTTAATACTATGCAATAAATCCGTAGAGCATATTTTTACTGCATTTATTTTACGAAATTTAGCACGAAAATGTTTATTCAATTTTAAAATTTGTTAGATTACAAATTTTCTTAACATTGGTTATTGATTTCTTTCAATTAAGTATGTTAAGATGTCATATGATGACGCATTTAAAAATATTTGAAATAGCTGCTACCGTAATTTAATCTCACCTGTTTATTAAAACTATATACTTAGGCTAATTACAGCATATAATTAATGTCAAATAGAAGGAGAATAGAAATAAAAAAAGTGTACATTTTCGTACTTATCGGCTTGTTAGCGTCGCTTATAAACGATTTAATTCTCGATATTACGATTACAATGTAAGGCTGATTATATCCATCGCACTTATATAGCTATACGTGTGTATATAATTCACATAAACGCTTCTATTACCATGTCGTGTTGTGTTTGAATGCTTTTTTTGTTGAAATTAAAATGTTTGTTAACGCTTCGTGAACATGAAACGCGTTATTAAAAAATCGAATAACAGGCCATCGATTAAAGTACACTCGCATCATTGCCAAAACCATCAGATAATAAATGTAAAAATGTGTAAACATTAATAATTTTATATCGAAATACGATATAATTTGATGTACCTAGTTGTAACTATAATATACAGAACTAAACTACGCAAAATTTTAAACGACAAAAATTGCCTCCTTCTTTCATGACGTTTAAAGTTTTAAAACAATATTGCATAAAATTGTGTATAAAGTTAAAGAAAATAAACGATACTTGTACGAAATCGATCGGCGATAAGAATCACCCGAGCAGCGCCATCTACCGGCGCATAGACACGAACCGGCGACATCTGCCGTTACGTTACAAGGCAAAAATAACAAAAACCGCGGTATTCAGTTAATCATCGATTGTCAATAGCAGGGCGAACGGAAACGTTGCCTGCTTTGCAATGCAAATCACTTCGAATTCCTTCAATGTCACAAATAAGTGGTCGATAGTCTGTAACCCCTGCGCCGGGGTTACGTATTAACATATAAATAACAAGCGTTTCTCAACCATTCATGACATTTAATTCGAGTTTATTTATGACGTACATATTTGCATGCCACGGGTTACGCTAAATTGTCCGGATAGTCGCACCTGGGGGAGGTGTGACGCTGCTTTTTTTCTAATGTCTTGTAACAACCACAATTAATGTATGCCACGTATAGATACACGTCACAATATACCTATGTCATCTCTTCTAAGTTTCTTCAGACCGCGCTCGTGCCGCCCGCAGCAGTGTTCAGCTGTAGTTCATCACCCGGGTGCAGCAATTACAACAATTATCCTTGCATTAAATACGTAATAGGTACCTACACAATAAACCTTTTTACGTGTATTAAGAATAATAATATTATAATCATTGCTCTTCAATTTATATTATTTATATTTATTATTTTTGTGATATTTTTTGGGATAACAATTTACTTACTTGTTTATTATTGCTGGTATCTCTTTCAATTCACGGAATAACTTCTGGGGAAGAAACCCGGTCCTTTTTAAAGGCTTACACGGGGACACAGGTCCAACATGCAGAGGCCATTATTATTGCTATTATTAATAGAGGTTTTTAGTAAGTAAGTGGCCATTTTTTTTCAGCCACATTATCTATTTTATATAATTCGCATTATGTTTTTAACTAATTAGTATCATGGATGTTTATTTCATTAATATTATTGTTTTTCACAATGTTTAATTTACGCCTATTTAAATCTCATCTAATAAATTAGTATATTTACAAAAATTTACATGTTTATGTTTATAATAATCTTAACGCCAATATTATGTGAATTTATTAATACATATTAAATAAATACTAATGCAATAAAAGTGAGGCGTGCAGAAGCGTATCATTTAAATTCAGCAAATTGCAATTAATCATCAATATGACTGTCGATATTAAAATATTTTAGTAATTGTGAATCTGATTATGCACGAGTAGGTAGGTACCGGCGGCTGTCACCAAGCTCCCAGTAAACAAGAGCGTGTGTCCGCGTGTGCAACACCTTTGCCATTCTCATGCTAATTCCTTGAGTTTCGACAAAACATATTGATTGCTATCAATGAACGTCAATTTGAATAATTTCAAAATAAATCATTGCGAGCGCAATCATGCTAATGTTACCATCAAACTTTAACGCCGATGTGAATTGATTTCCATAGTGTTAGCACACGGCGATGCCCGGATTTTTACGGCGTTACGGTAGGTAATGGTCGGAATATGATTACGTTTGTTTTGTTCACTATTATATATACTATGCAAATATGAATTCATTTGTATTTTAATGCTTGATTTATTACACGATTTGCATAAGTTTTTTATCAATAATAATTGATCGATACATTCAATAAAATAAAACCATGATAAATTGTTGTTCTTTATTAATGCTTAACAAAGGCTTTTCGGTGCCATATATGCGTAGAATAAATATATTATTTCAAAAATTGGTTATATACACTTTATACACTAACAAATGAAAAATATTAAAACTACGTAAAATAAAAACTTCATTGTTAACGCGTTGAAACAGACATCAATAAATATGAGCTAATGTTGATGCGTAAATCGTAATGACGAATCAAATTAACTGTAATCGTAGTAGAGTCGAAAATTAGACTTGCTATAAAATGTAACTTGTTAGCTACAATATAAACACTCGTTTAGCATGCCGCACGTCTGTCACAGCCAGAACAACAGCGAGTATGTTATCTGCACAATCAACAATCCTAATTTCCATTTCACAAAAAACGGTACAGTTACAAATTTTGTTAACACGAATAGTTGAACACGGAATTATCTGTCGCCCATCAAATTGGAAAATAACAAAACTGTCAACGTAACGTGAAATTAGGTAATTTTATGAAAGCCTTCGGCCGGCGGCATCCGTGTACAAATTGCTACTTAAAACGATAAAAATCGATGTTGATACGCGCCTACGCCTACCGTTCGTTACAAAAACAATGGATCGCGACCCGCGACACACAAACAATAAATTCGCTAAATAATAGTTATCGAAAAATAAGTCCAAAACATTATCGTCATCCGGGAAGCATAAAAATATTTCAAATCGCCAAGACAATAGAGCGGAGACAATGGACTCCGCAGCAAAAAGGGACCAACTTCTATTTTTTTCTCCAAAAAAAGTGTGGTTTTTTGCAAAAGCGTTCGTTCGACAACAATCAGTGCACCGCCCTTCAGTAGGGAACGTTTTTTAATAACGGACCCAAGGTTTGTTTATTTTGTCGGCTAATATTATTGGTAATGGCTTTTAATAGAAAAAAGTAGAGCTGCCCATTAAAATAAAGGTAAATAATAATTTTAGTTGACGTCAACGAAGTGATAAATAAAGATACAATGATCCTTGGGCTCTGGGTGGTTTCCCAGGGATAACGAGCCAGATTTAACTTTCTAGTAATAGTAAGCTGATAACAAAAAAATCACGAACCTATCTTTGAAATGAATTGACGACCTAATTTAATTAAAACGCTTTAGCTAAATGTATGGTAATCAAACTAATCTATTAAGCATTCATAGACACAACCTCCACGCTTGGTATAAAAACCAAGATATCGATCTAGATAACAAAAAATCGATTTCCTCAAACAATCAGGTCTTAGCATTAACCTCGCACCTATAATTCCTGCGAGTGATTAGCATACACAACATCGTGTGTATACAAAGACGATGCACCGCGGCCGACCGTCACGTACGGAGCAAAGGTGGCAACACTAAATAACGGCCCTAACAACCGTTTCCGAATATCGTAAAGGAAGTAATTACATATTCTAATCCAAATCCTGGGTCCCGCTTCATATGTCACTCCTTACACAATAAAAAAGGTTACACGCAAACGACCTCCTTCTAACGGTAGACTCTTTCTTCACCGGTCCTGAGAAAAAAAAACATCAAGAACTGCATTTCTAAACAGACGAGCATACGAAAAAAATCGCATACTTACTTATAATCTTAAAAACAATAAGATGAAGGCAATCAAAAATATATCTTATACCTACTGCATAAGAAATCCTTTTCAAAAGCAAACCTACGAGAGTAACATTAAAATTTATGCGCGCATTTGCATAATGTGCATGGCCCCTAAATTTTATTCAATAAAAAAATAGGATGGGTAAAACTTTTTTGCATAAATTCTTACAAAGGAAACGGGTTAAACCATTCAGGAAGTGAAATGTCGTAGATCCGCTGGCAGCGCGATTTAAAAATCAAAGTTCAAACGAGCAGCGCAAACAAAATAAACTTTAGATCCTCCACATAAATAACATAATGGCAAGTCTGCAAAACCCGCGATACACTGTTTCGGTCGCGGCCCCCTTTCGCGATGCACAATAGACTAAAATGTACCTGACTATAATTTATGCGAGAATATTAAGAGAAATGTACCTGCCCTTTTTGAATATTAAGTGCAACCTAACCCCTGACATTACTGAATAGGGTTAAGATACTGTTTGAAAAGGAATAATATAAAAAAATGCAAATAAACTGTCCCCACATTCAGCTGAGGGTTACAGGTATGCGAACTCATAGAAAAAAAATTGCAAGCGCACCACGCGCCCATAAAGTTCCGCATTGATTGTTGCACAAAGGGTTCGCGGGTATTGTGATACTTGATGGGTCCCAGCACTTGTCACCTTGGCGTATAATTTGGGTGTGTACGGGTCTTTTCTTATGCATATTCGGAAGGGAGCGTCGCATAGATAGTTCGTTTTTTAATAGCGTTTTTTTATTATGCTCTGTATGCAAAGATTTATTGTAGAGCCGCGGGATGTGCGTGAGAATGCTAGGAGATAATCGAATTTGCCTATAGACGCATCCACCCTAGGCAACCCTTTGATTCGATTCAATCGCGTTCATGGGAAATATGTGAATATTCAAACAAGATGTCATCTCCTTGAATATCGATTGCCGTTGAGATCCTTTTATAGTGCCTGGGAATTGATACATTGAATAGGAAGACCCTGTAGGGCTTTTGCATAATCTATCGGTGGCCCTGACGCGGCTTTGTGTGCTCATAACGGAATATCTCGATAAAGGGTTCTTTTAAAATGATCGTTAAAAAATAAGACCGTTACCATTTTTTCCGTGGGCTACTGTCCACGCTTTGTCTAAGAGTAACTGTTGCTGTCTTTTATGAGGTTTTTTTATTATTTACGAACGCAGATAGCTGTTTTATTTGTACTACGAGTATGACTTTATTGTTCTATAAACGAGAATTACGAGTGAATAATAAAGAAACAACATACAAATTATGTATATGTTTTTATTCAAAATAAAATTGTGGCATTTTAATATACTGGCTGCGTTCAACATAAATTGTTTATGATAATTTTAATTTTTATTGTCAATAAAATTTTAACTTAATTTAGTACTTACAGAACGGCGTAACAATAAAACGTTTTCTTTGAGATAATAATAATAAAAACAACAGTTACATCGTTGTACCTATGCAAACATGTCCAAAATTGTAACCTTTTTTTGTAAGCACTGGTCACAACGACCGGTGTGTTTTTTTGGGAAAACATTTTGCTCTAGTTTTTGTTTGTAGTTTATTTTTACCAAAACAAATAGTGTAATGGATGTCGATATTGTCGGCGGGCATTCATCGCAGTGAGCCTGTGACGCAACAAACAGACGGACGGACGGACCGCCGGACAAAGGGGAAGAGTTGGCAAAAAGTGTCGTAAAGTTTAATTACTCTAAAGTGTTGCGGTTTGTACAGGATGTTGTCCATTGCCCGAGTTACACTTACACCATACTATTCACACAGCATGCTATTTGTGCCGTGTAGGTTAATAACATCATTAAAATTATAATTTTAAAGTGTGCAGCGGCGCATTAAAAATATTATTCGTCAATTAAATTATAATGTGATCTAATTTTATCTATTAACTTACTAATTTCTTCAAAAGTGAGATAACAAATTAGAACTTCCCCGCCAACACGTCATTACAGCTGTCAAAAGTATATATTTAATGAGCTCATTATGCCTTATTGGGTTTGTGAGTTTTACATAATATGCACATTAGTATGAGTGCGGCATAATTCAATAATAATTGTAAACATAGGGAATATTTACTATAGTGATTCATAGCAAGTATTATAATACATACATATTTATATGCACCATGTGCTGTATCCGATCAGGTGAAATACATTGTCTCTTAAAATCAAACAGGTGTTAATTTTACATAGTTATTGTTGGTCCCACAACTTGACGCGTATTTACATATATTCATGAATTTCACACAAAAACTAAAAGGGATGAATTTGTTTGTTGACATCTGATTATGTTAATTATCAAACAGGAGCGCTTTGCAATCCGATTACATTAGAATAATGTATACGATTAATTTTGTAAAAAACAACCAACCTGTAGCTGTCACACAACATTAAAATTAAAAAAAAGTCGTTGTCCAAAAATCGATATCGCAATTTCAAAATTTACTCAAAAAGAGATCACACTGTTAATTGTCAAAAGGTTTTAATTTTTTCCGTTACGGAGCCTTTCACCAAGACTCATAAAGAAATCGTCAGCAAACAGTAACGCATCCCGTGCGTTTTGTTTTTGCTCCAATAAACGTACACTTTCGTCACAGCTACCATAAATTGAAGGGTTAAATTATGCAAATTGCCGAACAAATTGGCCCAGAGCCGATTGCCCGAGCCTACCTATTATAACTCCGTGCTTTCCAAAATAAGCTTTTTTATTTGTCAAAAGTTTTGTTCTTAATTCAAACAAATAGTTCCAGGAAATTGTTTTTGGTTCGGTGTTATTATTAACAACGTAACATCGAAGTTATCCCTTCGACTCATGGCAGCTAGACGAAAAAAGTTACGACATCAATATAGTCATTCAACAAAAATGTATTTCTTTAAAGTTGGATGTATGTTGAATTTGATGATTTGATATCATTATCAGAAACACCTTAGAAAGCAATCTAGGATTTGCTTAAACTTTGTAAAGTGTTCCTAAATAAAATTATTGTGTATCCGTTGACGGAATTAGGTACAAAAAAAATCTAGCCTCATCTCTCGAAACACGGAAGAAATTTCAAAGAAACGCCTTTAAGTTTCATCACAATAATTTTATAATTAATATCTACGTAAAGATGATCATATCTACTACCGCCATCTATGTACCACAGGTAACAACAGTGTTTGTCGTCCCGCGGCCTCACCGCGCCGCGCCGCGCTCGCGCGACGTTATAATCCCGCCACAATATAACCTGCCTACTTTATACCGTATACATGTCAAATTTTAATTGAATCCCGCGTTAAATATGTTCTTAACGCGAAGCCAAGTTATCTCAGTTAACGTACCGGTATTCAACAGTTAATTTTTATACTTACTCATATTGATCTTGAGATTTTGTGTATCGATGTATCGACGACTAAGCTGTGGAGTGAGGATGTATCGTGAGAATCGATTTATCGTAATGGTTTACTTACATATACCTGTGCTGGTCTTTGATTGTATTTTGGACTTGATGTCATGAAAATATTTTATAATGAAATCAGAATACAAAATATATTTTTTATCATTCACATTTTTGTAAAATCTTTTACAGTGCTAGTGACAACAGCAAATCCCTAAAAAAAGTCTGATTAATTCGTGATGGAATTTAAATGAAGTAAGGATTAATGAATAGAATCCGTTTTTTTAATTCCAGTTAACATTTCTATGGCGAATCGGAGACGGTTCTATAAAATTGCATTCCATTGAAGCATGTATAGCTTGAAACGCGCGGTGCTCGCGCTAACTAGTTAACGATTATTATGGACGTGACATTTGTCGGGGCGTCCGAGTCAGACTCAGCCGCTCCCCGTCTGACCATCGGCCGACTGTCAACATTCACAACCGACGGCCACTGTACGAGACTGTACGAGCTGTCCACCGTGTAAACGAAAATTAAACATCCTGTACAACTCCAATTAAGAATATGGTCAGCTAGATTTCTCGTATATAACAAGAAGTTAGTCATAACAAAATGTCACATTGATGACAAGTGAATAAAGCTGGCTGTGTGGTTATAGTTGTAGATATGAGTAAGGCTCGTCGGTGAGCGGGTTCGACCTTTCCTGCCCTTTCCTAGAACATACGGGAGCGTGTATAGAGCCACCATATTTGGGCGAGCTTCCGTTTTTTTGTGACTTAAAGTGCAAAATACAGCTAGTTTTATTTCAATTTACGAGTCTTGCTCTGTCAAGCAACTTATTCTAAGATTATTAGACCTGTAGGTCTTAAACCAGCAATCTTATGAAAATTATTCGTGAGTTTTCGAGGACTTCCTTATTGGAATAAACTTGAAACAAAGTCTAAAGTTTGTAATGAACTCAAAACAGTAAAATCGCGTCACTACATTTGTAGAGATTATTTTAATGTAGTGACGGCACATATTATGACAGTAGCATAATTATTTATTTTTTTAAAAGCTCTGTTGTCACTCAACAGCATGTCTATCATTATCTAAAGAGTAAATTACTCTGAAGGAACAACAAAGTTTTGCAAAGTCTTGAACCGATTCAAAGTCAGTAGTACTAAAAGATTTAATAATTACTTTAATACCACTGAACATTAATGGATAAATTAGATTAACACGAAACAAATAAAAACCGCGATTAATAATGAAATCGACGAGAGCCAGACTCTCCTTTTAAAGCTGACAAAAGGATTTAATTACTGGAGACATACATAGTGATACGAAATGTTTGGAGGCTATCGGTTTCTTATTGGATCAAAAATACTCACCAATTACAATTACAAGGCAATTTATTTATTTTTAAAAATAAATTCAACTTCAAAAAGGAACCATTATTAATTACTTATCGAACAAAATTGTTATTTAGAGAACATGTATCGTCCAGAGTGGAGCGAAAAAAACGCGCCAAATGACCGTGAACGCATCGTATCAAGGGATCGATACATATAATCGATACTTATAAATCGAGACTGTTATGAGACGATAACATCGGCCGGTAACCGCCGCCGGCTACTGGGCGTCGGCCTAAGCGACGATTACTCTCCGCTCTTCTTATTTTGTTGCTGGCCACTCGATGCGAGATTATCGATAAAATAATTAAATGGTTACTCTCGAAATCGATTCCCGAGTGTTGTTATCGAGACTCGTGTTATTTGTTTCGTTTTTCTTGTTGCGAAATAGTCTCTTGAACAAGTTGGAAAGTTTTCGGTTTCACAGTTACAAAGTTTACAACAAACTCCGCCAAGTATTCACAATCTGATTGGGAATGTTAACTTTTTAATCGGATTACTAACTTTATGTCATGCCACTGAACTTCATTTATAGTGACTTCTTAGTAGCAAGCGGCGATGCGTGCGTGCCTTGATTCAAATAGTTCCTTGTAAATGTAAGGATCTCGTTATGTTTTAAAATTTCAATTCGTAATCACATCCCCGTGGTAATATAAAATAAATGTCGATTTTGAACTCGTACATGTTTAACATATTCTTCTTTCTTAAGATGGCGATAGCGTGTTAATAAAAATATGTGCACTGTTGATAAGAATTGAAGTCTTTAATATACATATCACTTAAAAGCGACTGAGCGTCGTCCTAAAGTAAAAAAAAGCTGACTGCAAATTATACTAACCATGTCATCTTTTTGTTTATCCTAAAGAACATAGTTTATACAAAAACAGCAATGTAGAGCGGCAGTCGGCGGGCCGCGAGCCGCATCAGTCGCGCGGAGTGCGTGCCGCCCGGCCGTTCCCTCAGATGGTCGACATCTTAATTGTCGGCGGGTGATAACTCGACTCACTGATTTATAATGCCTCCTAAACGTATTAGTGCCTTTGTCGGCTCTCACACTTATCGAGCGACTTAGTAGCGGCTTCCGCTGCCACCGACACTTTTTGTCCCTTTTATATTAAAACAACAATAAAACAAACCACTGTCACAAACAAATGCCACAAAAGTTTTATAAGCAGCCTCCAATATGGAAACATCGTGCAAGGCAAAACGAACACAAATAGCTTCGCTAGATATCAAAATGTTAAAAACTGCAGCCACTAAAAGATAAACATCGAGTTTGCTACGCAAATGAGACCAGATATCAAATAGGAACTTATAATAAAAAGACTGTTAAACGCGGCTCCAAGTGAAACTAAAACATTTTTACAGTTGTGTTTATTTAGCATAAGTTTGCGGATCTTTTTATGACCGAATAAACTCACGCCGACACCTTTTTACAGCGTCGTTTGTTTCGCTAAACACACGATAATTTACATATTATTATCTGGAGACATAAAAATCGGACGTTTGTTGTCAGCGGTGTCAACGAGGTATCAACATCGTGACTGGCGCGCCGGACAAAACGACGAGCGCGGAAAAAACGTTGATTTAGAAAAGAGCGTGTGAGACATGCGTGTGATGAATTGACATGTTCCCGGGGCCATTAGGGGAGAGATAAGGAGGCATTTAACTCAATCCGCGGCGTACGCGCACCGCAACCCTCCCCCCTCCACACACACGCGCCGCCCGCGCCACCGCTTGCACAGGGTGCAGCTGCTAATTATCCTTAAATAATTATATTGACTAACAAAATTAACATTACTGTAATTTCCTCCAACGTCAATAAAGAGAGAGAAATCCCGCTCTACTCTGAACAGGGACCTATTAAACATGAAATTGTTGATATAATTGAATACATAATCACTAAACTCTAGTCACGATTAATATTCCAATTAGAATACCTATTACGCAGGATTATTAAAAAATGTAGTAAGTAGGTACATAATGCACATACAGATTATTTTAAATAAATCCTTATTGTATAAGTTGGATCACCCTGTGCATTGGAAGTGGTATTGGGTCCGATAGGCGGTGTTTATGTGAGTGGCACCGGCTCGCCCGGTAGCCTCTTAATGAGTACCGGCTTCCGTCAATAAAATAATTTCGATGGGCTAGCGCTTACCGTGAAATTTTCATCGCCCACCAATCACCTCGGGGAAGCGATATATTCTCCAGATACTTATCTAATTAGAACTTAGCGTTACGCTCTGGTTTGCTCTCTACATGTTTGGGTTAAGTAAGTGTATTAAAATTCTTCTAGTGAGAATTTGAAGTCAATGTAAGTAGAAAGTATTTTAAGTATTTTTTATTTTAAGTTCTTTTTTTAACAGATAGTAAAGAAATTAATCAGCGTGTCAGGTTTTAAGTTGAAATCAAGCTAGTTGGTCAAAACTTTTGTCACTGTGTCTAAACTGTTATGAAAACCAAATTGAAATAGAATTAAACGAGTCCACTGTTTGTCAATAAACCGCAACATCTCTCGTCATGCAGTAACACTGATAGAGCAGCTCGCGTTAAAAGCCGGCGTGCATTGGGATTGTTTCAATAGCTGGTTATAATACGTTCCCATACATCGGCATCGGGCCGGTGCGTGATATCGCTATCTGCAGATAAGCAGCCCACGACCGACGACTTATGTTCACAGGCCCTAATTAACCTGTTCATTAGCACCGTCCGTGTAACACTGAAAACTAAGTGCTATACTAGGCCTGAGATTTATAGAGTATTTTATGATCGAGTGATTAGAAAGCGTGAATTTTATGTTGCGGGGAAGATTTGTGGATATCCCTCATGGACAGTCACGCAACGCTCGTGAACCGGGCACTGCCGAACAAGGCTTCTTACTTTATAGATTTTACAGAAATCGTTACAGAAGACCTACTTTGCAACATAGGGACAGCGAGCCCAATACCTTATTCTTTAAAGCCTTGCTTAAAATCCAATAAGTTGACTGACTCATGAGCGGCAATAACAATCGATAATCCAAAATCGTAATTAACAAAATTGATCGGAAATAGGCGTTCCCGAATCAGATACGAAACCGATAATAGCATATATAAAAGTATTAATCGCTATACGTTCACGGCAAACAAAAGAGGCCAATAAATATAATGATACAACTACCGAATAAGAATATCAAAGTCCGGTAGCTTAATTTATTCCGTGTCGCATGTAACCTGAGGATTGGGAGCGGTACAAATAAAAAAATATGAATACACTTATCTCAGACTTAGAGGACTCGAACTGATGAATTTTAATGGAAGAAAGCTGTGTTCGCGATATGGTTAGTATTCAGGGTTTGATGGCACGATTTGAAGCCAATTAGTAATTTTGAATAATAACGACCAACTGAAAATGATTATTCGTTTTTTATGAAACGTTTTAAGAGATGTAGCGGTCACACTTGAAAGGAGGAGTCACAATTTTTATTTTATTTAAAAAGCTTTTTGAGAATAAAAGTTGCATGAGTACTATCTCACTACACTCGAATTTAATTAGTTTATTAAACAACCTTTAAGAAGTAGTAAAACGACCAACTGTGTAGTCGGTAAAACTACATAATAGAAATTACAATTTATTCACTTGATTGCAAATTACAAGAAGGTAATTATAAAAAATATGCTTCCAATGCGATCATAATAATTACCCGCCATGTAAGAATACTTTAATCTCCCAGGTTACACGCCGTACGTTTAGGTGTTGAACTACAAAATTTTTATCGGTTTCCTTCGGATCAATCGCCGAGCGAGATTTATGTGGGCAATTATATGCGCCCGCGCCTCCGTACGTACGACTAATAAAATTACCGAGCGCCAAGATTTTGTATTAAACGTTAACTCTGTAATAAGTTTTGTGAGAGGTTTCAGTAATTATTGTGTAATAAAAGTCGCACTATATTTGGACAAAATATACATTTAATTACACGCTACATTAAACAAGGAAAGAATGATATAATTTGAGGAATTTGTAATTAGTATGGTAAATGAATGAACGGAATTATAAGGGCTGGGTTTGCTCATAGCCTAGTTATAATTAAAGCCATAATCAGATTGAAGCCCACAAAATAGCTTTTATGAATAGCTGTGACACTGCTTTTATATTATTTTTTCTTGTACTTCTTTTTGGATAACAGGTTTTTGACATTTCAGGTAAGTATATTTTTAATTGGTTTGGAGGAAACTCTGGACCCATTCATTCTAATCATTCAATAAACATGGCTCACATGTTAGAAGTCTTCACACCTGGCTGTAAAGGGTTCTCACAGCTGTAGCGCTGCAGCCGCTGAACATATTTACAGCACTATTAATGATCACCGAGTGACCGCTGTCGTGGCAGTCGGCCGGCGTTTATGGCGCCCTCCATCAACTCACCTCGTCATAATACGTGTGAGAATTAATTATGGACGTGTTATATTCCCACTTTATTGGAGTACGTGAATTCCGATAGGAATTAAGTTGGTTCCCAGCGGGGGCAGAGGTCGCGACTCAATACCTTCATATTTTATACTTATTTTGAAGGTACTTTCTGCTTTGCTTGGGTGGAAGAGGTCGATATATATCATGCTGTGTGTAGTTACAACTAAGTGTATGTCATATTTGCTGGTAAGCGATTTAGTTTAGTTTATGACGGAGCTATGGAGTTCGATGCCAATAACTATCACGACAAAAAGACGTACATTTTTTTTTAATCTTATTGGACTAAGGTGTTTTAATGAAGAAAACCAAAATCTATCGAAAAAAAAATCAATTTTTTTGAGACCAGGTTCTTATAAGATTTGAATTTTACTATATAATTGCAGCAAGTGCCAATATAAACTTCATAAGCCGCCCTTACTGTCTGATATCGTTTTGCCTGTAACAGTGGCCCACTGACAGCGGTCGTCAGCTCCTGGCGACGTGTCACGACAGCCTACAGAGAGACAGCTCGAGACCATTGGACAAGCTTAATTAGCCAATTGTATCAGCTGGCAACCCTACTTTCAGCAGCTTAGAACAAGTTTCTTATTTTTTTCTAGATTAAACGTTTAGTTAAGATGTTAAAAAATTTCCTTTCCTTTACAGTCGGATTAATGGAAAATAAGTTTTGTAAAACACGACTGGCACAAAAACATAAAGTGAACATGTTCCGCCAGCATAAAAACTTATTAATAAAAACAAAATCCAGCTCCCATAATGTCCAGCAAATAGCTTGGCTATCAGCAGCATCGTAGCCCGCGGCGCCTGCGCAAGCCATTTGCTAATTACTCGCGAACCCACCCGAACGTATAAAGACGTTCGGCTAACTTCGTTCGTGACCCGACGATCGCCGAGCGATACCGAGCCAGCTCTAAGATTTTAGATGCACGATTCTACCCAGTAGTCGCGTTTGCCGATTTGATACATCTTTTTATTCTGATACTGATTAGAAATGCGTCACATTGTGGAAAAAGTGCTTTGGAACTCTAAATTGTGTCTCAGAAACATAATGGTCAGACCATCTTTCATCATCTTTTCTAAAAGACCTAAATGCATGAAATGTATAGATAGTTCAACCTTGATGTTGTCGGAAAGTGTTGCTAAACTTGAGACCAAAAAGCTACAGATGAAAATCGTTATTTGTTGACCCATTTTAAAGCATAGGAATCAGTGACGCTGGGCTACAGATAATTAAAAAATGAAAAGTTTTAATAATGAAGCATAGCCAGCAGTGGTCTTTACTTGTTTATATCTACGTCTTATTAGTTGGTCTGTTATTGTGATAGCCACTCAGCGTCACGACTGTAACAGCTTGTTAAATCTCTTCAATTTATATGGTTTGATTATTTGATTACGTGTGACCAGGAACCAGCATGCCCAATTGTGGTAGAAAATTGTGTGAATGAATTCCGATAAATAAATAACCTACCTGTATAGTTCCAATAAGACGAGAACCATGTACCAGGGATACATAACACATAAGAGTTACAACGCACTCTTTAAAAATGGAACCCAAGCTCACGATTACGCAACACGATTTCCCACAGCCGAACACAGCTTCTATTTTAAACGGGCGCCATTTATACAATAAATTCAATAGGAATTCCCGATGCCTCAAGGTCGGGATGCTGGTTGTGTACAAGAGAAATGCATTTGATCGGGCATCGGGTACGAGCGGTGCGTTATCTGTGCGATGTGGAGATAAGCAGGTGTGTGGGAGTGTGGAGTACCGTAATGCACTGGCTGGCCAGCCTGGCCACGCCGGCTACTAAACCTTAGTCGTTTTACCTGTTCCAATCAATTTCAGTATGCTAACTAGGTATCTTGATTATTTTAAGGTTTAACTGTTCTACCATAAACTAGCATTCGCATCGTTTTGGCCAAGTCAGAAAATAACTAAAATAATGTTGACTTCATTGCTAGATAAGTAATAGTAGGTGGTCTGAATAATTTAATCTGTACAGCGATAGGACAATTATATCCATACAGAGAATTTTATTAAGATAAAAACTCGTACCTATGTCGGGAATGTCCTAACACTAGATATTAATTATTTTGTAACACATTGAGTTCATACTTATATAGTTTCATATTTAGTTATCCTTCAACAAGTGTTAAGATTATCCTTAATGTGTTCATATTTCCTAATTGATCTACTCTTTCTATATCATTATTAATTACATTTAATTATCCAGTTTAGAAATGAATCGTTTTAATTCAATGTTAGTTAAACATAATTATTATCATAAACACGTACAAAAATATTCAACAAGTTACAAAAAAAGGACGTCGATTCAAGCTCATGAAAATAAAATATGAGAATATACAATAATGGTGCTAACAAGCGGAGTCCGTTGGATACCAATATCACCATTAAAATGCTCGCCATCTTCCTTATAAGAACCCGTTGTCACATAACATCACTCGCGCGAGAAAAACTCAGCTTTTGTTCTACAAATGTGAAACGACTTAAATGCCTGACTGGAAAAAATACAAACAAAAATGTATGAAACTCTGCAAATTATTTTAAAAGTTCTTTATTCCAGTGCTTTTTAATTGCTGGCACTAACATTTTCTACGCCAGATTTGCATGTCCTAGCCGCATTTATAGAATGAAAATAAAACAATTCACTTGGATATAAAAAAAAACAGCAACTGTCAAATTCTATCCAATTGATAAATCACTTAACAACATTATAAAATACTCAACTGTTAAGGAATTAACAGCACATACTTGTTGGGATTCTTAAATACGAAGAAGCAAAAACTAGTTCATGATAAAAGTTTCAGGTCATTCCTATTAGAATGTTTCTCAGTGGTTTTGTTGCGTTCCTTTTTCATTGCAAAGTTTTATTATTCACTGCACAGTGCAATCTTTAAATCCAAGCATCAACAGGTGGCTGTTAAGCCCGCTATTTTGCTAAACCTTACAAAAACATAAATTTCAATAATACCAGTGTCTTAAAAACATAAATAAATGTCAGAGTAGACTAAGTTGATAAAAATAGGCGAAGTAGAGTACAGCTATCTATGATCATAGGTATCGGCTAGATAACGCTTGTGTACCAGGAGTGCAGAAGTTGCGAAGAGCTCTCGTTGCGCTGTCAACTGATGGAAAAACTCAGATGTACTAACTGCAGTCTTAATGAGAGTCGACAAACTGGATGGCAAAGGGCCTTTGCGTTCGATTTAAGTGGATAAGCCGTTTTGTAATATGATTCAAACTACTATACCTATTTCTTTAACATGAAGAAATACTTTTTCTTTGACTACAAATAATGTTGGTACCCTTACTTATCGAGATGACTGAATTTTCAAAGGATTTCGTGAATTCAGTTTTAGTGTCCGTTCATTCATCAAGTATTTCGTTGTAGATGGACATGGAACGGAACCAAATTTATTTAAAATTTATTTTCACTATCTCTTGCTCAGCAAAACATTTTCATTCATGAATTGTCTATAATTTCGTTTCCCTTATTGCAGCACTTACACTGTAAGGACGTAGAGTATCCTACCGTTACTTGGCCAGGGATGGTGTACAGTTACATTGGTATCGTATCCACACTGCGCCGCTGGGCCGTCATAACACGCGCCCTAAAAGGCAGTGGTATCATTACCCGACCGGTCGGCTACCGGCCACCTCCGCGCCGCACTGCGCGCCTGGTAGCAGCGCACCCAGCCTCGAGTGTTGTTTTTATGCACCTCGCTATGTTTGTGTTGCTATTGAGATGGCATGTTACCTAGTCCATCTGTCAATTACATCTGGCAATCGATTTTGTACCTTTCATGAATAAACTTAAAGTTCACATTACTACTACAAGTACACAACACAATGGTGGACGAAGTCATTTCATTCACATTTCTTTGTGTTCGGTATTTGGAATATGACGTAAATGGACGTATTATATATTTTTTGTGAAGTTTATTTACAAGCTCGTAGGTGCGGCCTTTTTACTCTGCACTGACTGGCAATTTTCTGAAACCCAGTAGCTGGGAGTAATTTCGCATAGCATTATACGGTAGCTCTGTCGTGTTCTGGTCGCCGGGTACCGCCTCTGGCCGAAAGCGACTAGTGCTAATAATAAACGTTGAGAGGCAGAACTGAGGAGCATTTATTACTGGTTATTATTACTGTTGGAACACTGTGGTTTGTTGGACGATTAATGTGTTCAATAAGCCGGCAAGAGTTGAATTAATCCGGCGTATCGATCGCATTATTACATCCAGAGCATCACAATCTTGGAAATAAAATAAATTGGATTTCAGAAATGGTTATCTTTAGTAGATACGAGTATGTGTGAGACCTTTAAGCCAAAGGTGGACAAATAAATAGTCAACACCAAACAATTAATTGAAATAATCAGCAAACATTATATGAGCTTGGTATCCGACACACATAGATTGCGGTAGTTTATGCCTCGCGCGATAATTAGCAATACTTTATCGTCATAAATCGTAGAGTAGGTAGCAATTAGCGACTGGTAACGTACCAGGCATCTACGACTAGTATTACTTATACCTAGTACCTCTGCCTACTAATGGTTTTCCTTAGTTGAGCCTATTACTATGAGAAGCAATTCTATGCGGAGCTTCGTTGTATTTGACATGTTGCTAACTAACGCTCGTGTGCCTTATAAGGAGTTCAGATATTGGAACTTTAATGTTGTCTGGTGAGGCATTAAAATTTATCTGCAGCTAACTGCACCGTCGTTCACAAACAAATGGCCGGCTTCCAGTAAAACCTTTCAATAGATATATTATGTGTGCGGTTCCACTCGGTCTCTCTCAGGTCGGGGCTCTGTCATGCGCTGTACTCCTCAAAAGGGCTAGCAGAAAGTTGTTTGTTTTGCCGCCGAAGATTGTAGAAATCCTGTTTTGGCACTAGACTATTATAATTTATTTGGCATAATACCAAAACTGTACACCATTGACGTAAACCTTCGATTAAACAGAAGCTCAATAAACCTTCTATTTATTTTTTTATATGTGTGAACGTTTAGGTAATTCTCGTAACCGAGGGCTTTTCAATATTTATTTTAAATTACAAAATGAAATCTCGGCTGTACGTGTTTTCTTTCGCTAACGATATGTATTTTATAATTTTCTATTCACAGAAATATTCTTGAGTAGTAGTCCATGAAAGCCTTAACGCAGACCATCAGCACTAGGAGTCTCATTCACGCAAATTTTACGCCGGTTTAAAGCGATAAACTGAAATGGCCAAGAAATTAGCCATAGGCGGGCCACACGCGATTTGAGCGCGTGCCTCACTAAAAAACTGACCTTACGGAATATGATATAACTAGTTTTTATTGTTTAGATTCGTATAAAGTGAATAAAAAATCGCTACACTGATTTAACTTGATTAAGTGTAAAATTATACGGATTTAATTACACAAAAAGATCACTTTTTTGTTTTGTAAGATTATATTATAAATGATACTTAAATAAAATGAGATTCCGCTTCCCACTAGTGATAAAATATATAATAATAAAATTTAAGTAACTTAATTTTTACGAAACTTTAAAGGGCTATATTTCATGTTGCTCCTGTATCCAAAAAGTAGGCAAAATCTTTATAAACAAATGGACAAATGAACCATTACATTACTCGCATGTTATAAATTGTAAAGAAAGCGCAGCTCGTGTGATGGATGGAGCAATAAACGTCGATGTCGGACGATGGCGGCCGAACGCAACGGTTATTATCTTAATTTGCAATTACATTGTAACCTTTAATCACCGATAAGCGTCGCCCGCGAGAGGAGGAAGTGCGTCATCCTCAGAAGTAAGCAGAAATCGCTGGCTGGGGTTTTTCCTATTAAATATTAACATTGGAGGGAAAGGATTGGATTGAAACTACGTTCTCATTCAAAATTGTTACACCAATGAGAAGATTCATAGATCACCATATTAATACGACGAGATTACTTTAATCGATATAAGGCCCAATAAAAGCCACTATCTCTCGGTCTATCACCAACCGTTACATCCCATGCACACGTCACCTAATTCCAAAAAATCAATTAGTATAAATCAGTTTTGACAGAAAACAGCTGGCTTTTCTAAAATACTAATCCGAATTTTACGACACGGAGTGATATTTTTAATGTCAAATGAAATTACGGTTGATTCCAGTGAAAGTGAGGTTTGGTTTCTCTTCCCACGTGTCGTATGGGACGGCCTCGACTTTCCCATCGCTGTGCCCGGCCGGGAGATGACATCATGATGCATAGGACCAATACTTACGCGGAGGTTAATGCAGCTCTCATCAGTTTTGGGGAATTGATGTATTGGTCAAAGTTTATGGGATTTCGTTTGGGACTTTGTCTCGTGTTGGAATCTTATTTGTAAAATCTTAATGTGATAAATTTTCCCATGGTATTTGTACCTGTACGATTTAAAAATGATGTAGTTAATTTAATTTTGCAACATTCTAGCAAAATGTATAAACACAAAATTCTTAATTATAGAAATACAAACGTTTTAATTATGTGGCACTATATGGAATCACAAGCATTTATTAAAACACATTATGTTTACAAATTAATTACTTTTGACGATAAAATGCAATTTATGGCACTACCCACTAAATTCCTAATATTTCTGTAATGGACACATCCAGTAATGGACAGCGGTCTCCATTACGGGTCCTCAGTATTTACCAGTCCACTCAGACTTTCAAATCTAGCGGGTATTACATAAGAATGTATTGAATCATTCATCATATCTCGCACAAATATATCGATACCATATTTATGAAGTCAGACACTTTTTTGCGCGATGATTATGTTAAACAATTCTATATGTGTGGTCTAATTCACTTTTAATAATTCGGAGGGCGTTGTCAATGAATACGAGATATTAATAATGCTATAGATATGGTAATGTTATGATTTATGCTCATAATGACTATAAGGTTGATTAATTGTTAATTATATTTGCTAATCGTGTGAAGTGGGCTAACAAAAATAACGGTCATTTGCATCTGATATTGTACGTGGCCGAGTGGGTTTAATCATGTTTTATTGATATTATACAATTCGATGACCAAGTCTCTTTTTTTTTTCGGCTTATGTAGAGTTAGCCAAACAAGTAACGATAGCCAAAATTTGACGTCGCATCTAAGAAATGATATTTCACAATAAAATAAGGTGCTACACAAATACGTCTATAATCTGATATCGAAGGTCCATAATTAATCGCTACAGTTTTAATCACCGGCACAATTCGGTGATCGATGCGTGATTTAATTATCAAGCAGTGTTGGCTCGTTTGTCACCGGCTAACTGTACCTGATGGAGTGGTGTGCAGCCAGCGGCCATCCATCATGGAGTGTCGCGCGGACAGTCAAACGCTCGTCTCATGCGCGTTGTCTTTTTAATACTGATAACTCTTGATATAGAACATGGCTTTGTGATCGCTGAACGTTTTTACCGACGGAGCATCGGTAAGTTATGTCAGTGGTTAGGAATTAGAATATTACTCTACAATATTTCATAGTATGCAGATAATAATATAGGTACGTTTATAAATAGAATGAAAATTCAGTCTTTTTACATATTTGTTATAATACGTTGTGTAGTGAGAGTTATAAATCAATCCGAAATTGTATTGGCGATAAACACTGAGAGTAAAATAAAGCAGGTTTAACATTTCCAAAGAGGTATGGCGCGCAGCGTGGACAAGCCTCGATTACGAAATAAAACTAAAATCGCTCCATTGATATGAATACGATACATTCAAAGCAATTGACGCCATAAATGTTGACGATAAATCGTACGCGCGCTAAATAAAATAACAAGAGAATCGAACCCGCTACCCGGTAGCCGAGAGCTGTCTCTCACACACTCGCAACACCGCTTATCCTGACACACACAACAAAAAAACGTATTCAAGATTTATTGTGCATCGATCTTGAAATTGAACGGCGCAGTAATCTTCCTGCCGTCTCCTTCACTCCTGTGGGAACAGGATGCCGTCTCACTTTCGTTCATTCAATAATCGAAGCTCATACAGATCACTTTTTGATCTTATTTTTGATTAAAGTATGATGAATGAATGATTTATAATGTTATATTATAAACGCCAGAGATCGGACTTAGAATTAATCCTAGTTTCAATAGGAATTTGTCTGTCTGTGTGTCACTTGAATGTAACGGTTCGACAGCTAACAAGAACGTTTAACAAAAACGATTTTGTATCGCGTTACAATAAATAACCATTTGATGTATATTCAATAATCAATAAAGCATATCTATATGCTCTAAGAGTTTAACTAAAACAAAAAACATTATTCAATGAAAACGTTTCATTTCACGAACAAAAAACACATGTAATTTCAACAGAATTTTCAACTGGTTGATTTGAGCATTGCGTGCAATGGAACAGCGTTTTTGCTGAGGAACTGTACGCTCCATGAGAATAACAAAAGATTTCAACGAACGACTGACTACGTGCCATCACCACGTGACTGGGTTTCTATTTAGGGTTCACGAATCCATCAATGAAGACTGTTCATTGGAAATTGCTGCCCATCTGAATTATTTGCACAAATAATATTGTTGTCATACTGATCGTAATAAAGATTTAGCCCAAGTTCTAAAAAAAGTACAATTTTTCCAAAAGTAGTTACGGCCAAAAACTCTTATAAAATATTTATGCGAAAACCTTTGCTCTGTCTACTGTTTAACTCGATACAATATTGATAAAATGTATCAATGCATTTCAGCAGTGAGATAAGAACTCAGCCCCCAATCCTTCTTACCAAATACGGCGATGGCGTACAGACGCATCTTTTTAAGGACTTCGCATCGACATTACAAATCTTGAAGCACACGTTGTAAAACCAACACTTAAGTATTGGGAATGAAAGCTGTAGTACGGATAACTTTGATTGATGACCTTTAGTTAGCTGACTAGGAAGACTAGGAATAGCCCTATTACCTGTGTTCCAATTTTATTGGAAATAATAACCGCAGTTCTGTTCAAAGTGCCTATTGCCCGCAGTGTTCTGTGATGTTGTGTGTTAATGAAGTGAGAATGGTGTAATGTTATTTGTTTTAAACGTTCGCCGTTTATGTGCTAATGGCGGAATGCCTTCGATAGCCAACGATTACACGTAAGAAAAAAATGTAAACTTAGCAATTCGTTTAAGTAGTTAATAGCTATAATCGGTGCAATCGGTCAAGCCGGTCCATCTCCATATAAAGAACGGTACATGCGACTAAGTCTCGCCCGCGGCTCCTCTCGAGACCTTGGACTTATAAAACTTGACTTACTTTTACTGGCACTTGACCAATTTCTTAGCGTAATAATCTATAATCGCCAAAAACAACCTTCTTAAGGGGTTATTAGATGTAGTAATAGTGGGTGTAATTAATGTTAGCTTATTGGCCTCGTTCGAGGATAGTAATTATTTCTATGGCTTGCCATCGTCCTGCATTCCGAAGAAATGGACATTTTAATTGAGTTAGTGCGACATCATTACACCATTAGGCATTAAACATTCCGTAACAGAAAATGTACGCAGGTTTAATAACAACAATCAATCAATAAGCAAAATTGAAACCATACCAACGGTCATCTCAATACCTAGCGTATAATTACAGTAAGCTGCGCGGGCGCAGGTAAATAAACGCGAACATTGAGATCGTGCACCGGAACACGTTATAATACCCTATAATGATTGATATTAGACCATTAATAAATACATCGGAGGCTACTACACCAATCACGACTTTAATACTCATTTTTACGGTGCATAAAAAAATACGATTTTTATAAATATCGTAAGTAAGTGGTTGACATCAAAACTAAACTCTGTTGCGGATATCTGATATAATATAAAACATACTAACCATAACTGAGAAAAAATATAAAATTATACGACACACATTTATATTCTTTAATTGGATCGAATAGAAACAAAATACTCTTAGATTCGTATCAATATTGTACGCATAACAGCAAAGTCGATTTCTATTTGGAATCGTAGAGATGTGCTTTTCTCATTGGCGGGGGATAAGATGACGGTATAACTCTAAAATGATTTTAAAATCGACACCTGATACTATGTAGAAGGATAAAGTATCTGGCAAATCGTTATTGACGATAAGGCGGGCCGAGGTCGCGCCAAATCACTAGTCTAGGAAGCTGTTGCAGTAATAAGCGGCCGCGGGAGCGAGACCCGAGGTAGTAAAAGAAGAGCATCGATGAGTTGCGAAGAGCATAATTTTTCTAGGTATTAGGCAAAAACCAAGACCTTTTTGGTCATCATGAAAAAATTTGATGGTAACTGAATAAGCTATAAGAAGAAACGCACGAACTGCACCGTCCGGTACGCGGGTAGGCGACTGATTTTGCTCTATCAGGAAATAAGAGGTTATACTGTTACGGTTATACAAATATATTGGTTAAGGTTTAAAGTAGAAAGTATCCAATATATCCTCTGGAGTAGCTCCTATTTTTAAGCTTACTGTACATGATCCCCGCGCCCGCTGCCGCCCCCGCCGCCGCCCGCACCGCGCGCCGCCATCCTACACATATTTTAGGCGAGCCAGCAGTAATGTTACCTGTTTGCGGGGACATTCCGACGACGTTGCTGTTGAAATCGACGCGAACCAGATTGTTTACGTTTTAGATAGAGATAGTTGAGCACGTGAGATACTGACGCGATTAGCTTAACGTGGATACGCTACTGGTTCAGTTGGCACCGATTAAAGTGACAAAGATTTATAAAATATTCCGCTATATTTTTTTTTATAAAAATATATATTTTATATAAAAAATACACAAGAATTTATGTTCATAACGAGTTAAACGATCTTTTCTCAAAGGACTTAAACCATTTTTTAAAACTGTCACTAATAATATAAATGTAGGCCTGAAACAAGCATGTATTCCACATCACATGCGTGGTACCCAAGTCAATTCGTGAAATTTATTTAATTTGAGATGTATAATTAAAGGGCAAACAAAATAAATGTAAAAGATAAAGTAGAAATAATCTACGATCATAATCGATATTACATTAACATTGTTAGAAAACTAAAACAAATAATCGTATCCATAGCAGCGAACGTGGCAGTTTCAATAAGTTGCCATACTGGTCAGACATCAGTACCGGGCGACCTTCCTTGGCGACAGGTCACTCCGTCGAATGGCGACTAATAGAGCGGCTTGATGCCAGCGCTGCCGTGCTCCGCTGCCTTGCGAAATAAACAACCTGCGCATTGCCATCCCGAGTGTCTGCCTGGCAAATAGTTGAAAACAGCACTGGCACTGTCTGCTCCGTACAGCTACACCTACCTACCTCTACATAACCGGCACTATTTCATTAAAGGCAAAATTGGTTGCACAGCACACTCGCAATACAAAGTAGACTTAAATTAAAATGCTAATTATCTATGTGGAGCTTAGTAATTGATATAAATTAAAGCTCATGTATTAGGCAAAACATACTAAGTTAGAAAATTAAGACATTATGTGATCATCAACCTGTTTGCATGTCATAGACTTGACAGCAGAGTTTGTATATAGTTGATGTTGTTATTACGAAATATTTCTCGACTTTCAATTACGCTATTATAAAAGCATATGATAAGACAGCAAACGGCCTGTTTACAGCTAAAAGAACATATATCTTGCAAAGTTTTGGGTCAAGCTGTCAAGGTAAGTTTGAAGGTGGTATTACAGGTCCGCTTGATAGATCGATATTGATAGCGGAGTGTTTAGTGACAATGATTGAGATAGTTGTCGACAAGCCGGCAATCAGATTGAGAGCAATAAAACCAGTCGGTCCTGTGATAACACAACTAAGTTTGAGTGGCAGAACTCAGTAATAGGTGACAGTTAATAATAGAGCCAGTTGAAGTCGCCATCTGCGCCCCGCTCGCCCTACTCCCATAGGCCGAGTAGGCCCAGTAGCGTATCTAGCGAAATAATCCGCGCATTACAACCGGCTGAACTCTCATTGAGGCACTTGATTTAAATGGAAAGTGGAGCAACTTGCGAGAACACCACTTCATAAACAACGGTTGCAGAACATCTATGCATTCTAATTTTATGATAATATGAAAAATACCTCAGTGTGTGCAATATATCATTTAACTTAATTACTGCCTAACATTATCATCCACCATCACTAGAGTATTTATATTCTTAATCTTCTAATCCCCAAAAATGTTAAGCTTGGAAATCTCGCAGCAACCATCTCATTACGGAGTAATCTTGGAGAGTGATGCTGACGCTCGCGGAGTACTATTTGGCTTGTAAATCAATATAATTAGGGACGTTAAATTCCTGTTAACACCTCCCGGTGATTACGATGTCGTGATCGTAAACGAGCGCCCACTTTGTACATTTCTGCATACATATACATAAATTACATTGCTGGCCACAGCCGATGTGCGGGGCAAGGCCCAGCTACCGGCTACACGATGGAATAAAAATTGATTTTATTATAATAAGAGGCTGTATTCATTACAAGCGTTTGTGGGTTAAGAGCGCTAATGGTCAATAAATTGTGGCGTTATCTAATGATGACAACTGAACGATACATTACTGTATTTTAGGAGTGAATTCAAAGGACTTAATAATGTAAGTTTTTAACTTTCCGTTTTGGGATTGCCTTAGTACACGTCAATTGATTGTGGGGACATAATATTAATCATACTACTGTTAGGATGTACCTAAGACATGATAACGTTTGTAGCCCTTGCAACATTTTTAAGGTATTGTATTTTACATCACAGTACCAACCTAACTCTATCCTGAGCTGTTTACAACATTAACTTATTTACGCTTACTTTTAGATCCGTACAAAGTGACTTCAAAAGAACAAATGCACTTACTTGGATGTTTATTGAGGCATTTAAATATCTGTCACTAAGCTTTCCTTGAGTTTCGATTTCAGTCTAACTCGCGTCCATTTTATTGCTTGTAACACTAAAGTGGAATTCAACGTTTAGGATTTATAAATAGCTCGTGGCCGGTCCGACGAGTTGCATATAATTTCTAGCTCTCCGTGTAGACCTTGCACCGAGTGTGAGCATATGTACTTGTCTATCAGATAAACGTTGACTTGTTCATGTGATTTCGGGTCAAACGCTCATGTACGATGTTTATCGGGACTCATCGCTTGTTGGGGAAATACTTTTCTCTCTGACTGGTTAATGCTTCTAATGGCATTACACTGTTAAGTGGAGAATTTAAAAGCTTATTATTTTCATGCGTGTTGTTACCTACTTTAAAATATAGAGCCCTGTGTATCTAAGTTTGGATAAAATACGTTACAGCTTAAATAGTAAACATACCAGCACACTCTCCACTAATGTAGTCAGAACTAACAAATATAGAAAACTACAGTTAATATTTTACCGTTCCGAAATCACATCGAAAATAAACTTGAGGCACGTAATTAAATTTTATCTCAGTTTATTAATGACCTTTCATTTATTGATCTCGTGTCAAGTTTAAGAAACATGTCGAGCGACATGTCCAGCCTCTAATGGTGTACAATAAACCCACCAAGTTTTACGATGACAATCATTGCGTTAGCATTAATTAGTGTCGGGTCGCGGGCCTGGGTACCACAAACCATAAAAACGTATTTATTCGCTCTTGTAAATACGTTATATTGAATAATTAATATATTAATGGTCGCATGTGACATCTTTATCGCTAGAATAACATATATTTCGGTTTGTGAAAAAATAGAAATTTATTAGTCGAAGCCAATAAAGTCGGATACAGTTATGATTTAATTTGACAATTATTAAAATAATTTTGTAAAGATTTTTTGCTTGGTTGATGTTTGATATGTGATACCTGTTTGGCGACGTAATCTAATTAAAAAAGAAATGAATGAGTGGAAAAAATAAAGAGTTTTTTGACTGGTTCTGTGGTTTCCAGACCACCCAGCAACCAATACAAATTAAAGCAATAATTTAGTTAATACAAAAGTATGATGCGTATTGCTGGAGGCTGGCGTAGTGACACGATTGATTGGCTTCATTACTTTATGAGTTATCAGAGCCTAGTGACTGTTGTGGGAGCTTAAGATATAGGCATAAATAATAATTAAGGCTTCGTTAGTTTCTATTCCTTCGTGTTTACGTTAACTGTCAGATGAAAACATCTATTGCTATGGGATAGAGATGAGTTCCACAAGGATTACATCGTCAATCTATCGGTCTCAACTTACATTATTCGATTCTAAAACAAGTCTAGTAAGTTTTTAATAACTTAGGAAAACAAACGGAAATTGTAATAAATGTAAATTAATTCCCAGTGCAAATGGGTGTTATCAGTAAGAAAACGAGAGTGGAGTAATGTGTGACGCGGAGTGAACGTGTGAAATATGAAGTTATTGTAGCACGAGTTAGTGTCATGATAACGTTTTATTACCCACAAATGTTGTACAATCTCACTGTAATAACGAAATAACCTTGAATTTATAGTCCTCTTTACGAAACGAGCCGAGTACCGAACGCAACTCAACCAACTTCACGTTCAATGGACTGCTGGGGCTAGACAGTTGTGAGGTTTTTAAACTAATATTTGGTAATCAAATGTTTGATACTATTCAATCCTCAATTTGTTCGTATTGTATTAAAGCTTTCATAACCTTTAATGATCTTATCTTAGAGATAAATCATGATCTCCATATTAAGTTTACGATCTTTTTTATTTCCACAATTAAAGAGAACAAAGAATATCAAAACCAACAAAAATATTTTAATTAAGAAAAAACTGTTTACATGTAACGAAGCACTCGTTACATGTAAACAGTTTTTTCCTTCCTCTCATCCTTAATCTCAAAGTTAACGGGGAAGACAATTATTTCCTATTTATAGTCAACGACCTGTAACCAGTGACGCGCTTTTCACACGTTCCACATAAGTACTGTCGATATATAAACATAAAAAGCATAAGTAATGCGTTGCTATCGGTACCGCACCGCGGGGACACAGCTCACGGGTTTATTGGCCATAAAGTTGCCGAGCGGCCGGTATCCGGTATCTAGCACCGGGACCCGTTACTTTAGATACCGAATTTATTTCATCAAACGCACATCTCTACTCTCGCTGACCGTTGGTTAAGGCGCTCTACCATAGGCTGCAATGTAAGAAAGAAGGTTTCAAAACGATCTGAAATAGTTAGCCGAATACGTTTGAGTGCAGAAAGTATATTTATTTATTTATTTATTTATTTTGGATTCCCAACAAAGAATACACTTACATGCTAAAATGTCTTATGAAAATAACAAACCTTGTGTTTCTTCAATTATAGGGAAACACATCATGCAATAAAAAAAATACAAACAGACTGATATATGACCTATCTTCAGGTATATAATAGTACGGACGACCTAGGTCTATTAAAAGACCAGAAAGATAAGTAAATTGATTTATTTTCATGTGTTTTTTTAACTGTAATTTTGATATATTAACATAAGGGTATATCAAGCATAATTTACTAAAGCTAGTCGTGTTCTAGCTCCAAGCACTAATTTCTCGCCAAGTTTTAAGTGGAGTGTTACCTCAAACGGTTTAGACATCACCGCGAGTGTAGCGACCCACCAGTAAGTAACTTTGCCCATTACCTCAAACATATTGGCATTAAACTGGGCTCAAGTGGTGAAATCTTTGGAATCGCTTACGCTCTGTCTTACCGTAATAAATGTTTTAGATGTTATTAACGGCTAGGTTTTTACTACTTTATGTTTAGTGCTTTGATAAGTCCTCGACCTAGGATTGTTGGAGGTCAACTATATTTTATATTTCATGGGCTATGCAATCTAATTCAACAGCTACACGATATGGTTGCAGTAATGATACTAGTTTTAGTATTCTTTCTTTTGTTGCAACAAACGTTTACAGTCAACGCTACACAGCCATCAGCAAAAACAAAATAAAATCAGGTTTTTCTACAATCTCTTGCATTTGTTAGAATGGAGGTTAGTTCCATTTAGTTGTGACAAACTAGTCGAATATTCTTGTCTATTCAACTATAAAAACGGTGAAATATCCAAAAGTAAAAATGCACATAAAATGCAAAAAGCAGAGCGAACAAAACAAACTGTCCGTGAACATAATGTTTCACGCGTTACGCGCTGGCCGTGTTGTGACACGAAACAATACACTATCAACAATGCGCCGGTGACACACTTCTGCTGCGGCGAAATTGTTTAGTACATTACGTGCTGTTATAAATGCTATTTAGGTATGTCTGTACATACCCACATATACACTTAAGGAGAGACCGCAGAACATAAGGTAGCATGCCTATAGAATTTTTGTAACACTCGCGATGATCATTCAGGAAATTCAAATTATTATGACACAAAGAGTGACACAACAATAATAGATTTTGCGACTACTAATTAGGAAGTATTTTTATTTGCAATTTTTTACTCAAAAACCTGTTTATTCTGATGGCCATTTGGCGCCCCATCGCTGGGTAAAGATTTGTCCCATTTGAATCCAGACTGTTCAGTCCTGAGCCTACCTTTAGCTACCGTTTATCGTCATGCCTGATTTTTGAGTTCCAAATGTAAGATATATATTGTCACAATCTCTTTACAATGAACTCGTATGAGTAGTGTGTCAAATGTAGGTGTGTGCCTACGCCTCTAATGTATACTATCGAAATGATGTAATTTACTAAACATTAGGAGTTACAAATGAGAATACTGGTGAGGTAGCAAAGAAACTAAGCTTACCTCGTATCACAGAAATATTAACAGGTACCTGCAGATTGTGTTTGTTAGTAGTATTTTAACTATAGACGTCTAAATCGTATTTTAAACGTTGTTTTATAATTGAATGATATTGCATTCACCATTATACGGTTATAGATATCGTCTTCACTCCGTACATATATTTCGACACGATCGCTAATGGACTCAGTCAAATAATAACTAATAACAATACCAACATCGTAAAACGTGAGCTTTATTGTTAAAGAAACCGAACCTATTGACATAGATTCGGTTTTGTCAGTTACATTGGTAAAACCCGATATACAAGGAAAATGACTGAGTTAACTTGAAAGAATGTCGCTTTTTATAAATATCATCGCGCTACTGTTTGCGGAGGTAACTAGGGAAGAGCCTGTTGTTACACCTGAGCCTAGTGAGACAGGAAACAGTAGAGTGTCGATACATTAGCGAACAGACAAGTGGTACGAAGGATGTCGGCTGCCGCGAAAACAATAACTACGTCAATTAGGTGCACGACGTTGCATTCGTTTCCTTGCACACAATTACAAAGAGTTTCACACAAAACGATAGACAAACGACGGTTTCCGTTCACGATGGCACCGTTTTTTGGCGCATCGATTACTCTGTGGCTAATCGCTAACCACGCTACAAGGATTATATGCTATTAGCCGCGAGGACCGACGAAGGCCGAGTAATGCCTTCCGGCTTATAGCTCCACATACAAATCGATTTCGCGATACACGAAATGGGTCATTAGATGGTATTTTGAAACTTCAGGTATTTATGATGCCGGTGCATCGTGTATCAATTAAATTTTATTTTTTATTGGATGTTGCGGTTTGTGAATAGCAACGAACTCTCGAATATCCTTTTTGTTATGACAGAATAAACTCTGTGTTAAATTGTTTAATATTGTAGATTTGATGTTTATGGAATTTAGATGAAACGGTAATCTTAACTTAGAGCACAATGAGATAAAAATAAATTTACTATGAGGAAAGTAAACTATGCTCTTCCAAGCGCTGAGGTAGGAAACCTGCAGTATGGACATAGACGCGACCATAATTTAATTACCTGCGAGTGGGCCCGACTGTTCGCCGTGGATCGAGTGATTGTGAAATGCTCGAAACAATCAATTAGTAAATCCAACGTTCCTCGTTCTGTTCTCGGTGCGCCAATAAAACATGATTTCGTAAGTGTAATCGCGACGTATGAGCATAAATACCGGAGTCCACATGACGTCCGATGATTTACTGACGCCCGGCTCTCGAGCGCCCGAGACTTCGGGAAATTAGTTTTGGACCGCGACTTTACCCGTTTTGGTAGAGGCGTGTATTGGCTATCGAGACTCGCGTTAGATTTTCAATTACTGTTCGTGAATGATTTTATTTGGGATGTTTATGACTCGCGTCGAAGACGCTCCGTCATGAGTCAATGTTTTGTTTTGTTTACTGTAAATGTTTTATTAAAATTGGAAACATAAATACTTGTTATCGAAGTTAATGAACTGTTGTCTTACGTTGGTTTGTAAAATTTGACCATATAAATGTTTCGGCAACATGTTTGGTGGCAATTAAGAACTTATGACTATTTATTTTCATTACGCATGCACATTAAGTACTAAAGTAAATACTCTTAATATCGGCCTCTATATTTAATAGTATTGCGATGATTAATGTTTGGTAAACGTTCCTACATGAAACAAATCAATAAATGTAAGGTCTAATTGATCGGATGTCCTTACAAGCGATGTGAGAATGTGAGCGGCGCTATCCACATTATAAATCAGATTGTTTTAATTACAGATGCTCTACTGACAAGGTCACTGTATATGTTAGCTTGTATCTCTAATTACGCAACATCGCGATTCATAATATTTACTTTTCCTTAATCGTTTTAATTGATTAACACATTCTGAGAGGCCGCAACATACGTACTAGAAATCCAGTATTCGTATTAAATTCCAATTGTGACACTTTGATATGATTACATTATCGATAACGTAATAAAATAAAGGTAGGGATAGAGACAAAAAGCGCTACATCAATTGCTACAAAAAATCTAACTGATTTGATTTGAAACTAAAAACTAAATGGGAGACGAATTGCAATGTATTCTAGAAAGGAGTGGACATGTGGCTTTACTTGACGATAAGATGGTTGACCACGGAGACTATTTAACGATATTTTTTGAATTCTTACCTACACCAACCCCATCAGCATCCAACAAGGTTGCGCCGCCTCAGGGTGCGCGTGCGCAGGTCGCATGTCGCCTGCTCGTAAACCGCACGCCGCGGGCTCCGCATATTATAGCAAGCTTTATTTTATACTCATTTAGAGATCAACTCGGTTATCCCTCTTGGTATTATAAACTTTGCAATTTAGATGCAAAAAAGTAGCCGCATGCCGTTAGTGAACGCTGTAGTTGTGTATCTTGATCGATCTTGTAATAACCCAATATACATTATTAATTTGCTGTATGTCCATAACAGAACAATGTAAACCTAACAATAACCCAGACAGAATTGAAGACCTTAATAAATTCTAGTTTTGGAGGGTAAGTAGGCACTGTAAGAGAAAGTGGTAACCATGATTCTTTGTCGCTGTTCGTGTGTTACCCTATATTGGGGGCATAATTAGCAATGCAGGAGAAAAAGTTGTCAAGGCAGGCAAGATTTATTAACTTTACTGAAAAAGTATTATTATTAATGCTACACGAAGTAGGTACGTATCTTAACAAAAAGTCACTAAAAAGTCCAAGAGCAATAACACTTGCAACAATTATACTTTTATAATGATGGTGATGATGATGATGTAAATCTTATAATATGAAATGCAGTTATTTAATCAGTAGCATGCAAGCACATCTGGATAAAAAAAAACAGAATGACAAAAAATAACCTCAGAAATTCGATATCGTTATATCTGCAAAGTCGAAAAGTGCAGTAATTGAAGAGATTAAAGAAAATAACAGAAATATAATCGCATGTAGAACACTAGTCCCGAGGCGACGCGACGGCGATGCGCTCCGACATGCGACGGGACAGAGTTAACGCGGATCAGTCGCGTGCGCATACCACTAAGTAATGTGGCTGGGCTTCGGGTTAAACCATAAGCACTATGGTCTTGGTACATTTTGGAGTTATCCTGGTAAAATCAAAACTGGAATTTATTCATAGTCAATTTGGAAACAATTTCACAATTACACATAGTAAGTTATGACATAATAGTAAGCCAATCTTCATGGCCAATTTTAGAGGCATTCCAAAGATCTCAAACTATTTCATGCATCAATAAATAAATAGGTATACACAAACAAAGACATTTAGCGTGCATGGCAAATATTTATTCGAAATTTTATTGTATCTCGAAAATAGTCATCCACAAAAAAGCTCGAAAGTTTTCGTGGTCACACCTGACAAAGTTGGCATCACCAAAAGATATGTGCAAGTCATCCGCATATCTCTGACCCGTGCGTGTCAGCCCTCTGCACCTGTGAGGACCGGGCCCGAGGACCGCCCCCGGACAACATTACCGTACTTTATAACTATTCCACGGAACATGTTCACGCGATTTCGAAGAACGCGCGGAATTTCAATGGGCTTCGATTGACCGTAGGGGTGATCTTAGGGTGTTAGGGTTTGTGTCCAACCGTGTATGTTTAAACGATATTAGCATAACAGATCAGCTGTCTGCTCGAAACATACGAAGGATTTCTAAAATTTCTTTGGATAATTTTGTACAAAAGGGAATCAGAATTAAATAAGAAACTTCTGTCAAGCCTACCTAATGGTACAATTATGGTGACCTGCGTCATACCAGCAACAGAAAAAAGGACAACTCGGCAACTCCGCATTAGTTAGCTAGATACAATGACATCATGGAATTAGCTCAGGTTGTGAATCAGCTTAGCACTATACTACACCTACAGATTTATTACACTAGTGTATAACATAAAACGTGTAGTATATGAGATTTAGCTTGAGTCAAGAATTTGTATTGTACAAAAACAGATAGCTCTAGGTAGTCCAAAATTACGCCCACGCTACGGTATTTCGTACCTCGGACCAAGGACAGATGAACCGTCAACTTTAGAAGGAAAATATTTGTTTTATCGAATCTAAGACCATTAGCTACGGTACTACATGAATGCTCATAAGGACTATAACACTTTTGAAACATTTATAACGAACAAGACATTTCATAGGTCACATCACAAAACCGTAACTGTAAGACCTCATAAAATATACATACAAAAACGTTAGTAAGAAACAGGTAATAAGGACTTGTTATGATCACGAGCTCTCGATAGACGGAATGCAACAATTTACTCCATACGAAGGCAATTAAAACGAACGGCAAAATAAATCGCCGACACTTCAAGATCGGGCGCCGGCGATACGTAACACGACGCAATCACATTATATGATATTATAACATGATTAATACCAGCAGTCGCCTGGTTCAAAGATCAAATGGTTCTTGCTACATAAAAGTTAGTACAGACGCTTGTGAAACCGATGAAGCCTCTACAGTAAGCGGCGTAGTGGCTAGAACATTGGATGGCACAGTACACATATACTGTATCAATCTTAGGTTCCTAGACAATAATGACAAAACATATTTCTATGTCTAAATATTTTGTCCCAGATTTCACTGTGAAAGCTATTTCTCTATCAGTTATGTCAACAAATTAATGATGACGATGAAACCTATTTAGAACACTGTTCATTAACTTGAATGGAACCTCATTTGAAAAAATAAGGTTCAACAAGTACCTAGTCCTACAAAAAAAGAAGTGCCTCAGTTGTAATGCTAAATATAATTTAAAATACCAAATCTATGGTTACCAAATCCGTGTGGTGTCCGGATATAAAGAATAGCACCATCCCATATCCTCCACTGGGTGTCGTAAAAGGCGACTAATGGACCTTAAGAGCCAGTGCACTGTACCAAGCACCTTGGGTCACCCGAATGGTGGCGGGTAAGCCATCAACAATCGCATTCCCAAAGAGGGTTAGTGTCAGGCAGGCGGCCGACTATAAAACCATAGCCAAATCTTTAAGCAACATGTCTAGAAGACGTGTTGCGCCGACCCCAAGTGAAATGGGATAAGGGCAGGAAGATGATGATGAAATCTATGGTTACCAAGGTTGGCTTCCGATGAACAGCGTCGTAAGATAGGTACATGTCTTATCGTGTCTATTTACTTTAGTTTCAGGATACAGGACATCACCTAACCTAGTAACTATCCCCCCTCCCCTCCTCGCTCCGGTAGTGCTCGCGCAGTCACGTCGAGCGTGATCCTACGAGATTAATGACACGCCGATCGCAATCTCTTCCGCGTGCCGCGAGTGCCACGACCACCGACGTATGGAGCCGCGGCCGCTGGGTGCCGGAGCCGCACGACCGCTGCACTCACCACTCATTGTTCTCATCTAATGAACTTCCCAACTAACTTATTGATTGTTCTTGATCAACCAATAAGAGGAAACTGTAATCTTATGTAATGTAGCCTAGTGATAAGCGATCGCTACTGATGACAGCGATGACACTTTATCATCCTACAGCAATATCAAGTTTTACCTGGTAAGTTTATAATTACACGTTTGTATTTAATGAATAGTACGAATAGGTAGGTAAGACCAGTTTGATTGTTTGTTTTTCCTCCCACAACGCTTAACCTATAATAATCATATTTAAAACGAAAAATATTAATACAAATTAATAAATTATTCAATAAATTCGCTACACGATCTATCCGCGCGTTAACAACAGTAAATTATTCGTTTTTACCATTCAGGAGCACGTCCAAATGGTAATCTGTCCAATTAATGTATATCTGTACATAAAAATACAAATAACTGTGTAAGTAGTACTTCCGAATTGATATTTATATGTAAAGTTATTCATAATTAGTAGTAAGAATTATGCGGTCTATTTATCAATTATTTAAATGTATATATTTATGTTACACGCCAATTACTGAACATTAGGAACGTTTGTTGACGTGATAATTACTCACATTTATATTTGTTGGTAATCATAACTCTGAACAAAAACTTCACATCACCATCAGTTAGTCATCGCCAACTTTATCATTTTGAATGAATCATTTCGGTAGTCTACTGTGTAAAGCCTATTTGTTTATTGGTAAATAAGTCTTGATTATGCCTTAATTTTATTTTATTTATAATTTGATATCGACGTCATCTCAACCCACATTGTTGCTAAAACTTTAAAAGTAACGAACGTTCTCTACATCTATAACTATCCATGTTTTTAGATATTTACTTAACAACTTTGATGGACAAAAAAGTATAATCATTTCGAACTATAGATTTAATATATTTGTCCCTTACCTGCAATGACAATCAATAATAGAAACAAAATCAAAAGTCTAATGCGGAACTCGTAAAGGTGGTACTTCCTCGTTTTCGTCGTTTAAGTTTCACTACGTTTCAAATTTCATTTTTCAAAGTACGAATAATGAATAACTCACAAAATAATTATTAACTCTTTTATTAAACTGTATTGTAGTACTACTTATATAATACGTAGGTTAGCAATAATCGCACACGTTGACTCACAGGTGCACAACGCGAGATTTATTGAGACAATTGTAATTGTTGGCCATCGATAAATACCGCCTCGGTGCCAGTCGTGTTAGTTCCTGGTAAAACTAATGACATGTCGACTGCCTAGCATTATAAGGGAATGTTTTAATGTAGCTTATTACGTTATTTAAGGCACTATAAGTTGAATGGGTTTGCTAGAGGAAAAAAGGTTTTATTCTGTGTTGAATAGACACATTTATAATGTTAACCCTAGTTACCGATAAATAGAGAAAACGATGCAAAGAGCGTCGAGATACATAACAATTGTACGATTACAACATTAATTTTATTTCGTCATCACTCTTTGGCATCCTTCTGCACAGGTTATATTATCTTCCTGTTTCTAATAAACGAATGAACAATCTACACAGTTTCAACATAATTAACGTCCACTGCTTAACATCAGTCTTTTCCAAGTTGTTTTACAACAAACAATCTTCAATTTTCTACATCCAGTCCAACTTAGCTACCCTTTTCAGGTCATTGGTCTATCGACATGTTTGTCCATACTTATTTAGAAAGCTACAAACGCAATATCCACAAATCTTTTAATTTCTTCCTATTCGACGTCTCAACGACAAATGAGCTGTCAATAGTACATCTCGGCTAAGTCCAGTAATCTCTCAGTGTGGGCTAGCGCTGTTAATCTCTGGAACTAGGTTAATCAGTGGTAAAGGCAGTTTGATAGAGCCGCTGGAAGCACGCAGTGAGCCCTGACCGACTGGCACGATAACATTTTGTTAGCCAAACATGGGACTCCTAATATACTGCTAAAATATACAGCTGTCTTGAAAGATCGATTTCTGATTGCGACGTATCATTTGGTGTAGTAACGATACTGGTGTCTTGATGAACTCTACCAATACAAAATATTCTAATATTTTTCTATGACGATCGTTGGCTTCTAAATTAAAAAAAAAAATAGGTGACAATTACAGACCAGTCTCGAAGTATTTGCATCTTTATTATCCCGAATGGTTGATTTGCCTCACAAAAGATAGCTAGCAAAATAACAGCCTAGTAACATTAATCTTTATGAACTGTCACTTCCTAGATTTATAACCGTAAATTAAATAAATGTTTGTATTAGCTGTAGGTATAGCGTATCTGCAATAAAGACAGGTACTACGCAGCGGTGCGCCGGCGCAGCTTTCAAGGCCGAGACGCTCCCCGCGACTCCTGCGCACAACAACACTATTCAAATAAATAGAAATAATACCGACGTGTTTATCTGTTTTTGTAATGTTTAGATCCTAAACTACCGTTTTTTGTGTTAAGACTTTTGGTCCAAGGATTAATTTTAAAACAATCAAATTAGTGCTAAGGAAGTCGATGATAACTTGAAAATATATTTGAGGATACAATATTTTTAAGTATGCAAAATAAAACGAATAAAAAACAGTGTTAAATCCTATATTTTACAAGTTGAGCTCAATTCTCGACAGAAAAAATAACCTCATATCAAAAGCAATTCAATATCAATCTATTTCAAGCACGAAAGAGCTCGAATCTTGCTCGACAATAACTAATCCGGAAAATAGTCACACTAATTTAACATTATCGAACCCAATCGGTATTTACCAAAACATTCATCTACTGGACCCCACATTCTGGTACTAACCACAGCTTTCTAACGACCATAATTACGAACGAAATAATATCGGTTCAGTCTATCCGTCTTAATAAATTAGAGAGGTTATATGGCCCGCGCTGAAAAATGCGCGCGATATATTGCCTGGCTGGGGGGGGGGGGGCTGAAACAATGGGGATAGTGAGCTGTTCGAGCTGTAAGGAGGCTGATTGCTGCCTTCGATCCGACATCGATCCTAGTAATGCTTTAGGGGATGAACAAGTTATAGGCGACAGCGGGCGCGTAGGAGAAGCATGTGGTTGTAAAGTGGTCAAATAAGGTTTGGGTGAAAGGTGCACATGCAATATCCTCAGATTCTCTTATAAGTTAAAAACTATTGCGGTTATGTCTCTTAAGCCTACAATTTTTAACACTCATTATTTTCAAGAACTATTACAATTTTTTATTAAGAGTTTCTACTGATGTTTGCTTGTTCATTTCATGAATAAAGTGTAATGCGCTTAAGACAGGACATTTCTAGATAAATTTGTCTAGAAATCTACTGTCTTAAGCACGCTACCTCTCTTAAATTGTAACATCATCGTCGTATCGTAGCGTAATGGGGTGAGCGATTGCGCGTATTTACGCACGCCGGGCACGTAGCGCGCGGAGGAATTACGCGCGTCGATCCCACAGCACCGGATTCGGTCAATCGATGCCTCTCGGGACACCGACCAAACTCTACAAACATCCGATAAGACATTTAAATGGCGGAGCCTTTTTAATTGCCACAGCCTCTAGTCATTAAATGCGGCTAAATGTCAGTGTGAAACTAACCATTTCCTTTAATAGCTGAGCACTTGACGCAGAAAGTGTGTACGATTTTTGTACACGTTAATTACTGAACAGCAATTTCAAGACATGTGATAATAATAGGCTTTACTAACTTATCACTCCAAGGAATGAAAGCCTTATATTCGTATGTTGCCTACAATTAAGAGCACATTTTGTCTATTCCAACCAATAGTCCTTTTTCTTTAGTTGTAACACATTTTTCAATAAATTGATTTACCGATGGCTGATAACCCTATAGGGTTTTAGTTTCGTGGTATTAAAGAAACTATATACCGTGTTTAAATACTCCTAACTATCTTAGTTTCATGCAGAGCATTAGATTCCTATTTAATTAATTGACATCCTGCGATCAATAACAGGTATTACAAATCGCTTTATGGGAAACAAAATGTCATGGATACATTACCCTGACCCACACAACGACCGCAGTAACTAACAAGCCTAAGATTTACATAAATAATTACATCTACTTCTCAATTACAATTAATTCTTAAATAATAATTACATGACTTTTATCTGAGTATATGTATTGGCAAACGATAAATATGGTCATTGAAGAAATAATGGAGGCTAGCGAGGATATAACACGAGTAAGCTCAAAAGCTTTGTTTACATTATTTTATTTATGTTTCATAGTTTAAGTAAAATCTTAGCTACTGTTTGTCTAATCGTATTAACGTACTGGCAGCCAGGAGGCACACTGACCAGATGTGTATGGACACTGTAGTCTCTAAACTCCAATAAGTGAGGATTCGCCACACTTCAACATTAAACCGATGCAAAACGTGAGCCACGATCTAGATTCATAAACTAGCGCTAAATAATTATGCTCAGGTTTTTGCTCGACTTTTTATTGGAGATTTTTAATTGAAATGTGGGTGGGATATTAATCTTTCGTTGCATCATGGTTGTTTGGGAGCTGCCACAATATCACGCTTCGAATCTTTAAACGGTTTCACAGGGTTGTTAGAATTAATGGCTACTATGCCGCTTAATCCGTATTTTTTATTGCTTGCAAATATATTAAAAAATTACATCTCGCAACACAGCAAATATATTAAAAACATTGCGCATTCCCTAGCAAAATAAAATGCACCAGGAAAAGGCGGTCATAACCGTCAAAGTCAAAACCAAGAGCACAACCGCTCAAAAAAATGTTATTTTGAAAAAATCCCTTCGTGCGTTAAACGCCACCCTGAGGGGAGGGGGAGATGCTAGTCCCCCTCACCCCCCCCCCCGGTCCGTCCCCGCTGGCAGTAATACCGCTTTATGCAATGTGTACGTGCGTGACAATCACGCTTTATTGCCGGAGACGCGAAATTGAATGGATCCCGGTAGCGACGCGTTTTTTTTCCTGGTACTATGACGTTTGAAACCAGTTGATCTAATTGTTTCGTTCGTAATGTTATTGAAGATTTTTCCGTGTTATTTTAGTTAGATTAGCAGTATCTGCTAATGATATTTCTACAGAAGATGAAGTTACGCTTCTGAAGGAACAATGCATGAAAAGTACGTAATTTCCAAACAATTTTCCGTTTTTCTTTCAATCATCAGCACATATAACATTAAAAACTTCAGTACAGTCCCTTAATATATGGGTGTTGTGTAATAAATTCGCTCAACTCGTTCGTAACTTGTTGCCATTAAGTTAATGCATTACGCCTATCTCTGAATGAACATGTTCAAGCGTTTATCTAAGTGATATTAACTCGTGCCCGACGATTTTAATGATCCAAAAAGGTGACGGATAGACTTGCATACTATTTAGAGCATAGTTATATTGAGTCGCAGATAAACTGTACCTAAAGGTAACTTTAAACTTAGCTATTTGCTATAAAAGGATGAGACGACTTTCATATTCATAAGTTTTTTTATTTCGTAGGGACAGTTTAGTACAAATTTAGTATGAATTAATTGACATGCGTATTGACTCCGTAACCACAGTAAACCTACCAAGATACTAAATTCCATTTAAATTGATATGATTATATTTGAATGTTTAGCAATAAAACGCGATAAAGCCTTACGGGGGACAGAGGGCTGTCACAAAAATGCCGCTTCTTTGCGGAGATGTAGTGTGCAGTGCGTACGTGCCGCGAGCCGCGAGGGTTACACCACCGCGGCGAGGTGGTGTGCACTCCTAGGGTAGTCTCATATTTATTGCTGGTTATGCTATAGATTGGTTTGTTGTGATTTAACTTTATTTTGCCAAATGGATGTATCTCGCATCTGTGCTGTCTGCGTTTGTAGTAGGTAGTAATTTTCCTTATTTTTTTGTGTCTCATTTCAAGAGTTTGTATTTGTGAATTTTTAGTTTATTTAGTTTATTTAACCATTTAACGCAAAATACTAACAGACTTACCAATAAAGTTAAGAGTCAAGCATTTTAAACTATGTATTACATTCCAATTGGAATACTTCAAAGAGGCTGTAAAACAAGCGTAGCTGCGTGCAAAGCTAGTAAATAAATAACATCAGTCAGTCACCAGCTCCGCAGAGTTAAATAAACACTAGACCTTCCCTTAATCTTGAATTATCGATGCGGAAAGCGTAACCATCTATTTTACGAGTGTGCGATACTCTAGCCGCTTTTTACGACTATAATATATATCATGCAGTTGTAGAAGAAAAAATCTATTGGCTGTATCGAGTGGTGTCGGTAACCTAGTGATTTCTGATGTGCGGACGCCGCGGCGCATAGTAATGCGATTCTTACAGTTATTGTGTGACGCAGAATACTTTTACTGAATTGGGTCGTGAACATATACTGCGAGTGTACAACTTGCCGGGATGGAGCCGAGATAATCCCTAGTTATCTTATGGTGTCTGTGTCATGTGGCGAGAGTGTGTGGTTGCAGCTAATACAGCTGAGAAAATGAATGACCAACACAATTTTTACGACTTTTTGCTTAATTTATTTAAGTTGCCGTGCGACTTAACGCTTTATTAGAAAAGGCTTTGTTTTGTTATCGAACGATGATATCAAACCACACTTTATTTATGTTAGGTACATTATCTCAAGCGTAGCTAATCAGTTCAACAAATTATTATTGTCATAGATCAATTTTGTTGCTAGTGATCTGACAGAGACTGGCTCTAGCACCTCACTCTGCCCCACGCTTTAATTGCCACAGACTTATGAACCAATAGAAGTGGCGTACATATTCTACACCTTGTGTCATGTAATTTATTGACAATATAAAAAAACTAAGTCTACATTTTATCAAGTTAGCATTTGTGGTTATTTCTATGTTGGAATGTTACCAGTGACCATACCTAGTAAGTGTACCAATTTAATTCTGCATAAACCGACAATTTACGTTCTACAAATGATAATTTGTGTATTCATATAAATATTTAGTCAACAACTGATAAACGACCAATTAATTGATTTCAATGAATATTTATATTAATCATAAATAATTTGTAAATAACTTTATTATTTATTTTCAACCTAAATTTCAGATCTAATATTTCTAGGTTTATGTAAATGGAGCTGTACTGATAAACGATATTGATTTTAGTCTAATACTGTATCTATCTTACCCAAATAAGGGGTGCTCTAAAACTCTGTGGCAATTTATCCAATATTGGTTGATACAGTATAAGTACTTGTCAACAACGCAAATGCTACTTTAATACATTTGGTAGTTCTAATACATATTTGCTCTGTGCGATCCCCAAAAGCGGTCCATCATTGGTTAATAATAATTTATTTGTTTGCGTCACAACCGTTGGTTTATTATTATTGCAGCACATATTTATTGACAACGCGCATTTAGGTGCATCCCACAAATTGTACTAAGTAATTATCTATGGTAAAATATGACCGCTGATCAGCAGTGGCATATCTGCGGTAATTACTGCTTAATTACCTTATTAGTGGTCATCGCTAATGTCTGCATCTGAGCCTGGTAAATGTAACAAGCATAATATTATAGATTACGACCTAAAGGTTCTCCTAATAAAGTATTGGTGAATTAAGATGACGATATCCATTTAGGTCTTGTTGTTTACTATTGCGTTCGTGCTTGAGTTCAAAACCAATCGAACTGCATTAATAAGGTTTCCAGTTTACAATGCAATTTAGTTTCCGTAGACTGTCATGCCACCAGAGAAATACTTTATGTTCATGAATACAGATTCAAACAAGAATAACTTTAATATTAGTATGGGCCTCTCTCACAATATGACAATTAACAAGTCTCGGTTGGCCACAAATCCTTCAGAGCCAGCAGACAGGGCTGTCCAAACCGTTCTTAGAAACGAACCTGTTTGGAGCACATCGCTTAATCTGTCACTAAGAATGTGGTAAGTAGGTTGCACTGGATAGGAATAAACGCGGCATTACTTACTACGGCGAGTGATTGATGTCCCTTGTATCTGCCTGATAACGCGCTAATTACCATTGTAAGAGAATGCTGCTCTGCAACTCTTGTGCTGCGTTTACACTACGGTATTAAACGGACCTTAAAAAGGCGTCCTCAAAAGTATATAGCCCTCTTAATTAATATTTTTCATGAAACGTAACTATAAAACTGTAACGTTGTCGCGCGAAATCGTTGTCTCATGATCTCATAATTATAGGTCCCGGATGGGTGTCTCGTAAATTTCGACAACAAGTCACCAGTGATATTGTTATCAGGAAATTGGTTTGCATGACGAAAAAAGCACAATTCTTTATAAAAATATCTACCTACCAGAAAGGAAGTAACCAAACATCAATGCTGTTTAATATTAAAGGGTGAAGAAGCATAAGCAAACTCGAGCATCCCAGTGTACCTAGATACCCATTTTCCAAAAGAGTATGTTATAATTTCGTAGCGTTAACTGTCAAGACACTTTTAATTCCTCCATCATATATTATGTCAACAATAAACAATCGTCGTAGTGTCCACATAGCTTTAGAGCAACATACAAATGACGTTTGTAGTAATTAAACGATACCATCAACCTGTAGTATTTGCTGCAAGGTTTTATGTTAATGTTGTGTTCGCTATGATACGACTAGTTGTCTGGTCGCCTGCTCATCTCACTTACACGTGTCGTCCTGTGTGTGTTGACGGTTCGTCGGTCGAGAGATTTGAACTGTCTGGATGAATGTTGATATGTGTCGCAATGCTTTTTAACTTAATAGAAAGAAATCATACAACAGCAATAACCAAAAAAATATTGAGTGTATTAATTAAAAGGAAGTAAATAATCATAACTATTAGACTATTGTAAACCATTTTCTCTTTTCTGCAATTCTCTTTTATTCTTTTCGCCAAACTGTCTGTTATTTGTAACATTTCAATCGTATGTACACCTACAATATTTTCAACAGCAAATGATTTTCTTAACACCATGTAAACATTACAACGCATCTATGAATCTGTACAACAATAACTTGACTTCATTGTCAAACTAGCTGTTATCGGCTTGGACAACGAGTTGATCAATGAACCTGTCGTACGGTTAACTAGCCCTCTAACCTCGCGTCAGAGCTTCAACGAGGTAATCACGGCGCATGCGCCGACATCACTTGCGCGTGCGCTCATTATGAGGCTAATTATTTAATTAAATTATTTCGACCGCCCGCGCCCGGGCCAGCGCCCGCGGCTCTATATTTCTATAGAGTCATACAAAGAATATGTAGGACATAGATAGGCCACAAAAAGTAGCTAGTATCTACGGCTAATTTTATTTTTGCCTAAAGCTTATTTTACTTTTGATATTTTTTTTTACTAGAGCTTTAGGTTTTGTTGATATATGTGCTACGGCTAATGTGCCATGTATGTTAAACCTAATGGGAAATGGAAATACAAGAATATATTATTAACGAATGATTGCAACTTATACTAACTAAATATAGATGTAAACAACTTAGTGACAGTTAGACACATAATAATAACATAACTCTAACAAACATTGCTGCATACAATTCTAATAGCACACAATTTAACTATTAACTTATTGACATTTAAATAACAGGATAGCTGTACATTTTTACTACCGATATAAAAAGCCAGTAGCAACAATGTTGAGAGCACAAATCATAGAGCGATTACATAATAATAAGTTGCATCGTGTCTGTCAATCACTTGTCCCGCGCGTCACGGCGGCGACTGGTCTATCAGTTGTGAGGCCGGAGATTTTACGTGTTGTCAGGTGTATTATGGCCAATTATATTGTGATCTATAATTAAGAAACTAAAGGTACTCAGTTAGTGGAGTTTCCTGTCGGTTCGTCACAATAGGAATCACGTTTTAGACCCTGAGTTATTAGAATTTTGAAAAGATACTGAAAATAAAATTTCTTATTTAACTTCGAATAACCCTATTCTTTCATAAAATACTGTAGAATAGATATTATGTGAATAGGAATAAAAATAAATAAAGGTTAGACAAATATTATAAAATAGCCACTTTTAATTAGGGAAGAAAACACATCCCTAAGAAATCTCATGAAAATTAAATAAACATGACTGAATAAGTAACAATGTTATCAGAGCAGGACAATTTCTTCTCACATCAGATTTATTTAAAATGTTGACAATTAGATTTACATTTACCTCTAAAATCAACATTACATCATAAACTGCACTTATAATTCGTAAAGAAAACGTTACAAACGAATAAGGAAGAGAAGTTCATGTGCTAGGTGATGGATAGAGCGGCGCAGCATCCTCAGGCATCAGCTTGTTTGTGGGGGCAGGATTAATGCGTGCCACATGCACGTGATTGATGCGAGCCTGGTACCTACTGCCGCTTACACTCATATTATTCAAATACCTGCCTCATTACTAGTTGTTAATGGTCTGCTAATCTTCAATACCTGCGAGAATTAATGTTTACTTGGAAATCAAATGTTTTTTAAGAGACAAATAGAATTTGGACAATAAAAGACGCTTTACTTTTTTACATTTGTCTTTATTTGCGTAAAGTAGATCATCCCGTAAGTACCACATTATTCTTTACCGGTTTCTCGTAACTGTCTCCCGAAGTACCCCGAATTGCATCAAAGCCTTAAAATCTTTAAAGTCATTAAATCCCAAAATGGCGTCACATAAAGTCGCTTTACTTTCCTAACAAAGATATTAGGTGGCACTAAACCCTTGCGACTCAACCCTTCGCCGGGTTCATTCGCCGCTCATTACAGTAGGGTTAAGATTGAGCCCGGGCCTTATAGACCGATGCAACTTGCAGTATTTTAAGCTGAATTAAAGGAAATTTACTTCGTGAATTATTAACGTTTTTAGGGAGGGTGTCTGTAGGAATGTTGATTTGATTCGCTCTTGTTAACAGTTAGAGTGAAGATGGTTAGTAAGTAGTCATTATATTCAGGAATTTAAATACATTGCTAAGAATATCCGGAGAATCTGTGGATTATGATCAGTAATTTTTCTGCATACCTATATGGTACATACCTTACATAACTGTTCTGTGATTTATGTTTCAACATTACTTACCTACTTATATAGGAATCGATTTTATAATTGGGTATGTATTGAATGCAATGATCGCTGTTTTTTTACGTGCTGTTTAGTATTATAGCATATTTATAGCTCCATCAAAACTAAGCTGAGTGTCCAATAAGTTGGTGACAATAAATAAGTGCGGCACCTCGCGGCTCTTGACGTTGTAAATACGCAAACAACTAATTTACAACGAGATGAGGGATGTAGGCCAGGAGATAGCGTCACTGCTGCCTTACTTAGTGAGGTACACATTGAATACAGGTCTCTTATAACTACCTAGTTGAAGATTTTAATGGAGGTGTTTTGGGCAATGAGTGTTTGGCTGAAGTTTAATTCGGTGACTAAAATTCTTCATTATTAATTAATACCTAATAATAAGTATTTGAGTTTTCTGTGGTCCAATCGCCAAAAATTATCAATCAACAACAACTGATTAAAAATTGTATGGGGCAGCTTTTATTTTTTTGAGAGTTGCATATTACTGATTGACAAAAAGTTGTTTATTGTCATGTAAAAAAAGCAGTATTCAATTATCTGGCCATTCCTTAAACACGTTGTATGCAAAGTCAGATGCATGCAAAGTTGTTAAAATTACTATCTGTAATATTAAGTAAAGTAGTATTCGACACATAATGGCGATGTTAATTAAGATTGAGTCGGATAAGTAATTTATGAGTCTATAAATAATCTGTGGAAATCTAAAATTAACCTGATACGTTCATTATTCACACCGTGCGTAAGTCTTTAAATTAATTAGCACTTAATTAGTTTAATTTTGTATCTCGTTGAAATCTAGACTCAATAAACGTGATAATGATAATTTTCACTTTATTTACGAACATAATTTAGGTAGTTTCTCAGGAGACGGTTGATGAAAATTATAATAAAAATAGACTGAAATAAAAGCAAGCCCTTGGGCAAACGATCAATTGCATCATATTTGTACAGAATACTGTATAATAGAGAGGCATCCCTCTAGATGAAGCAACCAGCTTCGATCTCCACATTACAACGTCAAACGTTACCTATCTCCTGTACTAACACACAGGGTGTTATAAATCTCGAGGCCCACGGCGCGCAATAAATAAGGGCGCCGCCACACCTGGCGGCTTGACGGACTCCTACGAGCGCCGCGCCAGCGCCCCGTCGCGGCTTGACGCATTGCCGCCGGTGTGCTATCGCCCTAATCCAGTGTTTACACTCTACCTGTTATTCAGGTACAGGTATTAGGAGAAGATAAAGCTGCACTTAATCATGTTTAACACGCAACTTGTATAATGAGCGAAATCTAGAGTCGTTTGAGGACTAATCTATTTTGTCCTCTTATCACGAGGAGAGATCAAATAACATTGTTACATGTCAGCTTCTAAACTGAAAGAGCAGCTTCACACAGCTCGAGGCTATCACGACTGCACCTAACCTACTTCTAGTCTAGACTTCGTAACTAAGTTAACTGGTACTCAAACTCTCCTCTGAGACAAATCTCCATAAACAAACAGCGGTCACCAATAAAATCACGCGGACGACGGCTGCCATTAAAATAAAGTAAAACACATTGCAAGTGGCAAGCAACAAGCAGGACAAGAAGGCAGGCAGGCAGGCAGGTTGGTAGGTAAGTCGGTATAAGTATAATAGTAAAACAATAAAGCTTGTTTAACGAGACGCGTCATAAGCAACACCCACGAGCCGCCACACAAATCGCATTACATTATTTGTAAGCCGTCGAACGCGAATTGGTACCCGTCCGGTATCGGTCCCGGCTGACTTATTACGGATGTGTATTTCAATTGTATTTACGTTCTGAGCAAATAGGTGTGAGCTGGTCTGAGAGCTCATTATGTGCTGCCACTCCGGCTAATGAACGGAACCCGTGATGGAAACGCGGACGCCATAACATTGTTACTCGTAAAAAATGATTCCGAGGTTTAATAAAGGAAATACACGCAATATTTCACGTTTAATAGGAAGAATAACAGCTTGCGTTGGTTTCTTGTAGGAGACAGCACTCCTAGATGAGCTAATAAACAACCTGTTCTAATTATAGCGCGAGCAATCTTCAAGAGCTGTATGTAACAAGCAGAGTTCCCCGCAGCTGATAGCAATCACGCGACATCGCCGGCCGGCTTTAATCCCCAACAGCATCAATGTGTTTATGTCGTAATGGTGATTAGTGTCATTAATAAAATTTATCCCGCGCGCTTGTGTATGTAAGATAATTTTACCTAGAAGTAAATAATGAGGTGATATTTAATTAAACTTACTTTGTGTTAAAGCACCTTGCGAGCAATTACAGATACAACTAGCCATTAAAGCCATTTGCGCCCCGATATTAATGTGGTCATTAATGTAAACAACAATTTTCTGAATCGTGAATCCCGCCGTAGGAAACTTACCGCAGTCGGCTGCCAACAATCTATGTTACTTCTACATCGAAGGCAGAACTCGTCGGACCAAATACGGGGATAAACAACAATAAAGTAGAATGATTTATCAACAATACATAGACGCAGTAGATAGAAGACGTAATGTAGGGCGTGTGTTGGTGCCAGGCCCCGCGAGCGCCCGAGCGCCCGCTTCCTACACCACGTGTCACCCGAGGAATGTAGGCTGCGGAATGCGACGCCGCGCCAACCTCCAGCGCCAACATGTTGGTGCCACGCACCGCACGACCAACGCAAAACGCACTCTATTACACATCATGTTGATACGTAATTGCTATCAACAGTAATTTACTAATTGTTGGTTCAAATATTGGACGTATAATCTGATAGACTAACGACATGCGTATAATTGTAGACAATTTATATGTTAATATGTTAATGTCCGCGAAATTATAGCCGATAGTCAATCGGAAGTCGGTTAAGGCCGTTTTTTGTACAATAAACCTTATAAATGATCTCGCCGAGTTTTTTTTCTAATATTGGCACATAAATATTGCCCAATGGTTATTTATAAGAATGTAATTAGAGATGGTTGGCATCGTTTCAAAATAGGCTGTTTATGTGTAAAGCGGGTCGCGGGCCGCCTCGAGCTCGCTACACAACTAAAATCTGGCGTCGTAACTTACAGCACAAACATTGAATTATTGGTAATTTTATCTGCAGATGTGTGTGTTGATTATAATTTAAGATAAGGTAGTATATGCGTCATCGATTCGCATCGAATATAAGGTGAATTTTCATATAGAGTCTTAGATACATTTAAAACTGGCTAATCTTGGATCGATAAACATACAAACATAGTATATCCGAACTTTTACACCTGACCAATAAATCGAACAGCTGCTAATGATCTATCATCTAAATCCCTTAATTTGCATTACGAATGAACTTCATCAATAAACAGGCAATAAACCGTATTATATTCCATCATTCATCATAAGCGAAACTAGCCGAAATCTTCGGAGACCTCGGAATCACTTTCAAATTCAATGCCCATACCGTTTCCATACATTCCGGAAAGCGATCTCACAAATCATATTTTCCATAAACATGTTTTTAACAGTGACAAACAACGGTACTGCGGGACAACATCTTCTATAAATAACGTGAGTGATATTTATTTTTATTGCTTAGATCTGATGCAGATAGAGCGGTGAAAGGCCACCAAGTGACGCGGATACCGTATGGGTTTAATACTTCGGTTGCCATGGTGACAACCATATAGGCCGACGAGTATAATATAGTAGATTGTTATCTAGAACTAACTTTAATGTGGTATAATATATTCGGTTCTCTATCTTAACCGTAATTATTGACTTTTGATACTGTGATATGTACTGTATTGGTGATAAACTGACGGCAATTTAAATCATGAAAGTTTTTTTGTCATCACACATCTGACAACTAAGGCTGTGCGTCAAAAATCTAATGATTTAACGAACATGCCAATACTGTTTTCCTGGTAACACAAGGTGTGAAGGTAGGACCTACAGTCTCTCTAAGCAAAAGTGATATTCAGCTGAATTTGGTGAACCTGACCAAAGTTTTGAAAAAAGGAGGGCAAAGAAGACATAAATGGTGATTGCTATAAAGAACATTAAATCTAAAATCGTGCTTTATGTGACACAACGTAATTAACAGTTAATAAACACGAGTCCATTTTTCTAATTTAAAAAGAGGGTCACATAACTTATACCTTATTATATTACCTCATTTATACGATGTTTGTTATCACACAATCCGACACCGATACTTCAAACTACCGCTACTTGATCATAAAAATATTAATTATGCAGATCCCGGAGCTATAACTCCACTTACTTAACAACATTAACGAGACATCGGTATGCTCATAATAAAACACGTGCTTCTTGTGATCGATTTTAAGAAGATTATAAATTTAGACGACAAATATCGTACGATTGCGATACATTGCTAGCCATGATACATCACGGTCTATATCATAACTGGCCGGCTACGTAATGTATTGTAAATTGCACGATATTTCTCACCTCATCTAAATTAGCTTTAACACCTGACTGAATCCATTATTACTAAGAGCAGATGCAAAAATTAAGCACAGATTTCAAGTGTTGGAGTCCATATCTAAAGATCTCTATATCAGCAAAAGATAGCTGATTGCGATAAGTCGACCATACTTTTGTATAAATTGTTTATTTCTGTTTTAGTGTAAGATAAAGGTTTGTTCTATTTATTCCATTAGACATTGTTGGACAATTAAGGGCAATTACATTTTCACCTGAACTTGCTACTTGAGCTTTTAGCACTACTTCTTGAAAGTGCGATTTTATTTTTGCATGACCGAACTTAATCTTAAACTTCAGGTGCATAAATTATTAATTTGTTTTTTTTTTATTAATATAAATCTTCCTTTTCCCAAAACAAGTACGCATCTCATAGTAAGCGAGGCACGAACGTCACAATCAATACGAACGTTGTAAAATTGGCCCTAAATCTAGTCCTCCCTTGCTTAATTCCGCTCCACTTCCCAGCTTATAATGGGGAAGTTAAAAAAATAACCATTTCAGGCTCGGTTAGTTCACCTTGTAAGGGTACGGGGAGATTAAGGACCACCTATTTAGAGTGGAAAGATTAGGCAATTATACGAAAGAATTGGATTAGAGTTTCAATAGTCTTGTGGGGGTGATTCAAGTGTGCCGTGTTTGAAGTTCGGGATGGGTACACCTCAGATATTAAGTCGAAGTTTTTATTGTAGCTTGCTAAAAGTAAGTTTCGGTAACGGTTATTTAATTATCTTAAGGGTTTGGTGCCGTTGTGTTCTAGGCATGAAGAAACAAGGAATATGTATCTAATTAAATTGCCAATGAATGTATACTACGAGAATAACGACATAAAATATTTGGAAATATCAAAATCTGCACTCAAAACAATTACATTGACGATCGACAAGTCGAAGATGTAATAAAAACATTAAATAACTTCAGTCTGTAGTAATAAATGATGAGACTCAAACTAGTTTGCTTTCGACATTTCCAAACGACACTAATTAACCGAAGCAATCAAGTCATCAATACTCTGAACATAATAAACTTGCGACCAAATTAAAACAATTAGTTTAATTACAAACAAACAACCGACATTGAGAAACGAAACAATTACGATGTGTCAAAATCATACAACCTACATTCACATATGCTCCACAAAGGTCACCACACTGGTGTCAGTGTATCTAGATGCCAAAGTTCACAATACTAAGTAACAATCCGACGCGGTTCATCCATCACACCGTTTAAATAATAAATAAATCAGTAATAATCGTCAAGTGGGTCGGGGAACAACCACCGATGTTATTTACAACCTACAAGATACGAACATAAAAATCTAATGTACGTTTGTGTACTATAAATCACTCAATGTGTACGATATAAGACGCGAGTGGAGGCCGAATTTAATGGCGAAAATTCCACTATTTCGACATAACGTTCCCACAGAAGATTTTGTTCGAACATAAATATGTGGCTGTCATAATTATATGACAAATTGTGAACGCCGATGGGATTTTAGATTGGGGATTCATCATTTGCGTAAGTCTGTTACGAAAGCCAACAAGAAAGCAGATATTGGTGATAAAACGGAGATAGGCGTGCATTGTAAATATTCATGCAGAGTTTTATTACAGTGTATTTGAAATTGCGAATATCGTTCGCAGCTTCATACCCGATACACAATGCGCGCATCGACGCATCGCATTGAGGAGCAAAACGATTCCTTTGTTAGCGGCAGGTTTAATCTCGGTGATGAGATCAGTCAAGTGCTAGTTGTCATTTTTACTTTAGAATGTTGAATCCTAAGAGACGTTCTTCTTTTATGCACATTCCGGTATTTCCCATTGCTTTATATGTGTATGTACAAGCTTTTTTTTTAAGTTTACAGCAAGTGCACTTTTATTTGATTAAAATCTTAGTTTGCATCATTAAAGATAAACTCAGGCGTGGATTAAGCTGATCGTCCCCCGAGGCAGGCTGCGTCCATTACAGCATTTGCCATCAATCGAATAAACTAAGTCGCGCGCCTTACTTTAATTTTATTTCGTACCGCTACAAATTAATTTGTGGATAAATTTTCCTTTATGGACGTTTCTTGGGGGATGTTTTTTGCATAGCGAGGGGTGTCGTTTAGTTTTTTATCGGATGTATTTAAAGAGTGGATCCCCCGGCATCCGTGGGGTTAAGTTGTACGACTTTAATACTTCCTTGTCGCACGTACGCGGGGGATGCCACACGCACTGCTAGGGTTCGAATACGATCTATGTTTTGTAGTTTCGCAATCAGAATAGATATTTATCACGTTTTATCGATAAAGCTTGGATATCGATTTCTGTCTACTCTCAACATCATGGAGCAGATAGAAGATAATAACGGGCAGATCACTGATCTTTTTTCACAGCACTGGTTTTTTGCAGTGCAATAAAACTAGCCGATTTGAAGCGTTAGGATAAATTCTTGAACGTAATGTAAATTAACAAATGCAATAAACATATTTTAATTACGTGTGAGATATTGTAGAAACAAGTCGCAAGTTTTTCATCTAGTGAGTGCACTATTAATACCTTAATTTAATAGGACCGTAAAACATAAACCAGATTATTTTATAATTAAAACTGCGGTGAAATGGACAGCTATCGTTAATCATTTAACTTTGAACATTATTTTGTTGTCCATAATAGCCAAATTCCTTGAAATAAAAATAAAAAGCCAAAGTTCTAGAATTATACCATCAACGAAACAAAATTTCAATTAAGCCTATGTGTGTTGCAACAGAAGCGTGTAGCGATCTCAATCAACATTTTTTGTTGGCAGCGGGCGCGGCTACCGGCGTGTGCGCAGCTTTATGAGCACTACAATTAAAATCATAATTGCTTCCAGGATTAAGTTTCGATGTACTTTTTATTATGATGGGTTTTGATGCGGTAGCTCGGCGCTCGGCGCTCGACGGTCGTTAGATTAACTTTCTTCAAGAGTGGGGTTATTGATTCGGTCTCGAGCTCCACCAGACAAACTGTCTGTTGGTCTCTGCTTTATAAAAAACTTTATCGTTCTGTTTTACGATCAACTTTCCTTTACATTAATATTTTTAGTGGTTGAGAATCTCATGTCAAGTGTAACACTTGTTTTAATTTACGTGGAACATTTTACGTCTGGTCAAATTAATTTATAGCTATAATCAAGATATCTCTATTTTATAGAAATTTTTGCCGTGTTTTTATACGCAAGTTTCAAGTTTAACATAAAATTTTATGATTTGGTCTAAATAACGCTTTTTATTTTTAATTAAAAACATCCGATCACTTTAGATCAATGGTTTTAAATTCTTAAGCCTGTGTGGTTTCTTATAGATAATATCGCATTGGGAACGCTGAAATGCTACAATAAAATTTTATGACGACTGGGCCTCAATTATTTTTATATACATTGCATGAAACAATTCCAGTAACACCTGGAAACATCATAAAAGCAACTTACCTGCGCCTTAAAGCGTTCATAATAAGATGTTTAAAGATTATATTTGTATTAATCCCAGTTCATTGGTCTTCTAGTATAATGACGCACAGACATACCTAAACGTAACAGCAAAATCTATACAAATTTTTATCGAATCCGAATAATCAGAATCGATTACGCACATAAATAATCGAAGTATTGTTAAACGCAATCAGTAATCGGATCACGTACACGAAGACAATGTAAACGAAACAGTAATTCTTAAAGAACATTTCGATTAAAATCGTTCAAGTTTTATGACCTTGTACTTGAGGGAAGCCATGCATATTGCTAGTTCGCTGTAAGAATTCTTAGTTCCCCGCGAGGGAGTCTTACCTAAATTGCCGTAACAATAAGGGTTTGGCTTTAAGGGAGACTTCTTTTTTTATTTTACAGTAATTTCCCATTACATTTTACGTGAGTCAGTCTCGTGGGGTGAAGTTTTTTGCAATTGCAATTTTTAACCGTTGTTCCTTATTCTGTTTTATGATTGCCGTAAGTGGGTAACCGTGTTTGGTAATAGAATTATAAAAATGGTAAGGTGCGCCGATATAAATGTATTCTGTAGATCGGCGCAGATGAAATTACTAATAAAGCGTCATATAAATCAAACGCATAAAGTCATAAAAGTCGATAAATGCACGCATTAGACTCAATGGCCGACCAAAAATGGCCTGGATTAGTATTTGTCGACTGCTGTTGAAAACAGAGGCTTTTTATGGCTCACCGCCCGCGGCTCACTAATCCTGCGCCAAAAAACACAATAAGCCATATCGTGACGTCACAAGAAGAATGCCACCAAAATTATTATCCTAGTCGTTGGAACCCCCGCGCGATCTCTGTAAAGCGTTTGATAAAGTGGATCACAAAACGCGACGCGGCGCAACGCTGTAATATAAATAAAAACGAGCCCATAAGTGGCCCTTGCGGTAAGCCCAAGTCTCTACCGCCCCACGCGGAATCGCGAAAGTGGTTTCATAAGCTAACCGTGCGAAACGCCTTCTCAGTTGTTATTGTGAAATATGAATTATGAAAATAATAAAAAATAAAGCGTTCGGGGGTAGAGCGGGGTAAAACGTGGCACGCGGCGGCACGTGCGGCGCTCGCGAGCCAACCAAAATATTGAAAAGTTTAACCGCACCACTATTGTACCGGGCCACGGTAGCCGCGCTCAATGTGACACGTGACTGTCTTAATTTCATCAATTAAAGTGAGAAATTGTAATCGAATTACCTACTGGGGGACGGCTATAAAATGGCTGATGAAATATTGTCCGATGGGATAACACGACTTTTGTTGCTTTATTTAACACCGGTAACTGAAATCTGTAATTGCTAGAATTACAAAGTACAAAAAAAATATTCTTACGCTATATTTGGACATTCTGTTTTGTCCTTAAATGTAAAAAATAATGAATTGTCAAGTGTAGTTTAGTAAGTTTTAATTAAAATGTAATGAACACAAAGAGTGCATTAAGTTCACACAGTGTGCTGATTAACCCGTTGTCTCACGGAGGGTTGTTTAACCTATCTTAATAAGGATTATCTGTTGGGAGCTCCTGCATTCATCCAATATTTACGCGACGCTAACGCCTTTGTATTAATAGTGGAAAAATTTAATACTGTTTGTGTGCCGCGTCGGTCCCGCCGTCGGATTACCGGGGGTAGTTTTTTAAATAGGGTTAGGTTTTTTCCGCCAAGCGAGGGTCGTGATAAATGACACATGCACATTTTTCGAAATACCCAATTTCGGATTTAAGTCACCCTCAAAGTGGCCGGTGTCGCCGGACAATGGGCCCCGCGCCCCGCGACTCCGCGCCCGCGACTGCCGCGCCCCCGCCGCGCCGAGCGCCAGTAATTTACACCATCGCTTTGTTGTTACGCGAAAGGGTATTATGGTGTTACCTCACTAGGATATTGGAAGCGGTTATGGGGTTTAATAATGCATTTTCCTATCGTGACGGCCCACCATTACTTTGAGATAAACTGCGCGGAAAATTGGCATCGAAAAAACTTAACGAGTGCGTTGTATTGACGTATAATTATGGATTCTGTTAGTGTTAGGTTGCTGAAGGCAGCCTGTGTTCTAGTTTTTGTTTGAACAATTGAACAAATTGCTTCGAGATACATAGCTTTGTTAGTCTAACGGTTAGCAAAAAGTGTTGCAATGAATACTGGTAATGGTAAAGCATTAAGCTCATGAAGTAGGAGCGTCAAAACGATCAATTACAACGTCTGTCAAATCGACTCGTGCGCATTAGCCGCGCTTTTTACGCGGGCGATCATAGATGGCGGTTGATTAAAGGCTTGCAATTAAAGTACGATTAGTTATCGTGTCCACTCCGCACTGGTACTCCGCGGACGAATGAATTGAATGCAATTATACCTCGCTGATACAGCGTATCGCTCACTACATGTAACCGTTTAATATGTATTCCTTAATTTATTTATTGCATGAGTCTTATTGCCTTTTCTTCGGTTCGTTACTCAGAGGTCAAACATGGAACAAAAAACAAAAAAAATCTTTGCTCTAAATCTCAAGAAAGAAATATGGGCTATTAAATTTCAAAACCATTGAGCCTACTAGAAACACTGGTACAACAAGGTCAAAAAATATATTAATATGAGGGAACAAAACTGGATATCTCGGATGTGCCAAAATTTATTGTTATTTTTTGTAAAATTACAGAAGTAATTATCATATCATAAGGAGGTAATCCTTATGATACGATAATTAAAAAAAATGCAATAAAGCAATGATATGAAATATGAAAAACTACATTCAAAACAAATACTATCTGACCTTACTATGTATCGTGCAGGTATTTATTGTTCTAATATTTAGACGGGAACCAAGATAGATGGTGAACAGTGATATCCCCGCCATTTATTATGAATGTCACCATTAAAAGAGGGGTGAGCACAAATCAAAGTGTCATGAAACAATTCTTAAACAACTATTAAAGAGAGTCATGATACCGAGCCATCTTGTACTCCAAGAAATAGTTTCTATAATACTTTCTGAACATTGAAATTTTATTCGTATGATTTTTAGATTAATATGGGAAGTTTTATTTAATATTTAAGTTTTCAATTTAATGCGAGGGTTTTTTTTATTTCCAAGCATTACTCTGTGGGATCATCTAGCCTATCTCAGTTTTACCACGAATCGTCCTCGTTTTACATCTCGAAAGGGCTACCATCTACGGAAAGACTAAATAAAAAAAGGTAAACGTTGAATCCGCGTATAGACTTAAATCATAACACGCGACTAGTAGACCAAGATAATAGTGATAGCAGCAAGACAATCCGAAGGGTACAATTAAGCCGGTCAGAAAGTAGGCAGTACCTCACGTAAGTGGTGGCTGGGCAGCAGTCAGCCGGAACACAGCGCTAGTGCGAGGCGCCGGCACGGACCATTACACTGAGGCTTATCGCCAACTGGTGAACCATGGGGAAGTTCCCGAAGCCGAGGTTCAAAGTCCAGTCTAAACAAAAAAGCTTTTGAATTAGTACTATCGTCATCATCATCGTTCCTCTGCCCCTATCCCAATTATTATTTGGGATCGGCGCTATGTGCCTTCTTCTTCCACACATTTGTATAGTGTGTAGTGACACTCTTGTACATTCCAAATAGTCCATTTCATATTTAATATTCGGTTTTGAACCCAAAAAAACGGGGGTCGATGAGTATGAATGATTGTGAAGGAAAATGTTGATAAGACAGTATAAGAAATGCTTCGATACGAAAACTTCCCAAAGTGACAAAAACGTTTACCAATACGTATCAACAAAACATTGTCGGAGGCGACAAATACAAGTTGCAAACAAAAACTTTTGATTTTATTCACCGCCGGTTCGATCATATCCCAGTAAAAACACCCTCGATGGGAAAAAGAAAATGGCCTTTAGGAATTTCTCTTTAGCCAACCCTTCTAACCGTTAATAAATGTCACGGAGAGACCGTTGACATTAGGGTGAGGTCACACCGCCATGTGCGCGGGCCGGCCGCTAAGCGGTGTCTCCACGGCCCACTTCCGATGCTCAGGCCCACCGTCTTTTAATACTATTTAAACCGTGAAATAGTGAACATTTGCGCACTAAACTTACGCGGCATGTTGATGTGATATAGCGATATGAGCCTGCGGTGGCAAATAGGCTTGAATTTTTATGTAATTGCCGTTCTATCGATTTATGATATTGCGTCGATATTTTTAAATTCAATAGCATTTGCAATGTGTTTTGTAATTATAATTACAATACATAGGGTTTTAATGCTTAATTATTTTACAATGTTAATACAATGGGATTGTTGGTATATCTACAATCTAATACATTACAATAAGGCCATATTCTACCCCAAGTATTTTTTATTTATTTATTTGAATATGTAAAATTGGGTGCACGTTATCAATTAAACGTTTTACAATTTTAAAATAGTGGATATCATAAAATATTTACCAAAACGTGAATGCGAAATGAATGGATATTACCTCAATTACCATTTCTGTTTGTATGTTAAAATTCAATGCAGCAATTATCAACATTACGAAGACATTTGTATCCTTCAATCATGTTTTATTACCATCAAATAATCATCGATCAGTTAAGACGTAAAAGAAAACGAATTGTAGCAATTTTGTAATCATTATGACAGGAAGTCATTGCGGACATAAGTTTAGCGAACAACGTTGACAACAATGAATCCATTAATTGAATATTTATACGTGTTAATGACAGCCGCGTTGTGCGTGGAAATAATCTTGCCAAAATGTCGCGGCTATTTACTACCGGGACATGTGCGCTTGCACCTTTAGCCGGCGGCCGACACATTAAATTGGCCCCGAGTGTACGACGGACAATGAAGAAAACTTGAACGTTAAATTGGCCGCAAGTGTAGCAAAGTTAAAGTGTAACTATTTGCGTCACTCTACAGTACACTTGATTGCAAAAAAAAAAGTGAAATGCCATAAAAGTAACGGCACTTTTTTCTTCATACTTTATGAGTGCAGGACATAATAGCGCTCGTGACTGAACGTTGTACTAATTACGCTGTTACTTATAATGTCAATCCACTAAATATGGCACATTCACTATCACCTATAGGTTTAACTCGACAAATTGGAAAGAATTTTTACTTAAACCTGTCGCCGTATTTTTCTTTTAATAAAAAGTAATTTACTTTACTCAGTGACCCTTATCTAGGCGTAAGGTCAACAGTAGCTAGACTTTGTAAGTCAGCTATTGTAATAATGATTATTAGTATAGTACTAAAACCATTTATTTGCTTTATTTAATACGCAACAATTATATAAAGTTAATAGAAACATTGGTAAACGATAAAGATGAGATAATACCCGCCCGCTGTATAGTGCTTTGCAAAGAAACGAAGGAATCGCTCACACAAGCTCGTATCGAGCAATCTATCCGTCTTAAACACACATTTTACGAGCGTTCGATACGCAGATGATATCGTTGCGTATAATATGGTAATTAGCGCTTTATTAATGTTTATGTAAATGCGTTCATGCGTGCGATTACTGCAGTTTTTGCTTTGACCGCCGTTGTTGCTAATGGATGCAATAAAAAAGTTATGCCTAATTTGGTTGTAAATTTTATTTGAGTTCAGGATTTTTTTGCTGATGATTGAAACTTTGATATGCATTTCAGCGGTTAATGATGCTTACTGCGCAACTGAGGAGTGGTCTAGCAACAGAGTGCTAGGAAACAGCGAAAAAAGGATGGTTCTACTTTCATATGGGTTCGGCCTGTTTGTGTTTTATTGATATAAATATAAAAAAATAATCGTACTCTTTTTCTTACAATTTAAAAGTACAATTTAATATAGTAAATATTTGTCATACTGCATTTGTCGAACATTAGAAAAAGACTTTACGATGATCATTTATTTTATGGCATTTTCCGGAACTAAAAATGCCATAGGTAACGTGAGGAAATCTCATACTTTCACACAACATTATTAGGTTATCTGCCGATTTTTTTTATTCATCGGCCTTGTATCTAACGCCTGAATATATTCCAGGCTCAAAACCAGCTCAACATTGTACAGACTTAAGCCACGAGACTAATGAGGCGTGTCTCTAACATCTCATTATAAAGCTCGAGCGCTAATGTTTCCGGAACCTAACATCGATTCGATCAAACGGAGCGAGTAAAAACTAGAGAAAGATAAGAAAACAAGCAAAACCGATAGATTTATATCGAGTAATATTAATTACGATTATGGATGAATTATGCTGATCAGCAGCGATGATAGCCCTCGACGACGGGTCATTAGCTGCCCGCTTGAATATAACATTAGTGTTACCTTAGACGGTGCGCCTGGCACCTGGAGATGCTAGACAAACATCTATTATATCGTCACGCTTGTAGCCTCCAAAACGGGAAGCTATGAGTTAGATAGATTTCTTAAAATAAATAATCATTTTACGCTGTTTCATTACAATTAGAATTTACTCATTTTTGTTCCGTTTAACATTTTCTGTTTGTTCAATTGATTTTTTTTTATTCTCAAGGGACTAAACGCAGACATCTAATAAGAAACCTGTTTACTTTATATTTACAATGTGAATTGAATTAGCAGCCATTGGCGCAGAAACCGAAGCACTCAGTATAAAAATGAAAAGCGCTTTTTGTCCGATAACATCTAGTACCGTTACACGAAATATGAACGGCCCTGCCATATGAAGCGTTATTATCCAAGCATCCACTCGAGTATAACGTCAAATTAATTACAGCTGCGGTCACGCTGTCACACACCCAACCCTCTTCTGCAAACCCTATTATGGAACAAAGCTCATCAAGTTTTTGCGTGAAAAGAACCGTAATCAGTACAAGTAGTTACGCATCTTGTTACGCCGGCCGGAGGTCTGGTTTGTTACAATGGCACAGTTCAAACCGTTGCGTCACGCTGGACAGTGCGTGCGGTGGCTTGCCGAACACGCACATGCTGTCACTTCGTCACGGCTCAATAGGCGCAGATTTTGATGGTACACACACTACAGGTTCTCGAGTAATTGATAGCGCTGGCAGGTTCAATTGCCACCTGGCGAGGGATTTGAACGGTTCATTGGTTAGCTGTCGAACGTCGCAAAAAATGTAGAAAATAAATAGACCCAAGTTTATTGCATAGGCAGGTTTCTTTAATTAGGTTTTATGATTTACAACAAGCTTTTTCAACCTGAATTAAAAAAACAATTCGATTACTTAGGAAGAAACGTAAACATTTCTATAGGTACTAAAATAATGTTATAATGAAGAAGCCATCGGACCAAAGTCTTATTCGGAGATCAGTAAGGTTCCATTTTCACTCTCCTTCAATCTTTAGGTGACTTCCCCAATAAAAAAGGAACATATGTGTTTTAGAAAGCATACTCTATATTTAACTAATACAAAAGGAAAAGTGTCTGGTGGCAGATAAAATCAAAACAAAACTGATATTATACATCAGCATACCGCTAATTAACAACAACGCATCTGCTACAAGCACACGTCAATAGAACAATAGAAAAACCAACAGCGTGACGTAAACAAACCAATTTCTGTCACTCTCGGTCTCGTTGACCCCTGCCGCGGGCGCACGGTTATCGCACATCTCAACGGATTTTGGACAACAAAATTAGAAGCCAACTAATTTCACTAGACAGCCGTGTCCACTAATATAGAGCAGTAAAAAAACACGCTTTATATTTAGCTAAATAACCTTAATCTTAATGTGGGGTAGAACATCTTTCCGCCTTCACCCCTAACCTATCACCTTAGCAACAATTGAGACTCTACTCCTGTAGTTCGAAGGTCTAATATCATCTACATTTATCGTATTTCTTATGATGTTTCGTTATTTGCGCTAATTGATATCTTGTTGTATCTGGACACAGTACGTTATACGAGACGCAAGGTGGTCGGGCGCAAGGTGCGCGGCGACCGTTGGCGCACCTTCGCCGGCCACGGGCGGTAATAATACCGGCGGAACACAGCCGTATAACAACTGATTAGTGGAACCAAACGATGACACTTTTCCACGTGACAGTCCACGAAGATTTATTGACAGATAGCCGGTGATGAGCGGCTTCCGGGCTCAAATGAGGTGATTACTCAATTTGGACGTCATAGGTGAAACACATGACTCTATTTATTATCCAATTCAAATGTTGAAAGCCTTCAACATTCTACCAGGTGTTTTAAGTAAGGTGAGAATGCAATTTGCTTTACATAAAAGTTAAGTTAATACTAACGCAGTCTATATCTTAAGAAATGTGTAGAAAAGACTCAATAAAGACTTCTGTGCATTTCACCTTTGGTATTTAGTAGAACCCCAAGGTTCAAACGTATAAGAAATGACCAGCTACATAGATTAACTTTTTTTTTTTAAAGCTGTGTATATAAGCCCCTTTCAGTTGGCATACAATATTCCGCAGCAATATTAAGTAACTATAGAAAAAAAACTTCATGATACGTCACCAGCATAAACAAGCATATAAACAAGTGAAGCTTTTGTGAATTATTGTGTGCACAGCTCAATAAATTCTTATCAAATTGAGCGTGTTATTACTCACTCGATAATTATCGCATGTTTATGCATATTATTATGCGCATACGCATTTCGTGTATTGCACAACAGTTGCTTTGCGCCTAGCCGAAGACATTTTTACGACTGTCTGTATCGGCTTGTTAAAAGTGTCCATTTTTATACTTTATGTGCGTTAAAGTGCAACATTTCTTGGGCTTTATTCACGTGTAGATGGTAGGTAGGTATGTATATGTAAGGAGCATGTGTAAAGATCGCAGCTTGTGTCTTCCGGCCTTCCTGTTTCGTAATAACAGGTAACTCGCTTTTACGTAATGCTTATTGACTGCACTTTATGTCATAAAGTAGAATCAGCTTTGTCTTCCGTATCAAAGTTTTTACATGAAAATGTTATTTATTTTAAAATTTTATTAAGGAATTTATTATTTTGCTCAAAAAGAAGAATTATTGTGACGATGTGGTCGGTTATACGTGGATAAAATCAAACTCGACTATTGTTAAATTAAATACTTTTTGGATACTGGTCCAAAAGGTATAATTCAGGACGGCTTAGAAAGTATTTTACGAAACATCCACCTAAATATCAATTACAGACACTTGGGACAAAGACAGATTATCCAGATTAAAAAAAATACCGGCCTAGTTACTGTCCAAGTATATGAACTCTTAGGCGTAGGTAGTTACATAGAGAACGCACTCGATACATTACATTTAGCTACGTTCACAGTTTTCTAGTAAACCGTTGTGGAGCAGTCGTAACTGTTGACGCGTAAAAATCACTGGCTTATCTACGTACACAATGCGAGTATAAAGAGAAGGTGCATTCTGCAGAACTCTTGAAAAATGTTGAACATAGAGCAACAATAAGAAGTCAGAGCTTTTTGAAATCTACCTCTGTACGCCGTAAGGGTATTATTTTGGTACACAATTTTGGATCCTACTGATTAATCGCTATATGACTGTATCGTGTGAGAAGGCAAAAAGAAAGACTTCCATTCTTTTTCCATCTGTTTTTCTTCAAATTTGTAAAAGAAAATTTAAAATTGCAGAACAATACCACTGATTTATATCTCAGTCCGTTTCTTAAAACGGTAACAAATGAATGAACCAATATCTGATGAAAAAAATCGTAAGTGAACCAATAGCGCAAGTGCTTTTCATAAGCACCCTACAATAGCTCTATTTCAGAAAGTCCGAACTATTTTCTGCCAGCAAATTTCTTCCTTGTTTGACAAAAGGTTTTCTGGCCTACATATTTAGCGTGTTCGTTTAGCCCACCTACGTTAAAACCGTGTAGTTTACGAGGCTGTAAAGCCTGTCACTATGCGTCTGTAGGCTCGACTGATGGTTGGAGCTAGATACGTAATAACGTTACATGTGGACACACTCGTATACTGTGCTGTCTTTTGACTATTACAAAGATACTTTAATTAGAGATCTATCAAGCAAACATTGTTAAATGAATATTTTGTCAATTTATTGACAAAGAAATTCTTTTATATAAAACTCAGAAACTTTGCACTAAATTCTAAAATAAGCACATTAATACATGGTGTTTTCTACACCAGCTTCTTTAAATTTTTAAAGCAATTATAGGTAGATATGAACTGCGCCATTATCGTTTTGGCAAAGTAAAAGAAAAAAATACACCATTCTTTGCCCTCAGACTGTTTTGAATAAGTCCTAAATGACACATGAGCCAAGGGTTAAGTTAGATGCACACGACGCGGCGCGACTATCAGATGCCGACCGATCGCAATAAACGGCCCCGAGGGTGGAATGTCCGAACTTTGACACTTCTAACATTTTTACGTATTTGTGTAACAGACAGAGCAATAAAACTTAATACCTAGCGTAGTTTGAAGACGTCAGCTAAGGCGCCCTTCTTTACTTCAACATAAAAATAATTCTAAATTGGTTCCCCCTCTCGGTAAGTTCCTGGTTTTCTTGTTAGTCGTCTGGTCGGAAATTATATGAATTAACTTTTCTCAAAATGTTTCTTCGGCTTTAACGTCAAATCTCGAAATAAAATCTCAAACGTAACACTAACAAACTAAGATTTATTTAAGTCATTATTGATATCTTTAGTTCATTCCAAAACATCACACATTTCTATAACGGCTTTTTTATATCCCTTATAGTATAGTAAAAAGACAATAAACACTTGGGAGACAATATGCGAGCTAAACGGCCTGATAACCGCTGGGCTAAGACCCGGTCATCAGATACGCACCAGGCGCTATAAAGGGCCCAAGGGTCAAATGTCACAGCTTCACACTTACTCTTACACACATTTTTTTTTCGAGAGATAGTTTAGCGCGAGATTTATATAGAGCTGAATGCGCTACTCAAAAATATTTTTTGGACGAAAAATGTCTTTTGCACTTTATCATAAGTCATGTATTTTTAAGTGCAATTAACTTTACCGAAAATGTTTTTAATAATTGATTGGGTAATATAATTATATTTTGTATGTTTTGGCCTTTTTTATCATTAAAATGTAATGCAATGTGTGGTCTCTACAACATTTAATTATCGTATAATTTGCTAATTGCTTATTAAATTACTTTTAACGAAAATTAAAACACTAATTAATGTAATGATAACAATACGTAAAGGTATAATTAAGGCTTTTAATGCCATTGATATTAAAGCTGTTAGTGATATTGTGACCGATATAATTGTATGAGTAACAATAAAATATTTTATTACCAACATGATTATAATGCAATAGAAATTCAAGAAAATACTTGGTTTGTAATAAAACTTCTTTATCTATAACGGTAATTATTATGGCCCTATGATTATAGAATAACACCTGGGTAGGTAATAATAACAAAACCTAGAACAGCATAAATCTGGACAGAGAGAGGAGTCTCTGCCCTGAAGTGGGACAGAAATTAGCAAACAACAAAGAAAGTGGTATCATCAGCTCCGCAGCAATTCCTGTCGATCAGCGCGCGGCAGAAGAGTTGGCCACCATTACGTCCCCTCGGAGGAGGCGGCCCTCACTATTACCATCTGATGTCACGCCATCCACTTCAGACGTATTACGTAAATGATTACATTGTTGCCTTATCGATAGCTAAAGGCCGCATATATTCTCAAAAAGCCTCTAATATTTTCTTCTAAAATAAATAAATTTGATATTTGACAAGCATATTTTACTGATTTGAAAGCAAAACAATAATAGTACGATATAAACAAACAGTTCAAATACAGGCTAATAACATTTCAACGACCAATTTAAACTTCCTCAGAATTTGCAAGAACACCCTTTAAATAAGCCTTGACATCAATCAAACTCCCTTTAGCCAGAAATCATCAAACCATCAATTTGAGGCACAGCTAACACCGGGCGGCATTCACGGGAAGCTAATGAAAATACCCACTAAAGTGGAGAACACAAAGGTCTGCGTATAATAGAGCGTTATCCGAGGTGAGTAAGGACAAAGCAAATTGGCATGCCTCGACTGACCCTTGCTTGTTGGCTGTACCATCGTCTTAGACATGCTTGGCCCAAGCGAAAAGCGACCGAGGACTCTTCAAGGAATCTATCGAATAGCAATACGTATATTCTCTCAAAAGCACAACAATTCCACAGAGATAAGTTATTTTTTGGGGCTTCAAAGATTTTTTTTTTAACAGACTGTGGATAAATACAGCAACTAGGCATTTATTAAAAATGGAGAATTCTAAAAGAGGTTGCCAGATATCATATCAGTTACGATTATTTTGTTTTTTCCATTTTATTTCTAAAGCAAACGTCTCATATATTTTTCAAATTCGCTAAGATGTTGATCCTTTGACCATCAACTAATAAGCGTCGGTGGACGGCTCGTCAATAATCCGGTACGGATTAGGACGGCGGCCGGCTTACGCAAATACGATCGGATTGTACCGGACGTCGGACCGGAACGGACACGCCACCTGCACGAGATTTTAAAAACCCTATTAGTTACTAGATAAACTGCAAAACAAAAGTCTAAACTTTTATTTGAAAACATTTGAATGACGTTTAAACAGTGCGATATAAATAATCAATTCGTAAGTGTGATTAAAGTATAATAAATATTTAGACTTTTTAACAAAAATATATAACATTTTAAATTAATCTATTTTACTAAATTAAGATCATATCTTTCATGACATGTTTTTCTGTGTTCCATTTTACAAAATAATTCTTGATGGCCTATTTTCCAACTTTATTCACCTACAACTAATCATCCTTTAGACCTCAACAAATTACATTTAAACTAAAACAAATTGTCTACAATTACTCCTACTTTAAGTACACATTACATAAGTAAACTTAGTTAGCACGTGAAGCATCCCATGTGTATGATAATTGCGGGCGTTCGCGGCACATTCGCTCGCAGGCGCCGCGTCTTGCGGTCACACTGCGGTCGCTAACTGAATGTAACTCCGCTAATGTTTGCCTTGTTTCTTACATTAACTGCTGCTTTGTGGTTTAAGGCGTTCATTATATTGCTGGTAGTTTGTGTTTTTAAGTTGTGGTGGCTTTAAAGTATCAACTTTATCAAGAATTTAGGTAATTTCTAAGAATAAATAAAGATGACAGATGATAATCAATATTCCTATAAAATAGTAAACTTTTAGAGTGCCTTATGATCAAAACTCAATATCTTATTAAATGTCGATTCATTTACATAGTTATTATATTCAACTAAAACAATGTCACACAAAACCACAACAAAATATTAAGTTCTGTCAACATTTCCTCGGATCCTCGACAAAACAATTGAAGACAATTCAAAATTTTCCTAAACGTAGCTAAAGTATTCGGAAGATTTGTCCGCGAAGCGCTCCGTAAGGAGTGTACAAACAAACAGTCTGTTTGACGTACTTTCTGTTAATATTTACATAGCCGCAATCAGGGCGTTGGGCGTTGGGCAGCCCGCGATTTATTCAGCCCAGCGTCTTGGACTTTGATTTGTGAAGTATTTGTCTTTTACATAAAACGAAAAATAATGCCGAGGGAAATGGAAATTGTGGGTTCAGGATTTGGACGGCTGTGGAGTGTAAACGGTGGCTTGCTATCATTATGATAATACTTCGGTTATGTTTCTGTTTCTGAGAATAGATATGCTTATACTATGTTTGGTCTGACATCAACCTGACTGCATACCATACATACCAGCTGTATGTCTCGTTTTAGAAGCATTTCACTGAAACTTTTTGACACCGTTCATGCAAAACCAACAAACACCAGAGTTCACATATTCCCAAAGCGTGCAACTTCTGAGCTGTCGAAGTATTCGTGTGCCTCCAGTTGTCGAACACGTCAATAAGGCCAACTTTAATCTTGTGAGCAGCGTGGCTGCGAGGTGTAACCCTACACATTCCGCTCGGACTCCCGAAGGGGACGCGACATTCTTAAAATGTTTCTCCAAATTTTTGCAAGACAAATAGCGGATGTTTGACCGAAATGACATATGGGGAAGTGGGCGTCTCATACACTCGCCGGCATCCTTAGTCCTGGAGGGTTGGATTGTATGATTTATGCGCTAGCCGCACAAACTTTCAGGTCTAGTTGCTCTTTACGAGCGACTGTATTTATGGCGCCTGTTTAAAGTTGGACCTCGACGCTCATATTTATTGTTGCTATGAACTAAGTTTGTTTGTGGTATATTGTTTATTGTAGTGTTTAGTTTTGAAAATATTATTTAGTGGATATCGAGGGAAATATTGTTTGTGTACAAGATACATAGACTCTGTGGGAAAATATAGGGTTTAATAGACATATTTTGTAAATATATGAAAAAGTATAAGAATTGAATACATGATTGTAGAACCTTTTATTACAAGAAGTAGGAAAAAAGCTTAAAAAGCTCACTAGTAGTAGATTGCATCGGGTGTGTAGTAATTTCGCTTATTTCTTTATGTGAAAGTAAATCCGACACATAGATGGTGCTGTTAACATAACTTGAACATGATTACAAGCCCATATTGAACAAAAAGGGTTTAAAACCAAACTTGTCGCACATACACAATAGGCGCCACAAAAAGGTCTGACCACAAATAACGCTTACAAATGACACACGTTCAAACCGCAGGCGTATTGAGCGCCGTAAAAAACGGGCCGACCGCAAAACCGATGGCAAATGCGCTGCAAATGCCCTGCAAATGAGCGGAATTAGAGGTTACATTAGTGGCCGCCCGAAATGCCCCGCGTTTTTGTTGCCGGTCAGGCGGTAATTGATTCATTTGTTTTTTGCAACGTCCTCTTAAACCAATGACGTTTAGGAAAGTTTAGGATTTTCGAACGGTGTGAAGTGTTACTTTGAATTGCTTTCTGTGTTTTGAATTGCTGATTCGTGTGGGTTTAATTTGGAGAAATGCTGATCGTGTATTTGTTGGAAACCGACGATCTGTAATTTCGATGTGTTAATTAAACATTTGAAAACGTAGTTAGTACAAATGAGGTTGTATTTAATAACTTAAGTATAGCCATTCCCCAGCAACAAGTCCCCACACTCTATCCATCGTTCTAAGGAAAACTAAGTCACCGGGATGGTAGATATAAAATCCCCATATAATCCCTGCGGGCTCGTATTCAATAAGTGTGTTCGCAAAAAGCGGCAATCAGCGGCAAATTCAACCGCCCACGAGATTTGAGCCGTCCGGTCAAGCCGTTAGCGGCCTAACTGCGGTTTACACGCGATTTTAACGATTATGTACTTCAAAATAAGTGACATATTACCGTGTCTTAGACCTAAACGGGTTAAATTTGGGATAGGTAATTCTGAACGAAATACCTGAAAAATTAGGACCTTCAACTTTTTTTAACGTTTGGGACATGATTATGCAACTTAAAACCTTATTTCTTTGAAAACTTTATCCGTATATAATATATCACATCATTATAAAATCTCTCATATCTTGTCTTGAACTTATTAAGTGGTGATCTAGTTCTCTTTCCCCTAGTCAGACAGTTATCGACAACCGCCCTCCTTTTTGTGTTGACCAGTGTCCGCCCGCCTTGACATTGTTCTTATGTCACAGCATTAATGGCTATAGAAAGGACGACATTTAATTTTATTGGTTGTATTTAAACGCAACTACTGAAATAATAGTGATTAATGATTATACTTTGCTTCACTTATTCTTGAAACTAGTATTTTCAACACTGTTAAAAATAACCTGAAAGCATTTCTTAGGTTAACCCATATTATATTTAAAACATTCTCTATAAGGCAAGAGGCCCTTGACCAACCGTGAAAATTTACAGGTTGCTCAATATTTATCAATGTTTATATTTAAGATACGTCTTATTTTCAAGTTATTAACCATAGAGGATATGGTTTTGTAAGTGCTAGGAATGGACGCTGGCTCAGTGGCCTCCTCCTCCTACCTCAATGTCCTCAGTATCACATCTTTATTTCCGTGTTATCTGATCAGTGATTTATCCTCGCCGCTCCACCGCCGGGCCGTAGGGAAACAATTACCGCACAAGTGGTTTCCCTCAGCCGGATATTTTTCATGTATCACACCCTTGGATAACTGCCATTGACACTAATGGCTAAGGATAAATAATGTTTTAAGGTGAAATAGTTCTATTGATTTAGGCAGACAAACGATTACAGTAACTTTGCCCACTAATTTTGATTTAGATCCGAATAAGTTTAACCTGATTGATTACTATACTTATTGTATAAGTGAATTCAAATCTATAGTAACCAAGACTTGTGGGACGAAATCTAGGCAGAACATAAGATGGGCTAACGACTTAAGAAAGGTGTAAAGCTAAAAATAAATTTAACTGGCGGGAAGAGCGAAACATGACATAAACATGATGAAGCAAATGCTAAGCACTGAGTTATACAAGGATATCAGAATCGAAGGTGGAAACGTTTGTTTCTAAAATTTTTATTACCAAAGAAGTTAACTACTAATAAAAACCAAAATGTGACAGTGCTTTCAGATTTAAAAAAAAACTTCTTATAGCCTAAGATTTGATGCCGTAAAATATTAAACTGGTACTATAAACATCATTTTATAAAGCGCATTTTTCTCAAAATAGTCAGACCCCATGCAGATAAATAATGAACGAGCACAGGCAGACAGGTTTTCATCTAAATCAATTTTGCTAAGCAGACGTTTGCGCGTCAAATGCGAATGCTTACAATTAATTTGCAGCTGTCGAGTGTCGGCCGATGCAGGCTATTATTTTATCGATGCTTTTTGTCGACACTTTAGCCACTGGCTATCAGATGACATGGTGTAGAAATATAAGAAGTTCCATTTAATACAGCACACGAAATTTGTTGCAAGCTCTTGAAATTGCGCGACGAATAAAATCACGGTAGTCAAAGTAGACAGCGTAGCGCACTTAGACCAAAAGTTATAATTTATTTAGACGTAATTCTTCCTGTGCTTCCGAAACTTTCTTTTGTCTATCCTATTACCGATCAATGTATAAATAAAGCATACTCCAGCTTTGTTCTTCATTACTATAATGCGCATAAAAACGACCCGCATTGACAGTGTTAAAATATATTATCAATAATTAGATATATAAAGAATAATTTTCGATACATAGTTGACTTTCTGCACTATCTCTAAAGTTTACCGATACCAGGGTCACAGCCAAAACAGAGATAATTGATGGACAGAACATGCGCATTCACGCTTAAGGGTACTTATAAATACTTAATGATTACTGACAATTATTAAGTGTAAGTATAAATAAAATGTAAATTGAAGTAAAACATGAGATTATATAAATAACAAAGCCATTTACATAAAATAATATAGCAATAATACCAGCCTGTAGGCGTCCCTTTGACTAACGCCGGCAAAGACCTCGGACAATAGCTATTTTCCTACACAAACAAGAAAACTAACATTATTATAGTTACCGATTAAAAACATTCATTTAAAACCTTTTTAAATAAAATAATATAAATACCTATGTATCACACTTAGTACTTCTTTATATGTGTTTATATTTATAGCACCTATTATAACAATTCCAGAGAATTGACAATTAACAAGTGTGCAAGAAGCAAGATTTGCAGGCAGCAAAGCAATCTTTACTCACTCTAAGGCTCTTCAAGCTTTTGAAAAGGAAACTAACGTTTTTTCCAAAGTATCACAAAGGAATGTAGGCCGTTACAATAAATTTATTTAACATTAATATTCAGGGATATTTAGAGGCGAGTTAGATATTCAGCCGACACACTGTTTACGTTACAGGGCGGGCATAAACATCGGCGAATAAGTGCACTGGAGCGCGTAACGTAGGACGATTGTAAAAATAAGCTGTTGTATCACTTTCATTATTATAGCGCCGTTTTAATAATTAAACAATAGATTTTTGGAGATATAGTCAGCATTTTGTAGAACTAAATAAATCTTTAGATTTAGCCTGGATGTAAAATGAAATGCTATCTTAAGATTTTTTTTAACCACGAATTATAATAAGGTTATAGAGTTTTTATTATACTCGCACGTGATAGTTTGTATTAATACAGTTATACAGTTACTCTAGTTATACAGTGCATTGTATACTAATAAACACTGGTTTAAAATATATTTTACTACCCGTAGACAAATGACATTTCTACGAAGAAAAATTTCTTATGCTGCAAGAAATCTTTCTCATAGAAAATTTTCAAACAAAAATACTTGGATACTAAAAAAAAAACAAAAATAAAAGGGATTTTACTCACATATTTATTTGTCCGAACACAAACACACAAAAGCTATAAACAACCGGACTGAATTAACAATACGGTAATACACACCTTTGAGACTTGTTTTAATAATTTGACAACTGAAAAGTCAAATTAATATTTTTTTTCATAATATTTAAGTCTCCGGGTAAGTGTGACCAGCCAGCATTGCCAACCAATAAGTTTGTATACCTATAAAATAACCGAAGCTGCAGGACCAACTAAATAACGTTTAACATGTTCTGTGTAATACTGTGTGTGTGTATTGTTGCACAAAAATATTACGTAGTTTATATTTATAAAATATATGTAAGTAAAGGTATGTATGAAAAAATACGTTGTTCGAAAACATTACACTACGATAGTGGACATAATAGCTAGTGATATTATTCTAGTTGCTTCAAAACAAATACACAAACACATCCGTACATTAATAAAGTTTTGAATAGAATTAATTCATTGATTTAATATAAACAATTTCTTATCAACAATTAATCTCTGCTTCGTCTTAATAAGTTTTTTCTACCATTCAATTAGCTAACAGTAGTTACGGTTACAAGCGAGATGGGATGTGTGCTGATGCTGCCTAACAAACAATAAGCAATCTATCTGCTATTCATTTTAAACAACATGATGCAGTAGCGGGCTGTTAGGGGGCAACTACACTTGTACGATTACACTTACAAATTGGTTGCATAATCAAGTCTTATGTTTTGACACTGGAAAAACTTGATAGCTATAATTTTTCGATGATGAATGTGTGCAGAACAGATACTTTAATATTGACAATTTTATAACAAAAAAAATGAAAAGTGAATAATACTGAATACTTTACATAACATTTTAGCACAACAAAGAACAAGCAAATAACCGAAGTAGTTAAAAAAAATAATTCAGGTGTGCATTGTAAAAAGTCCACCTTATCGATTTACGATCTCGTCATAATCTATTTAAAACCACAATTGCTATACATAAACGACGAAATTATCCACACACAAGTGTACAGCTCCTCTTGAAGCGATCCAATCATCGATAGCTCATCACCGGTGAATAATTGCCGGGTTTTTATAACGCGGTGATAGATTGGCTACCGCACACCGCAGCACCGCGCACCAGTTTACAGCCACTTCGCACTATACTAACAATAGACTTGATACTTGATGGATCGCGGCTATCAATATTGTTATGGTTGCGAGATTAGGACAACTGGTATTGTGTAATCATTTAATTGACGTAACTAGGTATGTAGAGGTGATCAGTTATTCAATCATCTAGACTGTTTTGACAGATAAAATCTTTTGTTTTCTTTTTAGTGTTAATGATAATCGTATAAATGAGAGATTCAATTTAGAATCTGATGTTATTAAGCAACTTAATCCAGAATTTTGTACGTAAAATGACATAAAGTCAATCTACAATTTAAACTTCTCACAAGATTTTCCATTACAAACAAGGCCGAGCTTTTACGAACCTTCAATTGGTCTTTTGTTGTTCTATATCGTTGTACATTAAGTAATGAATGATCAGATGAAACTTATACCTTTAATACATACAGAGCCCCGAAAATGTATCTTGCGGCATATGTGAGTGGTCGCGTGTAACAGACACCAGCTCGGCGGTGCGGCGCGTCGCGTGGGCCAGCCATCGTGACTCAACACGAAACACAATGGCCATTGTGGAACGCATTGTTTTACCAACTTTCTATTAACCTTTAACTACCGGGAAAAAACTGTCAGTGTCGCGAGTCGCGCGTGCTCCTTGCGTGGGACGCACGAACGACAATTGTATACGTATGAACTTTACAAAAGCAAAAAGTCAATTTAAGAAAGTTTAACTTGGCGTGAAATCCAAAAGTAGAGACAAGGAGTCACCTGCTGTTGTAGGTAACTACCGTCCACTTCCTTGCAAACAAAGTAAACCTCGATACTTACCTTTTTAAAAAAAGTCATTGTCTCTAAAGTTCAGGATATTCTTGCATCACACTTTTTAAAAAGCTTTTATATTACTTAACTTTCATTGATTACTGATACAAGGTTCATTCTGACTGTTTTTCAGAGATAACATTTTAAGTTTCAAGTAAATAGTTAAAATATCAAATATAATACCAGATTAGCCAAGCCAACAAAGGATGGCTAAAACGCATATCTTAAACTAGAATCAAGCTGCAAAATTTCAAAACAAAAAACAAGAATATTTTCGACTGCTCCTTGAACCCACTTCAACACACCAGCCCACTATATACCTACACCATTCATAAAATACGAGGTAACATCGTATACAGTTACCAGTCCATACATCTGCCAGTGTTGCGACACGCCGGCGCTCCGTCACGGCGCGTGTCAAAAGAGCTCCGCCACCGTGTCTGTCCGTGTCGCGGTAAGTAGGTTGAATCGATATTACATGTTCAGTGCCACTGGCAGGTACATCCGGATGTGTCATGGTAACCGATGTTGTTGGTATTGGAGGATAGCTGATGACTGTCACGGATTTAAAATCTGATTACTGAAAAAAGATGAAATTCGATTGAGTAATATACGCATTTTACTTCGCAATTGATTAACACACTGCAATATTATTATGATTCATTAGTCCAAGTTGCTAGGAGTTTATTAATTATTTTCTAAATATGAATATTCTAGTAAAACAATATAAAAAAGGAACCACAAATCAGACAAGGATATAACACTATTAAGATAGTTAAGGATAAGCACTGGAAAGAGTTTTTACGACCAAAGTATACAAGACATTTAAAACCCAAAAAACCGGACAATTTCAGTATCCAAGTTATTTTTTTTTTTAATCTTCTAACACCGGAGAATTGAGTTGCTAAGTATTAAACGGGTGAGAATTTAAAATACCATACGTACAATATAACACATATACAAACTCCATAAAATTATGAAGTACCGCCATAGTACAGGTTTATAAAACAATTTCCACATTAAATGTTCTGTACCCCGCAGCTAACACATTTCCTCGTTTTATTGCAGCCATGATATCTTTATAAGGAAGACTTAAGTTATCGTAAACAGTGGCGTAGTGCAGTAGCAGCAACACTTGAAGATCCTGCGACTTATCTAGTAATTACACTCGGATATAATGATTCCGAATTACGATCACTACATATTAATGGAGTATGTATAATATGAAAAAAGTACTTTGCATTTAAAAAATATATAAATATTTTACGATCATTTTTACGCACGTTATATGTAGTTTTAACTGCGAAATTCCTGTCATAGTCTATACATACGTGTTTTTTAATTACATCGCGTCGTGCGTAGTTCTCATTTCAAAATTGTGTAGTATAAAAAAGTTAATGTAGTGTTAAAACGAAAAATGAAAATTAAGATAACATTACGAAGGTTTAAGTCTACCTGTAATAATTATAAAGTACCAGTATTTTAATCTTACACCTTTATTGTTGTATTTATTGTGAAATAAAGTTTATCTTCTTAGGAAATATCTCGGTGTGTAGATGTCCTTTAATTGTTGTAGCATCGTGACGGCCTTCGACAAACGACTCTTGTTCCTTGTATAAGATTACTTAGATAAAGTTATGCATACTGGTCACTGTAGGTATCTACAACTACAGAAAAATCTGCAAAGATTTTGTAGAGTATGCTCTCATTTACAAAAATAACGCTAATTACTATTGAATGTAAAAACAAAACCCCGCTAAATTATAAGTGACAATTCTAATTCGGTATTATTTAACTTCACGAATAAAATGTGCGCACATTAGAAAAATAAATACCTAATCTAATAAATTTGTCTCAATCTAAAGCTTTTATATACCTCTAATAATATGATACCAATATCAATACAATTCTTAGTATGTTTTAATTGTACTTTTAAACATTTGATCGTAAGACAGTTTCACAGAGGTAATGCTTTTTGCATAGTTTTTAAACTAATCGCGTGTATCTCTATCTGCTTTACAGCTGTAAAGATATGCGAGTAATTTTCAAGTATATAAATATAAATTCTATCGTTTTGTCATTTACAGGCCCCGCCGCGAATCAACGGACGATATAAGTAAACCTCAATACCAAATATTCCTTTTACATTTGCGAAATACTTAGAACGCTCACAAAAGTCAACATTACTTTACTTCATTACAATTGTAATAAAATTTTATACCCCCTACGTTATCACAGGGTTAATAGAAAGCAAATAATAAACGTATTTAATAGCCCACACTACTTAACCCGCTGCGGGTCAACGAGTGCTGGCCGCTGGCAGCTCTCGCGGTACACTACTCAGATAATATGTAGGTGAATGGGAGCTTCCCAGCAAAGGTACCGTTCTCAACTCATATCCACCCACGTACGGACAGATTGTGTCAGCCGGTAATTAATGTTATTACTGGTATGCGATAAAACGCCGGAAAAATAGGCCGCTTCATTAAAATCCACAAATATAACTGATACTTTTATTGTCAAGTGTCAAATTTCTCTTAATTACTGAGAGCATGTATTTCGGTTCAGACAGGACGTTATTCGACTTAATGGACTTAATATGCGACACTCAATTGGCATATCGCATAAAACACTTCCATCAATTTCTAAAATTACACACTTTAGCCGGCTAGACGGTACATAATGGCATATCGATATGACACGTAACACTCCGCAAATGACAATGTTTTATGTATTTATGTAAATAAATGACCGATCAAAACAAAATCCATTATCGAGTGTCGTTGCGTGTCAGTTACTCACAACCGTATCATGGACGTTCGGCGTCGGGCGTAGAGCTCGGCGGCCGAAAAACAAATGCCGCCGAGCTAGAGCCGCGGCCGTGTTGACATTAACAATTCCGATGAAGCTTTCAGTATCATAACAGACGCGGCGCGACTCATTTTAGATATTTTGGCACTTATACATAAAACATACGAATTTGAAAGGCTTGCTCGAACCTATTTTGGTGGTGACAGATTTGCGCATTATGCACTCGCCGGACTATACAAAGACGCGCCGTAAAATACGGGAATAGGGAAGCCTCGGTGACTGGCAATGCAATGCTGGCATATGTTTGGATTTAATGGTGGCGTTTATAATGGCTGGTTTAGTACCCGCACTTAAAACATCTGCTAATGCCTTGTTAGAATTACAGAAAATATTTGCACATTTTGCAAAAAAAAAATTCTTATAAGCAAACAACATTTTTAACGTGGTTTTACACGTTTGTAAATTCACCTTTAAGTTAGTAATACACAAGGCTAGAAGATATCCATACACATACAATAAATGCCTCCATAATCCCACATTTATCATAATTTCAAAGAATTAAGAAACTATAAAGGCTCATTAAAAATATAAACTTAAGTCGCAGTTAATAGGTCTCTATATCTTTATTAACGGTTGAAGGGTTAAGAGAGTTGTGCGCAATAAACGAAATGGAATAGTTAACCCTGCAGCGGTGTTCACACTCACTTTAATTTAGTTAACTGTTTCGTTGCGCCCCGAGCGCTGCAGCCGCCGACTGGGGAAAGGGTTGCTAGTGATGCCTGAGCTACTTGTCGATAATCTGTAGCGTAATTAAAAATATAATTATGTTACTAATTAAAATATGATGAAGTTAATTAAGTAATCAAAAAAAACATTGTTGTAATCTAAAATTGTTGACTATTTAAAATTGCACTCCCTACAAAGTAGGTATAGCCAACTCATTAAAATTGTTCAATATCTTATTCTTAACTAAATTAATCCATGATCATTAAAAACACACAGTCATGGGCACTGTTATATCTACAGTCAACGCACGTTGACTTATCGACACACCAGTAAATCACGCATCACATCACTAGGAGTCAGCGTTTTCATCGCCAGCTAATTTATATAGGGCCGGGCGCACCCCCGCCTATATTTAAAAGCTTATAATCGCGCGATGAAGTGCTGCCAGCGTTGATTAATCACGACTGAATTCCGCGACTGTGAGAGCCGCGCAAATTATTGAGGCTCGCAACACCAGCCGTGTCACTAGGAGCTCAACGGATCAAATTAAGAAATGAACGGTTCATTTTACGAGCTGTTTGTTATTTACTTAACTCATCGTTTTATGTATTTCATTGTGCATTCCTTGAGTAAATGGTAGTACTAAACTAGTGAAACTATAAAATAGACACCTCTCCTGACATGTTAAAAGAATGACTTTCCTAAAAACTAATTGGAATTTTATAAGTACTAATTGGAAAAGAAATACATCCAGTAATTAGTTGATTTAATACCGTAATGAAGAGTAATAAAATGTACTTATTTTACTTCAATTTAATTTACCATTAATATATACGTATTTTATTCACAGCATGTGAGTTTGTGCTGTGTATACAGGGAATTAAAACACATAACAAAACAGACACCTATCAACCGCATAAATAGTACAACATTTCGCAATCGAAAAATTTAATTAACTGCCCAGTAATAACAAGCGTATTATCCATCGTTCAATTACCTAACGATAATGAACCGGGCACCGAACCTTGCACCTGCCGGAGTGCGGCAAGTTTCTATATAAAGCAGCGTTTGATAAAATCAATCGGGTTGTCACATCAAGTGCAAGTGAGTGGTCATTATCGCGGGATCTTTGGTACATTCGACCATTTGGTAGTAATGGGAATGTAGGCGGAGCTGTGAGGGTTCGCGGTCAGTGGAGGACAGATGGCTGTGGACATCGTTCGTACTTACTAATATCTAGATAAATTGTAGCAGTATATGTTCGGTCTTGGTTACCTGTATTGTGATACAGTAATTCTAACCAAAAAACCACGTTGTTTGGGACGGTAATCCGACACGACTGGAGAGAGATCAGGCGCAGGAACCATACTTTTACGTGCCTTCCGAAACACAGAAGCTGTGATATTTATTTCTTAAGCGCACACATGATTCGAAAAGTCGATGCGCGCTGTGGGGATCTAACTCAAGACCTCTGACTTAGGAGTCCAACGGTCTTGCCACTAAGCTATCATAGCTTCAAGGAAGAAATTCTTAAGAGCAATATAGTGTATTTAACAAGTAAAAATTAAAGGTTCTAATATATTATTTAATAGCATATAAGTTTTCCAGGCACCTTACTTTTTACTAGGGTCAAATTAGCAGACAAATTCTTTATGTCTCTTTTGTTTTTCTTTTTTGTTTTCATACATTCTTATTTTTTTATAATTACCTTGCAATTAATAGTCGTGAGTTTAATTATCCTAACTAAAACCACCTAGAGCGTCATTGACACATTTGCGTCAAATGAAACCCATTACAAATTCTCAGCAATTATTTATTATTGACGATGTTTACTGCGCATTAGCATAATGTAAAACAAAGCCTAAATAAATCAGTGTTATTATACAAGAGCTGTATTTACATATCGACAAATGGCACTAATAAAGCATTATGGATCATGAACAAGTTTGCAGAGTTCCTCATTACGAACAGCTATGCCGTACATAGTTGTGGGAGACAGATTTATGTTCTAATAAACGACAATCACGCGCACTAACTTTGTTTTAATGTAATTCGTATTCAAAGCTAACTAGATGCTTGTTTTGTTGGGAAAACGTTTTTGTTGCAGCTCACAGATCGCGGCTCAGATTTGCATCTGACGATCCGGTTATTGAAAGAAATATATTAGATCAATGTTGCATTCTATTTTGATAACCTACCATTAGCGAAGATCTTGAATAAGCATGGTGAAATACAATAACAAAAGAAAAGCTCTACCCCAAAATGCTACCTCCTCCATTAATTTCATAACAAAAATCGTACTACAATAAAAAAAACATGTCCTATCTGAACACTAAAAACATACATTTATGCAATCCCCAAAACCCACGTTTCGGTAGTTACAATCACTCAGTTATTACTACACCCCGTTGTCCAATAATCACCAGTTTCTTGGCTATACCGTGAAGACGACTGCCGTGACACCAGGGGACCCTACCACCAGTACATGTGCAAGCGAGATAACGCTCTACAAAGTGTATTACACTGTCTCGCTTCCACAACTGCAAGTGTTACTTCAAGACGTTTTGGTAGGTCAGTTCGTCACCGTTGGTCACCGAACTTAATGCATATAATACGCGATACATCCGCGCGATACGATCAGCTGATGCGAGGTCACGGTAATATCTGCCTATGTTTATTGTACGAAGGTAATATTACCCTTAAATTGTTCGCCACCTGCTTGTCATTTTTGTGGTAGCTATATTTTTAAGGTGGTGCGTATGTTAAACGTAATTGTAGTAAAAATTTCATGTAAATATTATGGAAAATTAAATTACACAATAAGTTATTAGTCCATGGCTAAGGAATCTAATTATAAAGAAGAGTTTTGTTTTAAAAGTTACCTACTCCTAAAACATAACTTGAAAAACTATAGAGCATTCTTGCCTGATATGACGCGGTCTAACAAGGTTTTTTTTCTCTTTATTTAGCATCCATATAGTTTTTGACAGCGGTATCGGCGTGTCCAAAAGTCAACAGGGTGCTGCAATACAAAGGCATTTATTGTACGAATTTCACGCTTCCACGTGGGGTTTCGAATAGTGCGACCACAAGTCTTGGTACTATATTTTTTCTTTGTTTAATTTAATAAACAGCTTTTTTTATTTCGTTAATTTTGAATAATTTCACTTTTTCAATAAGGTGAATAAACTGATACAAAAATAAACAATAATGCGCTGTTTTTTTTTCCTAAAAGATCAAAAGTGACGAACAGCTAAGATCTAATTTAATACCTTTAACTTATATTGTGCACCATTGATATGACACAAATATAATAAAAACTTGATTTTACTAAATCTTTAAAACTCTCAAGTATCAAGACACACTCCCGCAGTACACAGCATCCCTCCGCGGCCGCAGACCGCGGCGCGAAACTGAAGGGTTGCATCACCACATACCCCATGCACAATTCTGTCACGCTTGTCTCCGCGCCAACCCCACAGCCACCACAATTAACCCTACCAACACTTGGCATACTGGACTATTACCAAAAAAACCGACGCAATTTCTCTACACTGTGGCGTGCGACTCCCAAAGTACACCAGTACTACGTACGCCAGTTTAATTTCACCCTTTATAGGGGAGAAATATATTGTAAAAAATCAACAATAGAGACGGATAACTAGTTTGTAGTGTAAACAAATTGGTGCATTGTAACGTTAGCGAAGTCAGTGGTTTTGTGTGAGATGAGTAAATATTTACATGAGATTTGAATATTAAAGAAGACTCGGTGTAATGTTTTGTTAATGTAATATGCTCGATGGTACTTCGTTTTGAAGTTAAGTAGCAAAGCTTGAAGGTAAGTATTTTTATTGTATAAAATATGAGCAAGTCATATCATTTAAATAATAAACAATTTTAACGGAGATTTTTAAGAAGTTACAAAGTGAGTTATCTTCAGACAAACTAACAGCACTTATAGAAATTTGCAAAAAATGGATGAAATTATTGTAAAAATGTTTTTTTCTCTAATTTTTTTTTTAACATTTTGCATTTAATGTAGTCGTGAAAAGCCAAGTCTTAGCTAAACTCAAGAATTTTTCAAGTTATATTTATACCCATATTAAATACACCAACTATCGTCGTCAACTATACCTAACTTGCATAGTGCCTCTATTATTATGCTTTACCTTATAAGACAAGATTTATATTATTAATTAAAGTAATATCTAACACGTGCGGACATAAATCATTGATAATCAGTCAGCTATTGATGTAATGTATGCTTGTTTTATGAATATTTATTGTTTTCATGTTAAGCAAATAAACAACGTCACGTTCCAATGGCTCTGATAAGAAAAAACGGCAGTAACAGTAAATGTGTAAATAAGTTGCAATACATCAACGCACAAGCAATTATCTAAGATACATTTTTATGTAATACCAGAATGCCTAATAATAAAGCCTCATTGATAGCGATCCAAGTGTGGACAGCTGATTCTCCAGGTGGTAAAAAACAACAGTCTTTGTCCAATAGCTAACAGTCAAATATCCCAGCACCTAGTCTTTAAAAGAACACATACGCCCTTCCAGTTCTGCAAAATCTTTGTCAGCGAAACATCAATCAAGTGACGTATTCAAAAACTGCTGACTTTTTACAAACCTATATAACACTCTAGTATTCAAATTTAGACTTTATGCACTGGAGTTAAGGGTATAGTGAGTTGATTAGGTATCGCGGTAGAATAGTAAAGTTTGCGCTCTTGAATTTGTGTGTCGTGTCACTCTCACTGAACCGTCAAGTATTAGGGAAGGTCTGTTGTTTTGTAGCTCAATGAAGTCTTTTTCATTCAAAAATCTATTGGAATTCAATAGAAATGCCAGTAAAAGTCTTTTGTACTGACCCGATACTGCAACATTTACAATATTTTATGAAAATTGGAGTTGAAATGGATAAAGACTATGATTTTCTACGAACTCATTTTAAATGCTTTTACGTTCTCCAAATCACTACAATCATTTTTTCCATGTTCTTTATGATTTAGCAATCTCACCCAACAGCAAAAATCTTCAAAATCCACCCGATGTGACCAATCAACATTGATTTATTTTCGATACAGTGAGAGATTAATAATTAATCCGCCAATAATATCGGGCTGTAGTGCGTGCAGGGGAGAAAGCACGCCATATGGGCCCAATATTCTGGCGCGTTAAAGTCGACACGCCGAATTAACCGTAATCCTAGCCATAATGTGAACATGTTTGAAAAATTTCAAATAGGGTACGGCCGAGGACCTTTATTGAGGACATTCGGGAACAAGATTGGGCATTCGATTTAGAGAATTGATAAAACAGGACGTTTTTGCTATTTTCTTATTAAGGGAAACACACAGACCTATTATACTAGTAGCAATACTTAATACTAAAAACCCTTGAAGTAAGTTTAAGCTGAGCCACACCAGAGTTTGATTAATCAACTAAAGCCCGGGTAAGATTAATGAAGCAATGAACTCTAGTCAAAACTAATCAATTCCATATAGTCTTGAAAGTTACATAACCGTAACAATATCTAAGGCAATATCTGGAGTACAGGGCTGTCTAATTTCATCCAGTTGACAATATAAGGGTTGAAGGTATTGACACAAATGTTGCGACCGCAGCCCTCTGTTTGCGGTTATTGTTTCCTTGATTCGGGCCCGTGGCTAATTAATTTACTCGTTGCGGGACCCCTGGCTGATTGTGGAGACGAATTGACGGAGGATGCATGCTTGCTAAATTAAATTTTAGTTTTGAGAAACTTTGTAAGGAGTCGATACTGGCAGTTAGAAAATATCAACTACATAAAATGTTATACATTTTGTCTTAGAAGGACAAGCTGACGGTTGTAAGGCACAAACAAACAATAATGTTACACGTTCTAAAATGTGATGCAAAATTATTAACTATTGCAATATAATGAACAACTACAAGTCTCTGATACGTAAGAAAATTCATTATTTCTCTTAAACGTACCTAAATACTTTAGTTAGTAGTCATTTTTTAACCTTGTTCATAATTAAAACGTAAGAAATTCTTCATACATTGGCATATACCATAACGAAAATAACGAGACACTCTATATAAACTTTAAAACATCTATTCCAAAACCAAAATCAAATTTGATTAAAATTAAAGAGCACACAAAAGGTTCTGTTCTATGCGGCGACAGCTTGTTGAAATCAAATTATAAATAAAGGAGGGGAACAATGGGGAGGATGGGTCCGAGCGAGTGCACCGCGATGATCCCCGTGATGGATGGAGAAAGTACGTGGAGTCGCGGGTAGCGCGGACCAAATTATACCAATGCATGACGCCCAGAAATGCAATGCTATTTCAAATGATCTGAAAGAAATGCTCCCGAAGATTTATTGAAGCGACTTGACAAATGCTCTGCTCATAGCGAATTATTGACGTTGATCGTTTTTGGTAATGATTTAGTTTTGTTGACTTAAATGGAAATCAAACTAGTAGTTTGAGTTTATATTAGATGTAATCTTTCAAGCATACAAATTCTTTTTTTTTGTTATAATTACTATTAGAAATTTAAGTTTACTTCGTTGTTTACATTCTCACAAACGTAATTAACACGATCGCTAACTGAAAGCACATGCTCAAAATTCAAAAATTTAATGAGTAAAACATGACTTCCAAAACGTTATTAGGCAACTTATCTCAGTCTCATTCACTAACAACGTTTAATTGTGATTGTGGTCCACATGGTTGTGTTATTTCGCAAAGTTTCCCCCCAGTTTGCCACGAGCGTGTGCTTTGGGGTTGCGTTACCTATGTAACGAGAGTTCCGTGTTTTTTGATATGTTCAACTTCTGCCACACGCGATTTTGTACGTTCTTTTTTATCGGCTTGTTGCTCGTTCATTTGTTTGTTTGATTGCATTTTTGTGATGTCAAAAATGACTATTGTGAAACATTGTTTTCATTGATATGGAATCATAATAATGCTAAAAACAAGGTTTACTTGAATAATACAAGACTATTTTACTTTTGGTAGAGAAAATATTGATCCATCACGGAAAATCCCTATCGGTAGGTAGTGTTGGCTGCGTCTCATTTCAGCCTACACGCCACAATATCGCGGTTCGTTCATATCGGCTGTCAGCGCCAACTGACGTCCGCTCATATTGACGTCGCGTCGCGTCACATTTCGCGTCAGACACGCTTTTTGATTTATACACATCGCTCGTTCTTTTTACTGTTCTCAATAACATGATATATTACGGTTTTGTGGGTGTTGTTCAAGTTTTTCACAATATGCTTTTCTCAGTTTGTATGAGTCGTAAAACTATTTAGCCGTATCTGAAAAAACTTATTTTCCCAGACTTGGATCTGTTTCTTTTTAATTTTGTTTAAAAGCAATTGAAAGGCATAAACTGGAGTTTTTTTTCTTTGCGGATAATTTTCTAATCTCGGAAAGATTTCCCGGCACACGTTAGAATTGCAGTAAGTAAATTCTTATTCGTGTTGTGTGCTGGTTGGGTCCTGGGAGATAACTCTTTGAGCCATTAGTGTGGCTAATTGTGAAGCGCCGCAGTCCCCGGCTGCCGCTACCGATCCCCAATACCAACTTGCGTAAAGCCGCGTTGGAGAGAGAGTTTCGAACGCTGCGGTTGAAACGTTTGAAAAACTACACCTTGAGTTTAGAAAATTCGTTTGGTTTTGCTTTGATTACAAAAAAACGGGTGCATAACAATTTAATTTGAGAAATAGCTATGTTTGTAAATAGCGTTTTTCCTGTGTTTCCAGTGATATGATTATACAGTTCAAAAAATAGTCACAAAATTTTAAGTTTTCCTTTAAGAAAATCTCTCAATCCACGACATTGTTTACATCAAACAAATAAATATTACACCTTAGCATTTGAACACGAGCCCAGTCTGTAGCGGCCCTAAGCATCAGTTTCACGTAACTCGGGAAGACCGCAATCGGCACGAAGCGGTTTTATCGACTATGACCGAGGAGATTGCTGCTTTCAAAAAAGCGCAGTTTAATTTTGGGCGGCAATGGAGGCTTGGATGCGGCCGTGCGTGACGACAGCCTATTTATTTTATTACCTATAAAAAGTTTTTGCGAGTTTAGTTTTCTCTGAACGTTTCTCTGATCTTCCTAGGATAGGTCTCAGCTCAAGTTAACAGCCTCTCGGAAATAGACGTCTGAAAAGTTATTCTGATTTTGCGCCAAGGAGGTTTCTGTTATTGCGTCTGGAACGGTTGAATTTCATTGAGTATAAGAACTGAAGTAAACTCTAAGATTCATAAAACGTTTGTTTTGATAATGTCTAGACATTCATCAAGTTTTTTTTTGGATTTCAGTTAGCCATTTTTTCAAAAAGCTTAACAATTCAAATGAAGACAGCAACTTTATTTCTATGAACAATGAGCCGATATAAATCTTGTTAAAACGAATGTGTCCTAAGTTGTTCCAGAACCAATTCAACTAGGGTCTGGCCCCTTGACTAATCGCCAAGCAATCGATACCCAAGTTTTTTTCGCTGCCCTCAAGCGCCAGACAAATTGTCTTGCGAGAAGAAATTAATTTGACAAGTCGCCGGGTAGAGAGGTCCCAAGACGCCTGTATTAATTTATTTGGACAAGAAAAAATGTGGTCGCGGTCAGGGAACGTTGTGACGAGATGGGGATGAATTGCGGAAGATGTCACAGGAACTAACTGAGAGAAATCGTTATTTGCGTTCCGTTAATGGCAAGTTTACAGTGTTATACTGCTCTATCGATTTCTTGAAAGGAAATACATAAGGGCATTTCTGAATTGCACCTAGTCATTTTAAGTCCAGTATTGCAGTATTTAAAATCAAAATGAAACCGCCTATATCTCACCTCAAATTTTTGCCACACGTATTTCTGCATAGCTTTATCACTTTCTGCAACTGCGATGAAAAAGGGAGCATCAAGTATCTTCGAGCTTAATGAAGTTCTTGAACCCAATGAAAATCAAATTAATCCCGAAACCCAGGTCCAATCCGTAATAACCAAACACTATCAAAGCCATCAAACAGCAACAATCCACAATACTTCCTTAATACACAGTAGATTCAGTTATCACCGCGACGTAATGACATCAGGAAAAACTTGAGTCGTATCGGGAAATATATCGGTATCGGAGGGGACGAGGGAAGCCCGATTTATGACAATCTGATGATACAATCGAATCAAATAAAGCATCTATATAAATCAATGTCCGATTGGCGTGGAGGTGAGAATGATATATGCTCTTATTTATACTGTGTCTGTGTTTTTTTTGTTGCGTATCGTGCGGGAGTTCTCCGCGTGATGTCAGCCAGTGTGGGTTTAATTGGATTATATGGAAACGTCTAAGATCAAGGTTTCAATTATGCATTGAGATATAATATTACATTTGCTACGTAATAACTATAATTTATTGTGGTTAAGCGTTAGTAATTTATGTTTTATAGAAGTTGATTTGAGAATAAACTGCACTTTTAGATTTTGACAGTTTTAGTTACTAATACCGTCACAATAAACTTGGTAGAAATATTATTAACGGAAGTAAAACATTCTTAAAAATTTAAAAATAAAAATCAATTTAGGTTTAACAAAAAATCTAACAATACGCTATATTTATGTAAGTAAGCTTCAAATTGTATGCATTTAAGCATGCGTAAAATATTCGCACGTCGCTATGTGAGCCATAAAAAAGCAAAAGTTTCAATTAACAACCTTTCGATAGGTCGGGTAATGAGTGGTTACGTGGATTTATCGGCGGATAACCAACAATTAAACGTCTTTGTTCGGGGACGAAGCGACAACGCAGACACGCCTGCAAACTCACAAAACGTTGCGAATACTTTCAGCTAAGAAGCGCGCGATGACTTTGGATTATACGATATTGATATGCAATAATATGAAGACTATAAAAAAACAGGTTTTTAAAAAAAGTTTTTGCCACAAGTCGAAACAAGCAACTAAACAAAACGGTAGTTTCAATATTCAGATGTATGAAACTTGGTCAGGCTTAGTGAGCTGTTGTAGGTTACGCATATCAAGTCCATAATCATCGAATACCATGGTGATCTAGTCCGCCGGGACATCGTTACGAGTGCGCTCGGAGCTCAATGAGTCACACACATCCAGGGTTCGTGGATCGTGGCCGGCTGGACGGCGCAAACGTGAGACAAAGGCAAAAAGTGCAGGCCGCACAAGACGCGACCGTATTGTTCCTGTGTGCTTACGGGAACAAAGATCTGTCGACGACGATGCCGATAACATAATAGCCCTTAAATTTACTAATAAACGCCCGCGAGATCGATAAACAATGAGTTTGGAGAGGTATGAAAGGGTTCCAAAGAATTGTTTTAATGTCAGCCCCATCGAAGGAGGATCGCATTTTTCTGCGGCAATTATGATCTGTTGTGTTTATGCTCAGAGTTGATTTATAACGCCTAAAGCAACTTGTAACACAATATGATCCATAAGAATGGAACAATTTCGAACCAACAATGACTCGAGCAAAGGCAGTAAGAATCAATCTCGTTATCACGTAACTAGACTAAGATCCAAATCAATCAATTCCCTACACCTCGCCAGCTTAAGAGCTTGTAATAATTCCAATATTTCAATCGATACAATCCTATAACACTTTCTTTAATCAGGAGATCTCAAATCGATTTCCAACGCCTATTGTAACCGTTGTAAGTCCGTATCAGACATCATCTTCATCACCCAGCACATATTTTGATGACTTGACACTTTTGACATATACAAATCATTGTTTATCTGCATTCCTTTTAAACTCTATTTCCTTACCTTAAGAAGCATTTTTGAATGATATGCTGGACCATCGTTTGCATTTCATACGTTAACAACCTTGTTCGGTGCGATTGGGAAATTTAAGTTTGATTCTAATTTCTTGGGCCATTAAGGTTACATTTCAATGTCTGTTTATATTTGAAGTATTATAGGCGCATGTAAGTGTTATGTAGCGCATGATGCGTACATCAACAGTCTTTCATGTCTTTCATTCACTAACTCCACCATTCATGTATTTGATAGTGATTTGATGTTTGAATGAGATTCAATGTATGGACGCTCATTCATAAGTTATGAGTACTCACTATAATGAACTGGGGTCGTCATGTGGAATCTCTTTTTCATTTTTATTTCTTTGAGACGCTCAATAAAAGTGTCTAGTTTTCGTCTTGCTCAGTCAGTTCATAAATTGTTCTATTCTAAGTATTAATGTTCAATTAACAATGCTCTAGGTATAGGCATAAAATGGACCGGAATAAGAACTTATGATTACTTAAAATACGTTGTACTCATTGGATTTATCGTGGTATAAAGCGTCTTTGATTTAACTTCATAATATTTCCAATGACTCGACGATAACATTGCTTGGCAAAGATTAAAAGACAGCTGGATCTGTCATTGAAGCTCATTGCTCGTAGATATCGGCAAAACAGTAGGTACCTACCTTGAAAATCATACATTTTGGCTGTCGCCGCCGACAATCAGCGTGTCACACTCGACTCGAAACCTAGCTCTCAAGATAAGCAATTGACCTCATTTCGTATGAAGACTTGGCTTAAAATATTCCACCTATGGGATACTTCTCTACATTAACTGTCATCTTCACAGAAGACGCCATCCTTTAGGCACAATAAGATGAAAAGCACCCTAATAAAAGCCATGATCACAATAGCCGGCACGAGCGGGCCGACGACGTGATTAATACAGCCACACCCGCGCCCCGTGCGGTATGCTAATGCCGGCGTAGGCGCGCGCGCATCCTGCCACGACCACGGAAAAATTGACAATTGTTATGACAAGGGATTAATCTGTATGAATTATAATTGAGAGGAAGTCTAGACGTTTTGTTTAATGAAATAGGCGGTGTTGTGATCGGTGGTACCGTGATTTGGAGATCGGTTGTCTAGAGATACGGTTATTAAGTAAGTATAGAATTTTTACTAAGACAATAAATATTTTTGTGATCAGATAAAAAGAAAGAAATGTAAGTGTTTGACATAACAGTTTATGTTTACGTTATCGTTGTTAATAACTTAACTCTGCATGTATTACAAATCTTAAGAAAATGATTCCTGTTTCTGTTAAAGCTCATTAACTGTTGTTACTGCGGCACACTTGAGATAACCTAGTCGTATTGTGAACACAAACGCGGCACAGTTGCTGTAATTACCCCTGCCTACCCCACAATCCGCGTATTAGCAGCCTCGGCTTTCAACACTGGCTTTTCTGGTCTACGCCCTGAGGCCTTGCAATAAATCAACTCGGATTCCCCGCAAACGTAACATACATTACGCGTAATGTTGCGAACATAACCCAAGACGCAAGAATAAACCAGCGTTGGTTGTGTAACAATAAGTTTTGATTGGTGATAGGTGTGTTAGTACGGGTATCGGGGTGTCAAACCTATGATTAGAGCATTATTACAGGAGGGGAACAATTGTGGTAAAAAAACGTTGCAGTTTCGTGTTTAAATAGAGTATTGTAGTTGAGCAAATATTTAATTTGATTTGACCGACATTGGAAATATCGTGGGTGGTTATAAAAGAAATTGGTAGTTTCAAGTTTTATACTATAATTTGATTCGATGCATTCGTTTGTTGTAAAGATATGAACAGTTGTTATCAACAATTAGCTGAAGAATAATGAAACAGTTTTAAATACGTATACGTCTATTACTAAGATAAGAATGCAAATGACAAGATAGTGTAATAACGGCTATTAGTGTCCATTGACAACAGTATCTCGCCACTATTTGCGTAAATGTACCAGTTAAAGTCTCTACAGGGAAGTTACGATCTATTTAAATAATTACTCGCTTGTTTATAGCTCTTTATACAAACTCTAACCACATTTAATTACATGCATTCGAAGGAAGAAAAAACGCCATCGTCAAACTCTGGGCATAACGGCCTTTTAAGAAAGTAATATTAAAAAAGAAAATGGTCATTCATACTTGGATTAACAAAAGCATACTTGTTTGTTTAAGCCACCACTGTTTACTCGTAGTACAACAAAAATGCAATAGTATTATAAGTATCCATTAGGCTAAGATTTATCAAAGCATTAAAATGAGAATTAAAACTTCAGTTATTGACAACAGCAATACTGTCAATAAAAATCTGTTTCATAATCTACCAGGTTTTCTTACTATAAAGTGTGCTATGGAATGGATCGAAAACCAACGATTTGTGAAACATCGAGCATTTTATTTTGACTTTGAACCCATAATCAGTACTTTAGACAAATACCAACAATACTGTCGATATATTTAATAAACACACTATGAGCGATGGCCGTGCCTCGCTGGCTGTGCCGACGTCGTCTCAATTAATCAAACTTAACGAAGGCTTTAATTAAAATTAATAACGTTTTGCGGGACATTGTCGTGTGTGTGTCTGCACGCATGTCTCGTCGTCTGCAGTTGCACATTCATCTTGTTTCTTACTCAATATTATTTTAAAGTTCTTTTTTTTTCGTGATATATAAAGGTAATTAAAAATTGTGTTGTGTGTCGTTAATTTTTAATTAATTTTTACATTATTTTTAATTTAGTTTAGACTAAGAACACATTTTCATTATTTATCTTATCTTACTGTTTAGTTAGCACTTGAGGATGACGAAAATTGTTATGAGGTTGGTATGGAGTAGACGCAATTTGTTACTATTGACACATTCACCATCGGTGCTATTATTTTACCCTGATAAAAATCTGGACGGTCCGTCAAATACCCTGGGAATAATCGCATCAACCTGCCTTCAAAAGAAACCAATTTTTAACTGTTAACTGATAGAATCGCAGCAAACTACAACAATCGTACAATTCGGAAAGTCACTAAATTTGATCTCATTTAAAAAGTGAAAAATTGTAAGATATTCTGAGAACCGGCAGATTACACGTGGCGATTGCGAGAAACACTATTGTGCCCAATAACACCGTCACTGATTGATGAAGTCACTTTTTTCGACCAATCCAGAGTCCATTTAATCGAAATCAAGAAAAAATCATTCCTCTAAACACCTAACAATAGCTGCTTTTTTCATAACAATAAGAGAGCGCTCTATGCGATCATCGATTACTTTTTTATCGCCTACAATATCAATAATCTGTTTACGCCCACTGTTAATTTCGACGTTAGTAAAATTGAAACTTGACACGTGTTACGAAGCGAAAATAATTTTGTGGGTGAATGATTGTGCGCTTCTAACAATTCTGTTTGTTTCTTTTGGCCGACGCCTCGTGAGTCGCGTCGGGGAGGCATTTAGTGCGTGACTAGCGACTTTTTATTGCCTTTGTATTGAAAAAGTGTTCGTCTGTGAGGTGAGGACTGCACCAGCACACACCCACACCTGACGCCGAACTATCTCTCCATCTGCGACTATCTCAAAATTGACTTCAGTAATTGAGTCCAATTTGGCAAAGTGAGCGGCGGACGACGCCGCGTCCGTTATTAGCGTCATATCTAGTAATGGAGTTGTCAGTGCATCGGCAATCATTTCCAACATTTTATTAGCAACCTTTACAGTTTTTATCGTAATGGTATTTTAGAATATGACAGCTCATTCCGATGGTATTTTTATTGCGTACCACAGTTCGGAGACGGCCCGTTGAACAAATACTTAAGTACGGATTGAATATCGATGCTTGTTTGAAGAGCTACTTAGAGGTATTTAAAGGGGTCATCGGGTATCGTAAAAGACACTGATTGTATCGATATGATTTCAATTTTCTAATAAAATAAAAGGGACTTTCTCGTGTTTACTCGGAGCTCATTACGCGTCGAGACGGTTCACACGGCGCGCGCGCACATGCCCCGAAAACATTCAATAACATAACTTATAAGTCGAAAACGAGCCTTCAAATTACACAAAACTGACAGCTTTAATATTTGCCCTGAGCCGTGTATCGTGGGGCAGGACGCCTCATGCTGAGCTTTTAATTTGTTCCATACATCGTTTCACGTGGTTTTTTCTGTGTTTTGTTTGAGAGGAACGGTGATCGATCGTTTGTTCGCTTTTTTACCTTGTTTAATTTTGGAAGGAGCTGGTTGGTTTCGCTAAGTCATTAGTGGTGTGGTGCGGCCGCGCCCGTGCCCGGACGCTCGACGCGTGTTTCTCGCTTTTAAATCTTATTGTTCCTATTTGACAGCCCTTGTTTTCGTGTAGACAATGTTTTGTGTTACAAACATTGGGATGCTGTGTCAGCAGATATTAACCCTTTCGACGTATTTCTTTAGACATTGCTGCTTGATTTACAAACTCTGGCACGCATTTACAAAGCAATAATCTGTACCAGTAAAACTGCCAACCAAAATACTTAAAAATAAATATATGACCAAAAAATGAGAGCAGCAGTTTATCATTTTACCCATGAGTACATATTGATTGCGAAACTTCCAGAGATTGCAGAAAGTGCAGTTATCAATAAACCCTGCTGATGACTCCCAGCGTCAGTACATGCAACCGTTAACGAAATTGTATTGAAGGGAAAATTGGCATTCATAAATCAAAAATTAATTTGAGCTTAACCTTTTCTCAATCTCCTGCAAAATTTCGAGCGATTATCTGATATAACTCATGTTGCTTTCTCGTTGCGCTGAATACATCGTTGTACTTGTACATCATGGGGAAATGTCAATGATTTTTGTGTTAAAGCAATGATTGATTCGCGCGGAAAGTGGGTTGTGGATAAATAGCCGTCTCGGTAATGCGCAGGACGCGTACAAATTGTCGCTGCCGCGGGCGCGCGATGATTTAAGCCGACGAAAGTGCCCCCAACTAAGTGTTTTACTACATAACACACAGCAACCATCGCAGTTATGATGCTACTTCTGGATATTGGCGGACTCTTCAAAGTTCTTAATCAAATCCGTTCTAATTAACCAAAATATTGCTAGCACTGTGTTGTTGTAAGTGGTAAGATCTCTTTCTGGTGTCATGTTTGATAGCCCAATAGAAGTGTTAAATTAAAAGTTTTCCCTTACATAATATGTTTAATACTTACTTTTGCACCTAAAGATTTTTAAAATAAGGCGAATATGTCACAACCTAAAAACGCAAATAAGCAAAACAAGACAAGTCTTAAGATTAAATTTTCTTAAGGAATTAGGGCTCGTTTATCAATATTGCCATTTAACGAGTGATCAATACACGGAATAAGAATGTTCGATCAAAATAAATATTCTTTAACACTTGCGTATTAATATCTGTGAATCCCTTTCACACGATTAGCTCGGCGACTGCGAATCGATCTTCGAAGCAATTCGGGTACTATCAGGTGTTATCGCGAACAGGTGAGATGCGCCGGCAATGATCTTGTAAAGATGAATTTGCTTGCTGATATTTGTGATGTGTAGTTATTGTAATCATTTTTTTTTTTGCTTAATGTCCTCAAACTCGAAGTGACTATATTGTAGCAATCATTTTTTTTTTCGAAAAAAAATTTTTTTTTGTTCAGTTTCTGACTATCATGTCGTATTTATATCTTGGATATGGATAATGCGTTCAATATCAATGCATTCAAAAAGTTTTAATTATAGAGATGATGTTAACTGTTGCACATGCTGCAATTTTAATATTTTTAATAACTTTTTATTTAACTATAGTTACACCTATACCAGTGGGAGAACGTCACACAAATTAAACTATTTACTCGTAAATTAATAAGTGAAAAACTGTGGCATAGAATTAAGTTCGTTACATGAAGGCAGTGTTACCGAGGTCGGTACTAAGTGTATTAACTTTTAACCACCATGTCGGCCCGTCATCCGTGATGGACTGCCCATAATTGCTGCCTACCCACAACGTTAATACGTTAAAACAATAATTTTACGGCTCACTTAACTGCTCTTTGTTTAATACGTGTAAGCTTATAAATATGTCAGTGCATTATGGAGTAAGTATATTGTTTACGTAACTAGCCTACTACCTACCGACAGTCAACACTATAAGCTTCTGCCGACAACTTTCTCTTTGTGTATTATTTACATTTATGTAAATCAATAAACCCCTAGACAATAAAGATTATTAATTACAACTATTTTCTTATCATCAACGTCAACTGTCTCACCACTAATAAAATAGAATTATCAAATACCTTGCATGTCATGAGATATATTGTGTATTATCCCACGAACTACGGGTAAAAGTAAATTGAAATGCTAAACAATAGGAATATACCAAATTCAAATAGACCAGTTGACGCCTTTGGTGTCTAAACATTTATGTACATATGTCTAAATTATATTGCAAATCTACCTTATATAATCGATACTGATTCCCAAACTATCAAAGAAATAATGCTTGGCCTCTACCTAGTATAGAAAACTTTTCTCTAATAAAACACACGTAGGGATCAAGGATCTTCTCAAAACTTCATCCAAATATAAAGTTCTTCATCCTATATTTCATACCAACCTAAATACATTGGTCAGAAATAGTGTTTATCTAGCAACAGCGATCGATATGATAGGATAAGGTATAAAACGGAGCTCACCGCGTATAACATGGTAGACGCTAGACACATAAACGGTACAGTCGTGAACAGAGGTGCATATTGTGCGCACTACATCATCGTGACGCGCAAATACTGCTGACAGATATCGTCGCGAGGGCGGCTGACGAGGCAGTATCGATAGAATTACTATTTATTGAATTTTTGGTTTACGTGTTTTAGAATTTGGTACTGAAATGTATCAACGCTACGAGCAAGAATCAAAAAACTGTTTCGATACTTAAATAATTTTAACAGCCTATATAAAAAGCTCTACAAAAATATTTGAAAGAGACCTAATGACATGTAAAATATGATAGATACTCCTTTATTAACAGTCTCCGATGATTATAAAACACAATATCTGTAAAAGACTCAACTGAGTAATGTATTTTATGACTAAATTATTTATGAAAAAAAAGAAGCATCCCATTTATTTGCAAAAATATTTAAATAAATCAACAAAAATATTCTCATAAAATATAATATTGAACATTTGAGTCATTTTCAATTTAACACCACAGTTACGGCTCAATGATTTATCAATATCAAACAATTATAACAGGCTGGATTCTATTTATAAGTGCGTCCCTAACACGCGAGCTCCGCGGCCGGATTTATCGAGTGTCGACACAACGGCGCAGCACTAGGGGGCCTCACGCGTCGTGATACGTCGCTTGTACCTCGTAATTTAAAATCTCTGATTTATAGTCCAACAGTAGCATTAAATTTGTAATCATATATTGATTTACAGCCGCGATAAGGCGCGCCTGCTGTCTTCGGAGAATACTCGACAGTTCTATCGCTGGACCCTTTGTACGCAATTCGTTTTGTGCTGAAATTGCTTTTCAAACGTGGGCTGCGAAGATATTGCACTGTGACGTACGCAATAATGTTTTGATGATGTTGTATAATCGAATTTGTTTACGACTAGATAAATGTTATTGCCTGCTACATATTTGAAATTCATTGTTTTATTTACAGGCTTTTTGCTGTACGTTACGAGGCTCATATGCCGAGGCTCATATCGTAAAGAATGGTCAAAGAGCACATTTCTACACATAAAAGATTTTTAAACACCTTTAAAATCGAATAAGAACTAATTTTCGAGTCTCTTGCCATATGTAATTATAATTTAGAAAACTGGCTTTCTCCGCCAAGAGTCCCTTAGAGACACGAGCGTGATGATACCACGCAGGCATTATACAGCCGAGCCTTTATGTACCAACAAAGCAATAAAATTGTTCATGTCGCTGGAACAATGGTAAGGGAGAGTATAAATAATAAAATTAGTGGCATGTCCGCGCGTGTGATTCGGTTTGGTCGACACTTCCTGTGCATTGTCGTCTCCCACTGCGTGCTGACTTGCGCCGGCGCAGCACTGATTAATATACGCAGAAATGACAATACATTTATACCATCGATTAATGACTTTGCAATAAAGTCGAATGTAATGTAATTTCTTCAGATGAATTCCCCTTCACTTTTATCGTCATTAGAGGAGGAAGAGATGTTTTATCCGAGTATATATTTGAGGTAGAGAATAGAACATTTTCCTAGCAATAGCACCTAAATTTGGGTTGACAATATAAGTTCGCCATCCTGCCTGGACAAACTTCAGCTTCCATCTAAACATATGGGTACTAAAATTACTCGTACGACATAATCACCGCAACTTTCTGCCTACTCTCCCGTCTGCGCCGACCTCGCGCCGGGATGTGGGTGTCAGAGTGACGCGCCAACACTATGATTTACTCCTCGCTCCGCTTGCGCCCAACAAACGATTGACGCCGAATGATTGATGCTAATCTTCTCCATCAAAAACCGCGTGTAATGCCCAAATTAAACGTTTAAAGTTTAACTTTTTGTTGGACTTTTGTCGCGTCGTTACTGCCATTGTGGGAGACAATTACTGTGGTGGCTGCATTATACTCGAACTATAATATAAATGTACGTACTTATGGCTACAATGATTATATGCACAAATTCAAAATAAAGTAGTCACTCAGCTCAATCTCGTCTTTTTGCATAATCTCTCTATTTGAAATTAGGTGTCATACTTTGCGTTCGATCCTATCCACTTGCAGTCAATTCCTACCATGTACATATTGCTACATTTCCTTGCAGAGCGTTGCTGCCGTACCATTGAATACGTGACTTTCTAGGTCCAAGTCTAGGATTTCAGAGACATAAAATAGGGAATAAAATCAGAATTTGTAATACAAGAGTAAGCAATTAGTAGACACGTATGTAGGCAGTAAACACGCTTGCGACACCGCGACGTGTTTACGCGACTATTTCAATGCAACGTTTATCGTCTGTAAAGTTGCGGACAAACGAAACTGCACACACGGTGCCAACGCAGATAACTGCTTCTCGGAACAAATGAAAGTATTATCAGTCGGAGTGCGCCGCTAAAGGCGTGAAGTCGTAACCTCTAATAATAAAACATTATATATTCGCGACCACGTGCCACGAATAATGACAAAATGTGCCGCGTAAAGGGAAAACAAAAGTAGGTCTTTTTAGTTGGTCTCTCGTGTATGGTTTTATAAGCTATCGGCACCTCTGTGAGTGGCGCGCGATTGTCCGCGGGTTTAATGTGCCCGCGGTGAACGAGTCGTGAACGGCGACTAGTATCGATGCATACGCAACAACAGCCCGCAACGCGATTTATTGCATCTTAATGTGGACGTGCTGTGCAATGCCTAAATTATCGTAGATATGCGCTCTCTAGTAGGACTAGCTACAAAGTCGTTTATTTGCAGTAAACGTTATTACCATATAAACGTGCACTTCTTACCATTAAGTAGTAAGCTCAACAATCCAAAAAAATTGCATCGTGGGAAAAATTACTCAATTGTCAAAAAAATACGCTCAATTTTATTAAATAAAAGCCGTGACAATAACCAACACCTACCAATAAGGTGACAATTACTGCGTGATCCCGACTTCCTCAATCAAATTAAATTTACCGCATAACGTAATTACTCGATCTAATTTGTGAGCGCGGTGCGGAACAGCGATGCGTACGCGCACCCGCGCACCAAGTTAATAGGGACATTGTTGCGTGAAGTGTTTTATGTGAAACGCGATCGTTGATAACACTTGGACTGACCACTTCACAAAAGCTTTATACATTGAAATCAGGACGCGCAGTAAAGGCTGTTTGTTGTTTTCTCATAAAAAAAGACTTGCTGACATTTGTCATACTGGACTTATACCAATTCGAATGGTCAAAATCATAATTAAGTAAATGTTTAGAATATAAAGTGATTGTATTGAACTGAACAGTGCAATTGAGAGATATTTTTACCGATTTTTATGCAAAAATATTTTTAAGACCCTACAAAAATTATAAGAAAACAGATACAGAAATGAAAAACCTAAGGAAAGTGAGAACTTTTAAGTATTGCAAAAACAGCCCAAATCATTTTCAAACTTATGAATTGGTCAAAAGTGAAAAAGGTTTTAAGGCATTATACCTTTCCCACACATACACCATCTTTCTCCGCTAAGTCACCTTGGTAAGTGAGTCCAAACAAACCATCGAAGTGATCGGCTCATCCCCCGATACTCCGGATCGACGAAGCTTCATAAAACGGCTATTGCGTCGTGTGAGTCCTCGAGTGATCTTACGCGTAACTTCTCTAGTGGACTCCCGTCCCTCATTGGATTGAATGACCAAGACTTAGGAGTTGCTGGATGAGATCAATTTAAAAACTATTGATCTGATATTGCCGAAATGAGACTGAATGCATAAAAACTTGGTTGAGACAAATCTGTGTGAAAAAAAGTGTAGACAAATCTCCTAAATATGATGTCTAGTAACGAAAAGATTAAGGCTATTCAAGGATCTCATATAATTTAAATCTGCAATATTTAAAATGTCACCTCGTTATTACACCTTTAGTTTCGCCAAAGATTTTTGATTAGAACTACCTAAGTATAATAAAAAAAAACGAATACTTTTCCAGAAAATTCCTAATCTTCGTTCCAAATGAACTCACCCGTTGGGAAAATCTAAGGGACGTAAGTGGGGGCACTTAAACGGCAGTAAACGTCTGAGGAGCCGGGCGATGTGTCGCCCGATACGCCGCGGCTAAATAGTCTAAATACACTAGTTCTGCTGATCCCAGCCCAACGTTAATGGGGAGGATTTTGGCAACACTTTTTATTTGTGTTTGACCTTCCTTTGTTTTTCTTTGCACCTTTGTTTGGTGTACGACTGTCATGTTTATTGCAATTCTTGTGCACATTATTAAGTCTTAGAGGTCATTTTCTTTTTTCATGATAGATGCCGTGTATCAAAATAATTAATCAAATAACTCATACAATATATAATATATATTTTTGACCAATTTTTGATGGTAAAACTGTGTCAGTTTCAAATCATCATAATAACTTTTTCTTACAAGCAATCCAATAAGTACCTTTTAATTCACATAAAAATACTAAACAAAGGCATAGAGCGCAACAACAAACACTAGCTAAAGCGATCTTATCGCTAAATACCAATAGCAAACAAAACATAACACCACTTCCAAGGGGTCGAAGAAATCAACTATAAAAGAAAATGATCGCTTACTGAATGACCTCGCATCGAAAGCTAAGAGTGTGGAGATTACACGAGGTCGGTGTCAGCCTTATCAATCTAAAGCGCTGCGTAACTGCATGACCGACGCTGTTTATGACGAGGAAACGAGGGGATGTCTTCACGATGGACTGGACTCAATAAGTACGATAGGCTCAGTATACTATGTGATTCACAATATAATGTACTTAAGAAAAAACATAAACTGAGATTCGATAGTCTGAAACGGTTTTAAGAAAAATAAAACAAGTAAGGACTGCAAGAATCGTAAACATCAGCGACATAGTTAAATTAAAAATTAAACTAATTTAATCTATTTGGTCGACTTCACATTTATAGACGGTATTTCAAAACGTTAATTGTGACATCCAGAATTTAGAACCATCAAAATTCTCTATAGTACTATAGTCTGTTTCTTTGCGAGAAAAAGTTAAAAAGTAACCCTTCTTTACCCAGAAAAGGCTTTGCCTCTCTCTTACGATAAAATGTAGTACGTTACAGGCAAAACCTTTTTTCAAAACCAATTATCCAATTGACTTGATACTTTGACTGTACATATTCAATACTGCATGCAAGAACTTTCAAACTAAACCACAGCATCAAGAACCAATTTCTGTCAAGTCCACCCCTTGTACAAACTCTAGCCGCAAATAAAGAAAGTGTATGACAGTGTCGGAGATAACAGGAAGCCGATGTAAGTCCGGGGCGTTATCAATCTGTATTGGAGCAACACTTGACCCGCGACATACGCCCTCGAAGGGGCGAGACTATGTTGATGGGAACCTGATGAACTTTCATACCTCTTCACAATGTTTTATTTGTCTTTGCTTATTTGGCTGGTTACTTAGTGGAAGTGTGGCTCACAAGTGAGTGGTGCGTGATGATCCATTATATGTTGTCGTCACCTAGTTCTAAGGATGCTTGTAAGGTTTATAAGTTTGTTAATTTACGTTTCAATGCTTAAAGTATTGTAAGGTATAATATGTTATATAAGATATGATGGGACTGGCATGTACATTGTAAAAAATATCCTAATAAAAATTAAGGGAAAAAAAGTGAGTGGTTTACCAAAAGTACATTGAGTGACGTTACGTTTAAAATGATTTGCTTTATATGCTTGAGCAATTTGATGTTTTTTTTCTCCCTTAAAATTAATTTAATTGAATAAAATTGAATTTTAAATGAATGTGTTATATTATATGTAATTTGTAAATAACATTTTTATGAGTTTAACTTTGTATACGATTATACAGAACAACAACATTATAAAGATAATTCAAAATTAATCAAGATAATGTGGATTTTACCGACAATGTTCACTAATTAAGAAAGATTGCCACAAAGATATTATTATACCTTAAATAATAACTTAAAGGAATTATAAGTTTAAGTAATCAAGATTCATTTTAATTTCAAGGTGCTTAAAAGCGTCACTATGCATTAGGACGAAAAAAGTAACAACCAAACATATATGGAGCTATTAATTTATTAACAGTAAACAACCTATTTTTTTCCATAAAAAAATGCTTTAAGCATCTTCTAGATTCATATAATTAGACATATAATATATGACTGTTTTGTTAATCATAAAAATTTATGGAGTATGACGCATGTAGGTACAAAAAAACCTATTAAATATAACGCGGTTATATTAATTATTTTATTAATTGTGCTTTTTCTTGGATTTAGTGTGATTGCCAAATAAATTGGCAGGCTACAGCGGTTTTCTCACCAATTAATAAAGTGACGGTCATTGTTTACGTCAAATATGACAAAAACACATGGGTAAACAAAAAATACTTATTTAAGTACCCATTTATCTAGGTTTTAATTACCGACCACAACAATAAATCAAATTACATAAAATATAATATTTAAAGAAGTGATATTACTTGAAATTCGTGGGATATACTAAAATATGAGCAACAACAGGCATTCAAGCAATTATAACAAAAGTGAATTTAATAACACAATATTAATTTCTCGAAATGAGATCAAACAAGCGAAGCGCACATTACTGAAGTACCAAGTCGCTGTGTCTAGATACAGCCCCGGTACAAACAATATACCAGTGAACATTCAAGGCACACTCTCTATAGATGTGTTATGGGCAACGAAACAAAACTGGCAGCACTAAAGCAGATTATCTTTCAATAAACATCCGGCCAGCCCCCAATTAAACACGCAATTTTCTTATTACACTCGAACAATGTCTCCAAAAATGCTTAATTCAGGAATCAAAGCGGCACAATCGACTGCTCTACGTAGGACATAAATTAAAGAGAACAAGCAAGGGAAGGAAGGGGCCGGGCAGCCGCCGGCTTCCGGCCGGACGCACTCGGCCGGTGCCGGTCCGGTCCGCCCCAACAAGTGACCAACCCCCATATGCCCTTCCGTTCCTACGGATCTGATAACATGGCTTTTGATGTAAGACTTTCGGGTTTAGCTTTGACTGGGAACAATTGACAAAAAAGGTTTGTTTACATGTCTGGTATTCTAAGTTGAATAAGGAACTGGTATGCTCCTAAAGTCTGTAAGCCCAACCAAAATCAAAATCAATGCTATTAAATGATAATAAAACTTCTTTCTATGAACCTAGTTGCCTTTCGAAAGTTATAAACTTCGGCGTCAGTTCCAGTCGTTTCCAATAATTTTTCACGAATTTATCAGACCGATTTTGTAAACTAAGTATACAAAATTAATTAACCCTTAAACAGCTCTAGGTATAGTCACCATTACTTGGTAAACTTAGTCATCTTCATTCGTATGGAAATTAGCCAGCATTTCCGTTGACGTTAGTATTAACGTCAGATAGGTAATCATACCTAGTGTTTCTAACGTCAGTATAATTACAAGACATAACATTACCTATAGGTAGGTACTTGATAAATATGATGAGACTAAGGTAAGGTAAGGTTGCTAAACATCAGAAACTAAAAGAAAACATTCAAAACTTTATTCCTATTTCTATAACCTACTCATCAAATTTAAAGTCAGACATTACAACACATAACCCTACACTATACTGCATATTTTCCAGCATTATGAATAACATGTTCAATATATATTACGTCTGAATAACAGCCGATGCACAGCAATGATCTGACAGTCAAACTGATACTCGAACTCTACAATACTCGAGCAACATCTTTTGACAGGTGATAAACAAAATTTTAGATATATTGTCATTTCATTTTCACTAGTTCTCATAAATATATCTCATTCTCAAGTTTCATCACAATTTTGTCCAAATATTTATAAAAAATTCGACTATAAACATTTTCCTTAATTTCCTCTTAACACCGAGTCAATTGAAAACTCAATCAACTATTTAGCCTAGCCTTTATCTCAAGCCCAAATATGTCTTAATCTTATCTTACCTTCGACTACCGTACCTATATAGGTAGAGGCCAATATGTAGCGCGGTACATAAACACGCGTCGAGTCGCTGAAACTAATCGAGTTTTCAGTTCTAAGTTATTCTGTTTGAAGTTCCGAGGCGTTTACTGCTCACGACGCGATCCTAAAACCTCATATTTATGTGAATGTTGGCTGTTTATGGAGACAATATATTTACGATTTCAGTTTTTAGTGTTATAGGGTTGATTTCAATGTTTTTTTAACGGTTTTTATGTTTGGATCGATGTAAAAGTTTGAGGAACGTGTTGTATGATTTTGTGAATGTTAGTAAGAAAGATTGTCGGTCCGAGCCTAGGTACTGGATAAGACTGTTTATATCCTGGGGTCAGTCGTTTTAAACTGTCTTGATTGGTAGAGTGTTAAGAATTTAAAATTATTTTCCTATTGACGTGAAATCAGAATGTAAGTACCTAAAAATACTTTGAGTCATTGATACCCACTTAAGAAACCTTGCCAACTTGCCATAGTTTCCTAAATCTCCCATCTTAATCCACACCCCATCAGAGTCGCAAACTGTAAACACACCATAACCAACATTCACGGAATGTAAACGCCTTTAACTAAATTCCGTCTATATCATAACAGTAGTTATGTGCGGGTATTAAGGTGGCAGACAGATCCGGGCCAAGGGTATGTATCGACCCGCACAACTTTCATAATCTTCATAATTATTGTAAGACACAGGTCTAAGTAAACGTATACTATATTAACAGCTTTCAAACTACGCACAATGACCTTTTTTGTTATTTTTTATCAATAACTCATCAGCTAAAATGACTAGAAGAAAAATATGCATAATTTTAACTATTAGTGACAACCCTAAATATTGACTGATAAAAAGGTATGACGACGTAAATCTACAGTTATGTTGGTACTCCCAATAAATAACACTAGTTATCCCATTAAACAAAATGCATTCACAATAAATCATTCACTTGCCATTTTCACGTGTGAAGAAATTACAATAGAGTGAACCTCGAGCACTAGTGATGCGCGTAACTCTGTATCGAGTATCGATAGTCATTGTCCGCTCACGCCCGCGTCTGCTCGCCACGTCGATAAAAAGATTACACATTTGCGTATATGATTCGTGCGTGATGTGAATAATAATGTGGTCTCCCCTCGCACACTAATAGATTTTAATCGGCCGGCCAACGACTTGTGTGTGCGATTTCATTAATTTTTTGGTTTCATTTCGCGTTTTGTTTTAAGTATTTGTTGATGTGTCATTAAGATTCACGATGAGAAAGTGAAGGGTTAATGAGTTTTCTTTTGTGGGAAGTCTGAGAGCCTATAAAAGAACGTTTAAGCGGCTACTAAAGGAAACAAAAGGCTGTTTATCACGATATGCTATTAATGTTAACAGCTGTAGAACTAGTACCTTTCATATTTTGAACTAAAAAAAGCGCCAAACAAAGGACATGGCTAAGTAAATCCATCGTTCTTAAGAAATAACCCAAAATGATTTTACTTGTTCATGTTTCATTGCTGCATTAAATCCGCCACGAGTAGCTCGGCGGGTGCTTATTTATCAATGTATATGTAAACACGCGAACATTTGCACTGGAACCATAATCCGTCGCAAGTTCACATCCAAAGTGATTGCTCAACGGATTTGCTCTCTTGTTTTTTATCTAGTTTATTTTGAAATATTAATGGCGTTAGCATTAAGAGCATTAGTACCCTTTGTTATTGTTGTGTGAGAATTTGCATGGCCTGTGTTTTGCATACGCTGAGCGGAGAGCATGGATGCATTATACGGATTGGACAAATGTATTCGTCAACACGTAAATAAATAATGATAAACAGCGAGATTTGCTGTGGGAATCGAACGGGTTTGCCTGCGGTGGGTGGGAACTGGTAGGCTTGACCTGTGCTAGATACACAGCTCATGTTAAAACTAAACTATTGCTGAAATATAAATTAAATATTCAAGATCAATGTTTATGAGTGGGATCAATATAATATTATTAAGCCTTAATTTACTTAGAAGCATGGTAAACATTTTAATGATTTGTAATCTTCTTCATCAGCCTAGCCTTTTTCTAAACTACCTAGAATGGAATTAAATTATTCCAAAAACGTTATAGATCCCCTGCTAATGAATAATCCATACAACAAGGCCTAATAAGTCAAGTAAGTCTTGTAGTTTTTTGCAAATTACCATAGGATAACAGACCAGCCTAGATCATAAACAATATTTGCCGGCTGAGTGGCCGCACAGCGATGCTCAGGTAATATTATCCACCGTTCAATGAGCAAACACAACATTTTAATAAACCAACGGTACAACCGTATGCGGAACGGTTAAAAGATCAATAAAGAGGCGATATGAGCCCGTCGAGATATCTACGCTCACAACAATATATCTAGCGATAGTGGAGCGATGTCTGCCCATAATATTCTTTGGGGTGCATCTCATTTGGCTTAAGAACCAGCCTTTGTCAACAAAGTTGGGGGCGGACGGAAAAATCGATAGTGGCCACGAACGCAGGCCTCGATCATCGCCGCTTGTCTTCCGTAATACGTGTCTCAATTCAACATTTTAAATTTTACATTATTTTGCATTTGGAGCCATTTGCGTCAAACGTGAAACTCCGACTGAATGTCATCTCTGGCCGAAAATTTTCAAGTAGAACATGATGTCCACTAGCATTCAAATAAACAATTTAGCAATTTTAATTAATATATTTGTACCTTCTTCAAAATTTATCTACTCTTAGTAAAGAGTTTAGCTTTAAAGATGTTTCTTCTTATTCCACAAAAGGAAAAACTTCGTGAGACTATTGTTACATGGTCTAATGTTAGTCGTAAACTATATTCAGATAGTTTATAATGACACAGGAATTCCATTGTACGTACTGAGTAGATGTAGGTTAATATGCAAATAAGTGAAACTACGAACACATGCAACTGATAAAACAAACTGTTTCTGTAACAACACTGATTCAAATTTCACTATACACAACGGTTACCAGTACTTTTAACATTGAAGTGTGTATTAAGAATATGGAGTAAATGAACGAAACCTCCGCATCAGGTAAAAATCATAAAAATAGTAGCTACAATTCGTGAAAATAAAAATATGTTTTTATGTTCTTATGCATCACAATAAATAAATAAATAAATTTTGGAAAACTTTTCTTGTAATGGCTGTTAAAATGCCAAAGAAATTTATCCGATGTCTAAAGTTTAAAGGGAAAATTTGTATACTGCCGACAGCTCTTTATAGGAACTATAGTTTTGAATCCAAAAGACCTCTTTAATCATGAGAGAACAACGCTGCTAAGAAATAAAACCTATATCCGGGATTTGGAATCTCTCAAAATCAAACTTCAAAACAGCACAACTTTCTCACCATACCAACACAAATACTTAAAACAACTAAAGAAAAAAAACAAAAGAGAAACAATTTTCTCAACAATCAGTACCACGAGAGACCGTTTAGTTTTTCATTGTTTCCAATAATATCACTTTCAATACAAAAACAGTGCCTCGCTATGAATATTGATTGACGCTTAAACTAATACTGGCGTACTGCCGGTAATGACGGTTAATCACAACTTACCTGACGTTTGTTTGCATAAATGTGATACGTAAATTATTGATCATTACTTCATTAGACAATCAGACTTGGTAATTTCTCAGTTTATACGGTAAAGTGATATGCATTGAAGTGGCTTTATCTCCTGCCATCTGCATAATACTGAATACTTATATACTTAGTGTTCAGCTTTTTCAATTCACTGACAATTTGTACTAATGATTCTGAATTAATCATGTTAACATTTCCTATATCGATTTACATCTATTGGTTACCTTGATTCTGAAAAGAAAATTTAGCAAGGCAGACAAGGGTGTAAAAAAATCGAATGTTTCTTACATTCGATTTTTTTTTATTTGTAACAAAATATTTTTTGAAATGTAGTACGCGTGGTAGTATGATAAATGCAGAGTAAAATCAAACATTCATCTTGAACAACTTGTATTCCAACAAATGGTTTCATTACAAAGTAATTGTTATTTATTAATCAATATACTGACATTAATAACAATATAGACATCCATTGATTTAGTGAAGCACATATAATATCTGTACTTTTTATACTAAGATAAGACATTTACGTTAAGATTCTATTAATTATAATGTATGCAAAGTTTTCACTAAACGGTGGATCATTTTTCATAGTCACACGTGTGAAACGGTGATTAAGATCGAGCGGCGCACGCGCATGCCAACTGTAAGTGGATAAACCTTAAGCGACACTGTTAGCGAAAAGCTTTCTAAGAAGTGTCGGATTATTTTTTACTGAAATTAAAGAAAATTGAATAAAATCTTTTTAGAGTGTGGATAATATTTTTGCCGCCAATGTTTCATTTTTTTTACTGGGGTAGGTTAAAGTTACTGCCATCGTTTTAAATAGTTTTGTTATTGACATTTGTCGTAAATAAGACTTGAATGAATGATTTACTAGTTAACTTTAGTTAGAATTGAAACTACAAAATATTCAAAGAAATGATTATAGTGTATACTAAAGCCAAATAGGGGCTTATTGATATCTACATCAAAGTGCCACTATTTAGCTTAAATACACAAGGCGACATTAAGAAAAAATCGCTAGACCGATCTTATTTATTCAACCTCCAAAATTTTACTACTAATTTGTTTTAATAGAAAACAAATTTAATCATTGACCCAATCAAATTAATTTATTTACGGAAAAATATAATCAGTTAGTAAATTTAATTGGTTATTTTTATTTGATTCCAACAAAAAATTGTTTATCCGCTGGTAGTAAGCGTTGGGACAGCGGTGCATGCGCGTAATGAGCAGCGAAATGCTAATCCACGGCATACATGTTTGTGTAATGAGACTACTTGCTTGCTTAAATAAATATTGAGTGACCGATCAACGCGCGAGTTAATCAATCTCTCACATACCGCTCAAAAAATCCATGTTAAATAATTAGACGTAATGGATTTTAACCGTGTACAGAAAGAAAAAGTTCTTTCATTACAATAAATAAATGTTCTGGCGCTAAACGCTTGTACACTATGATTTATACTCGGTTTGATGGCTTTGTGAATTAATTTAACAATATTTAGAATATTAATTAAATTATATGTGATAATTATTTTTATATTTATTTTACAAAACAAAACTCACTAGGTAATCCATGCAGCAATCATAAGAGAAGGTCTGTCTCCTTAATGGGTTTTTTACGGGCCAATGTTTTTGTTAAAAATAACAGTACAATTAAAAAACTCATTCAAAACAAGGAAAAACCCCATTTAAACCACGTTTCGAATTCAAATCAGACACCCGCTTGGTTTATTACGTCGATATGTAAATTTTGTACAGCGTCACTACCCTTATAAAGACCCTGTTTGAATTGAAAATTTAGTTGAACGAGCGAGAGTACGCCGACATTCAGCCAGTGCGGCCACGTCTTTCAGCGAACTCGCTGCTTCTCTAACGTTACACGTAAATAAAAGCTTTAAAAATACTAATCATTGACGTAAAACCTCCTTATTTACACATGTGAATGTAAATATGATAATCTGTGACTTTTGTAAAAAGCCCGCGAATAAAGTTGTTATCGATTATAATCTGTGACATAACTGATCTGTCAAAAAGCGCGCGTGGATGCAGGGCTACCATTGGCTCGTGCGACTTGGTTGTTATGACGATAAACCGTAACGAGTGACGCATACAGTGACGTGTCACTCGGTATTCGATCTGTCAAAATGTGAAAGAGACGGAAGATGTGTTGGAGTGAGACAGAAGATCGCTTGTTCGCTGCTTGCATGTTACGTATTACACGTAAGTTAGCAATTAATTGACTTTATTTTTTTTAATTTCATTTGTTCTGTGATTGCATTCTTAACTACTTTTGTTGCGTTTTCATGGGAATGAATAACGTAAAAAGAATTATAATTTTAATGTTACCTAACTTAAACCCAATGATTCTTTTTCAGGCATTTCAATCACATTTTCTAGAATTTACAGTTAGAAAATAGGCATTTTAATAAAGCGGAGGTATGTGTGTTTAGCGAGAGGCGATAACTCATAGAGAATGACCTCATCACGGCGCGGGAATGGCATTCGGTATGCGTCATTGAGTACGTGCCGCGACGTCGTCCCAGTTTGCGAGCCGATATCTTTATTATATCCTAATATTGCACTTATCTGTAGATTTTTTAAATCACATTTTAAGCGAACGTAGGCGTGTAGGTGGCGTCGCTTGCGTTATATTAGCGGCAACGGTAATAGCTCGCTATAGGTTTTGAAACAACGAGCACTTAAAACTTATGCTAAGGAAGAGCACTAAAGGAGAGTCTGGCTGGTGCCTTATAAACAGATAGTGATAACCGAAAAAGAAACACAGTTCGGTAGAGTAAGAATTAAATAACTAAAATAAAATAACTTACGAATAGAGACAACAACAACATAGGTATGTTTAGTAGTTCAGGAGTGGAAAACATCCGCAGTAAAAGTAAACATTTACCTAACTGGCAAAACATTTTTTTTTGTTCCTTACTTATGCCATGGCAAAGCTTCTTGTTCAGTCATGTAATTCACAAAAAAATACAATTGCTTTGATTCCGCACCTGTCACATGAGAATTTCCAACGGCATGCCTACTCGAAACCTAACAAGAGCGTTCCAATCCAGAGTTCGTTAAGTCCTCAATCGATGACCACTCCAATATTGAATCCTGCAGCCTGCTGCACCCTCGCTGCTTCTCAGCCCGAGGCCAGCGATTACCATAACAAGACCCCCATTACGCACCTACGGCTATCCACGTACCACGATCCATTTACCGTCCAAAATCGAACGCCGCCAAAGAAACTCTTCCTGGAGTCACGTACTCAGCTGCAGAGTTAAGTTTGCAGTCTTTTGTTACTGTTAAAACTAGAATTTGACAGTCGAACGCTTCGTTTGTCAATTGCTATTGATTACTTACGGCGGAGCAGGCTGCCGGCGGCTAATTTAGGGGCTGTAGTTAGGTATTTTTCGTCGCTAACTAGATAACAAGTGGTTTTAAATTGGAATTTACATAATAATGCGAGCGGAGGGTAGTGTAATGAAGTTGTGAGGGTGCGTGCCGCGTCACTCATCGTCTCGTGCGGCGAGGTTATGTGCACGTTATTTATTACATATTGCAGCCAGAGGGCCGCCTCCCAGTACAATGCTGTAACTACGTGAGACTGAAAAATGTCACGTGTTTCACCAAAAACTTAAAAAAAATACGTTTTTTTGGAAACTGTCGGTATTATAAATTATGGACAATCTAAGTATACTAGTAATTTGAACGAGGATTTATAAGGATAGGTAGAAAACCCCTAAAGGCAGCCATAATTCGAAAATTACTTACAAAACATCACTTGATATGGCGCAAATAAATGCAACTTAGCCGAAGGTCACAATCCATCACAATTGTCTAAACACTATAAATATCTCATTTTATTCGTAATTTTCACTCGTGCCGATAGATGGCGCTATCATCAAATAAATAATTCGAGTTTTACAAATAGCATTTCCGAGTACGCAGTCGTCCAAACATCAGAAAAACTATGAAACGTGTATTTACGTAGTTTTAAAAAAATATAAAAGGCTAACAAAACGGTAGCGCCGCCGGCGGACGATTAAAAAAACATTGGCAATGTGGACCGAGGAAAGAACACGTGCTATAAATTATCAATATCCCATGATAAAACAAACGCTCCCGTACTCGCTTACTGTTTGTGTTTGTCCCTTTGTTTTTTCACGAAACTTTGTGTTACCGCTTCACAAAATCGTAATAGACACATAAATAATACAACAAGCCCGTAAACTATTGTTAAAATTACAGAAAATATAAAGTAAATTATTATAAAGATGCAAAAAGTGTTTCTAGCAGAGCGTGGTTTCGATCCACGGACCTCTGGGTTATGGGCCCAGCACGCTTCCACTGCGCCACTCTGCTCTTGTAGGAGGCGACGAAATAGTAGATTGGCTTCTACATACCAAATTTTTACGTGTAAATGATATTTCCTATTGAAGAAAATACTTGAAATAGGCAGTTTCACTGACTTTTTGGATATATTTTATTGTTGCTGTAAGTTTTCAATAATTTAATAAAAATATATTGAATAGGGGACCTGGAAAAGTGGCATTTAAACATTCAAGTGTTTTAAAACCACTTGAAAATATTTCAATCGAAAGTGATGTGTGCTTAACAAACGGGGTGAGCAGTGCTGAGTGGTGTCAGTAGCCGTAGGGCACTTTTATTTAGTTCCAGGGAAATGAACGTGAATGCCGCTTAAATTGTAACGATGGGCACTTCAATTTTTAAGATGAATGCGTGCTGTGTCAGTAGTGCCCGTATGCTAGTGGCAATTTAATTTTGAAAGCGCCTAAATTTTGATCGCGTAGTTTTACATTTCGCATTTGCTAAATAAAACAGTAACTAGATTTTAGAACTTATTTTTCCCATTTTTTTTGTCAATCTTTTAAATTCTTACCCCTTAATCTGTGCATGATAAAGTAAGAAAAATAGTAAATCTTTAATATAATTATACCTACCTAACTTTACAGCAGTTCTATCAGCAACCAATATTGGTATACGAGGCCTTTTTTGGAATAGACTTAGAGAAAATATTGTACTACATTTCCTTCATAGCCAAACGCTGTATTTAAAATTAAGGACGTTCTCACCGAAGCACCTAAACCAATATCAGTCTGTAGACAAAAAAAAAGCGTGCAATAAATCAATAATTCCCGTACTCCGCAGCCCAGTTCAGTCACCAACTAACGAGCATACTTAACATTAAGTGCTTACAAATGACGTGCCCCAATGAGGGAATTAACAAAATATACGTAATGTATGGCGTAGTGTATGGGATATCATTTCTCGCGGGCCCAGGGATGCCCTAATAATCCTCGGCATTGCAACAATGCCGCACCTTGGGGAGCCTGTGGACGCCAATAAAATGGTACAAAGACGCCCCGCGGAGCCCTGCATCGCGTTCTTTATGGTATTAGAACAGTTAATCTCGTAGGCTAGGGTGTCGACTTTATTGCTTTTTAGCACTGCCTGCCTGGTTTATCCCGTTTGCGTTTGATTGGTATTGGGAGCTGATATGTAAATTGGTGTCGGCTTAACGTTTTACTTAGCTATTCGGTTTTGGTCTTCATCAAGACATTGAAGGTGTTGGCACATTAGGATTTCCGTCATTTTAGTTATTACAACTGATTCATAAGCAATATTTTTTGGGCATCTGCATTATCAACTTTGATCAAATTTTAATTAGAACCCCGTCAGTCAAATATACAAAGTACCTAAATCAAAAATCAGTTTATCAAAAAACAAAAGCTTAGTTTTCCTGCTGTTTAAACTTTTTTAACATCTACTATTTCTCTTGAAACTACTTAAAGTTTTATAAATAGCTCTATTTATAAAAGCGACAAATTGACTCGGCATGTCATAAGAATGCAACCAGCCAACGCAAAGGGTTGCAACACTACAGAGGGAGCATTTCTCTCGGACCATAAACCAAAATTAAAACTTTTCGATACATTACTCTCGCACAATAAAACCATTCCGCTCCTGACTAAATACTCAGCATTAAGGTGTCGTTAGTCAAATGACATTGCTTTTCGACACCATAGCTTTGCCCATACTTCATTAACAAAGGAAATCCAACCTTATTAACTAACAATAAAGTTCGTTTTTAATTTTCTTCGAAGGCTCGTGTAGGTCGTGTGTGTTGCTAGTACGGATAAAAAAATCTTTATGAATGGGGTCGGCGTGTGACGATGTTGCCCTACTTTAATAAATTATTTCGGCAATTCTGCCAATTGTTTTATGATTATTTCATAACGTTACAGCTTAATGGCATTCTGTTAACATGCTGTCATTTGCCACTCAAATGTAATTATTTACGATGATGTAGGAATCCTAGGCACAAATATTTAATTTAAAAAAAAGTAACTGCATAAAAAGTTTTACAAGAACGAAGGACAGATCATAAGACAGAGAAGACAAGTTTATGGGTATGCAAACAAGACGACTGTATATTTGCTTAAAACTCAAAACACAAACGAACCAAAGAGTTCTTCGGCTATTAAAACCAAGCGTAATATTCATCAAAACAAAATACTGTATTTAGGCCCCACATCCACCCCAGCATCATTCATAAAATAATAGTGTTCGTCATCAAAAGGGACGTTTAACAAATGATACGACATTCTCCTATTGTTAAATCTTTTGTTGTTTTGTTCGTACTTTCTCGTGCATGATCGTTAAACATCGTAAAGCCATTTGTCAATCATATAAATGTATACCTTGAGCTATGTACTCAGGGTGTATTTTTGAGTGAATGTGATCGTATACCCTCTATGTTTTATTTTCACATGATTTGTAATACGTACAGCTAATAAGTCACATGTGTATAATTATTATTTTATTGCTCGCGATTCGAATGCAAGTCATGATCGTTCATGTTTGGGTGCAGTGTCTTACTTTTTGCTTTCATTGAGTTTTGATCGGTCTCTCATTGTTTTGCATGAGCGTAGGACGTATTATATTGTCAGTTGTGATTTGTGCTGACTGTTTTATGTCCCCGTTTAACTCTACACCTTATTTTAAAGATATATTTGCTGGCGTTTTTACGTTCTTAATAGTCCTCATTGTCTCGTCAGTTTTTTGCAATTGTAATTTAGAGTCTTATTTCTGCCAAGTCAATTATTTCGAAACCATATAGCAGATAGCTAGATGACTATCTGCTTTAATATCTTATTAAATCCTAATTTACTAACGTTAAACATGTTGGTCTCAGGAATTTGCAGTCTAACAAATCTACTTTAACAACCCATGATATCAGTGACTTTCATTAATAAGATATCTGGAAAATCAAGAACCTCTCGTGCTACTCTTTCATTGCAACCTTCTATCTAGAAATGTTAACTCACCGTTTGCCGTAATGCATTATTTTATTACATTAATTATAAACCACGCCTACAAACATTAACATTCGCATTAAGCTCAGTCTCACAGTATTCCAATGAGAACCAAATCGCATCGGATCATAATTCATCTGGTAATGTTTTACGCGTCCGTTTTGTTTGGACCGTGATGCCGTCACCAAGCTCCGCACTAGCATTGATAGCGATCGACACGCGTCTATTGTGCGTCTGGTCTCCAGACCCGAGGGTCTGCGCTGGCACGTGCACTTCATTATTTTCGCGCCAAAATGTTCCAACAACGCTTTGTTAAGAGATTAGGCGCGAGGGGAGGTGTGAGATCGCTTTTTGTTTTCATTTAGACTATACGTTTTGTTGAAATGTTTTATTAAATGTCGGTTGTGGTGTCCTCGTGTCACATTTGGGAAATTATTATTAGCCTATATAACAATATTTCACACTAAATGTAGTCACACACGGATGGATATAGTAGGCATTTAGTCAAATAATGTGTTGACTCGAAATTTTTCGCCAAAGACACTAAAATTTTATCGGAAAAAGTTGTGCTTACTACGGTTCATTCAGAGTAGGACGTAAAACAATATTTCAGGCAACAGACTGGACCTAAGCTAACATTACAAGGGACAGAAATCGTAAACCATGAATAAAATCCTCCCAAATACGGCCAATTCATCACTAACAATGGATGGAATCATAAAACACTACACAAAGACGCGGCGATCACCCTAGCGATATCAATAGCGGGTTAGTTTATTTCGCTTTTTCGGCCCCTTCATTAATGGCCCCAATACAAAAATATTGAAACACAGAACCGGTACTATTACGCCGGTGGGCGGTACCAACGCCATATTTATTATTTTTGTCACCATTGTACGCGTTGGGATTATAGCCAGTATTTAGATAAAATTGGGGATAAGGTCCACTAATCTGGGCTTTCACCCTATTGTGGTAATGTGCTATCGATTTTTACTGCTACCAATGTTTGGACCTAAGAGAATAAAGAGTCCCGTATGTCAGCTAGTCTTAAAATTGCTTAAATTCTACTTAAACTTACACTAGCAACATCATTTGCTAAGGTCGGCAGATGAAATTAAGTTACGGTTGATATCTATATATCCTATTTTTACTAACGTTTCAATCGGGCTTTTAAGCTTTCTATATTCGCTATAGGATATAAACCATCCTACACCAAATAACATACTTACATACATACATGTAGGCACAGCATAATCGCAACAACTCACAAAACAGACGTGGGCGCAACTCTTGCGCCATTTTACGACACACGTTTACTGCTCAAGATAATCGTTCACACAATATTATTATGTTATTGACAATTGCCTTTGTATCGTCTGGAGACCATCACAGCCTTTGATCGATGAATTTAAAATAATGTTCAGATAGCTTGGTAGTGCTGTTTATGGACTAAGCCATGAATTCATATGTAATGCGATTTTTAGAATTGGACTCACAATAAAAGTTAATACGGATTCTACTGAGTTATGTGGCAATTCTTGTAAACCCTGATTTATTTTTTTTGGAAATGACTATAAAATTTATACAACATTCATAAGCATTATATTTTCAGACCAAAACTATTTAAACAGCTTTTAACCAAAGCCCAATTTATCAGAAATACTAAAACTAAACATTAAAAAGATATTAACATCAGCATTTCTTTTGACCGCGCTTCGTTCTCGAGGTAATAATATTTCAAAATTGAATTCGAATTGCAATTGGGGCCAATTTATATCAGGATATAATCTCAAAATAGTGGTGCTTTGGCAGAGTCCCCAGTCACGTACTACATTAGCACTACACTATGCACTGTCGTATAACCCTTGAAATTCCGCCTCGGGTCAAAGCGACCCCTTCACTTCACAATATCAGATCAAGGAATGTCTTTGAGAAAATTTACAACGACGCTTTAGATGGCGCAACTTTGAATAACTTATTCCATTCCAGCGCTACGTACTTAAGCTTGTACAGTACTTACAACATTTTGTCATTTTAACGTCATGTGCATGAGCAGGTACCTAACCAAGATTGGATTTGTTGAAATCCAAATAGGATTTTTTGTAACTAGTTTCTAAATATTTGGTTCGAAGAACAAGCAGGTGCAGGTATACACTTGATTGTAGTCGAAGAACGTTAAAATTAACTTTCAGTCGAATTTCAGCAAACTGTAACTGAATAAAAACAATAATCATCATGTCAGTGTCAAGCCCCATACAGTTCCTAAATAATATTTTACAAGTCCCGGAGACTTGGAGTGTCAGGTCACAACTAACAATTGAATTATCTGATATCTTATAGCAGACTTGAGACGAATCCACTCGAGGTATGAATATAAATGACTTTGACCGCAAGCTACTTTGCTTTTTCGTATATAAATTACTTTATTGAATACATCCACAATCATTACCAAACATACATTTTCGTTAGGCAAAAAAATGGAAAGGAAATTGAAACATGGTTTTCTAATTTCGCGCAGATTGTATCCGTACCATTGTTAAATATTTTTCTATCTGACAATCAAATCTTCGATTACAATCGTCCAATGTTATTCAACAAGCAAACTTCCCACTTATCTAAACGGTCTGCAAGCACGTCTTGAACATCAAAAACAAAACTGAGTACGGGAAAAAATCATTACTTGTTCGTATTGTTTTGAAAAAGGCCGCCCTACGAGTGGTGCCGGGCGGGCAGGCAGGCAATCAATACACGGCGCTACCCGAGCTGAATACTAAGCGAGCCAGGTACTGCTGACTGCGTCTGCCACCACGTGCAGTTTCCCTACACATCGATATTCACCAGACGTGTTTCCCTACTCATTTTTGGATTAAGGAATGCAGTGTTAAATGTAATACGTTTGGGGTTTTGTACTTTTATACTGGTAGCTATGTGTGTCTAAGTTTAAGGAGACGTCGGACAGAATACAAAACAATGCACACAAGGAAGTAAATCGGCCAAGGACAGTCACACATCGAATATAAAATTGAACTGAAGTTGACTCAATGGATTTTAAAGTTTTACTATTGTGTGTAAAGGTATTTAGTTATCAAAACGCCATTGAGAGATGACTTAGTTAAACAATGAATTCGGAGTGAGATAGAACATCTAAAACGCTATGTCGAAACTCTCTGATAACCCGTCCAAGACAAACAATGAGTCAAACAATGAAGCACTCATCTCGAGAGCCAATCCAATCATCTCAAACAGTAACTGTCTGAGATAACAATACTCTTACAACCCTTGAGAATACGACCAAATCAACTTAGCGCTACATTCAGCGCCCTTGTTGACTTTTGACGTTTCACTATATTGGCTATGTTATCTTAGTTTACTTAATCAGCGTTGTGCGCAACCGATTCGGTGTGTGGTCTCCGGGGGGCTCTAACCGGTTAGCCGGCCCCGCAGCGGCTCGCTCCGCGCTGAAGGGGTTTTTCCTCCATAACAACGCTGTGAAAGGAAAATATTCCTTATCTTTTTAATTATGGCGCAGCGTCGACTGTTCCGCTAGATCATCTGTTTTAATTTTCTCAGTGTCCTTAGGGAGCACGATAATATAATATGTGGATAGTCGCCATTAATACCGGCATTTACTGTTGTGCAGTAGGTATCGAAGGCAGTCGACTGTTTGTTTGCTTAATAGCTCACGTTACTTCTAGCAGGTGGGTCATAATATGGTCATTTATATTCAACTATAAATTAATCTGCACAATAACACTAACATAGTGAATTAAAATACCATTATAATCTAATAAACATATCAATCGACGTAGTTCCTACGTCACCAGGTAAAATCGTGCCGTGACTTGATAAAGGTAATAAATGCTTATGGGCACAGAAACCTAACACACATACCGAGTAAGTAAATATGTAGATTTATTTATATCACATTATACGACAGCAGTTAGTTTTGCCTCTCTTTACTAACGGTAAGTAAATGTACAAGAGCCCTCAAATCTGGTGTCAAACTGCATCCCATCTGTCACTGCTCGGCCGCCATAAAAACTTAATAAGCGATCCGTCACCATAAAATAACCATTAAAAAGCCGTCGGACGCTTTTAAAAATGCATCAAGAAATGAAATTGGTAGTTAATTACCAAGAGAATTCGCGGATCGGATTTCAGTGGGGCCGGCCGCGGCTGGGGCGCTACTTATCACGCGGAATCCAACGAAATATTATATTCTGCAACCCCATATTTCTGCACTACGTTACTACGACATTTTTTATCACGTACGTCAAACTTGTCCAATTGCTTCGAAGATAATTTAGGTGTCAATTCAAGGTAGAGAAAATTTTCTTCTTTAATGAGGACGCACCATATTGGAAAAAAAAACCATTCCATCTAAACCAGAATAATGAAAACCTCATTACTCCTTACACTCGCCGTCCATCAACAGCGTCAATACAAATCATCTTTATAGCCGTCAAACCCTAAACACTCGGGCATTGATATGTATGCAAATATTTACTATCACAGCACATAACAGGTACGCATATACTCCGACCCTGTTCACGAATGAACGCTTGACTGACTCCTAACGAATGATTCGCCCCCCGTAACGTAGGTATTAGGTATACCGTAGCGTAGGATATGAACGGATCTCAATTTGAAATTTGCACGGGTTCTGGTGTACCCCGCGTCCAATCCGGGAGGGTTGTGCTAGTGTTAATTGCGTTTCTGACTGTTTATGATTTACGTTTGTACTTTTGTGATTGTTAATTGATTTTTGGGGTTAATTAATAGGGGTTTGTTTTTGGTGTTTATGTATTTTGTTATAAGCTCACTAATAATTTGATAGCTGTTGAGGGAAATTCTCTGTTGAAGAAATATTTTATTCTTATAATAAATCCCCTGTATACATATGTATGTTTTGCAATTATGTACCTGATAAGGCGCATATAATAACACGTTTAATAGCAACAAGAACTTTTATGAGTCAATATAAAGACCTCAATAATCACAAGCAACTTAAGCGCCAAAAAAGTAAATTAAATTACCCATTTTATTGTTAAACAGGATATTCCTCTTCCAAAAAGGTACCAATCATAATTTTCATAAAAGTACTTTAACTACAAATTCGAATTCCAAAAAAACTTAATAAACCATCAACTAACAAACTATAAAGGGAAATATAATCGAATACGCATCTCATTATAGGTCGTTTTAAATTAAGGGACGAAATTATCCCTTTACATTGACAGTAACAGGCTGGCAACTTCCTTGTTAACCTTCCATGTGTGGGGGCCGACACACACTTATAACACAACAACTAAAGCAATAACAAACTCTAACACTGAGACAAACAGTTTAAATTTGCATATCAAAAAATACTTAGAGATTAATCTGATAGAGTGATAGTGAACTTTATAGTTAGAAGTTTAGAGTTGAAAGTAGTTTGTTGTTAGAACATTGGAAGGTCGTGGTAGTACAAATGTTTTGCGGTAGACCGTCATGAGGCTCGCTCATGGAAGGCGTCAGCTTGTATGATAGGATTTGTGTATGGAAGTATGAACTAATCTCCCTCCGTGGCGTTTGATAACTCAATAACGTCGCATAATGAGGCCGGCCTTTGATGGTCCCTCTGCCTCTGGGGGAGGTGACGAAATCCTAATTGTAGATAAAAAGATAACTGCGGAGAGGATTACTTTGTATCGCGATGCATCCACTGCTTTTAGCGTACATAAGCTTGTTTACCTACGAGACCTCGTTAATGGGATGCGAGTTTTTGGTAACACCAACTTGGTTTACATTGTTTGGTATGCAACCTCTTTTAGGTTTGCCTGACAAAATGGATTGAAATCTGCTTCCCAGAATTGTTTTAATTAAAAAACGCTGTCTCATTGAACGGAGATTTTAAAACAATGAAACTTGAAAACGACATCCAGTTGTTTTTAGCAATTACCCAAGCATTTGACATGATTTATATAAATGTTATTAATGTAATAACAATGGAATAAACAAGAATACACTTAAATCATTAGAACAATATACGTATTATTATATTATCTAGAAATTGTCAATACAACAACAACAACAACAGTGTAGTGTTGCCCAAACATTCTGTCTGCCACCGCGCCACCTCAATGTCACACCCTTGCACAATAGACAACTCTATTCAGCGTTATCTTAAAATAAAATCTACATACGTCACAGCATCCATCTGTCCGTCCGCGAGTCACGAGGGTGTCAGCCCAACAAATTGCAAAATTAAAAGTCCCATGATAATATCGCGTTTACGGTACACTGAAGTATGGTATAGTCTAACTAAGGGCCAGTTAAACATACATACGTAATATTATATTTGTCTCAAGGGACGCTAGCGCTTCGCTTTGACACCTCTTTTGATCGCACTGCCAGAAGCACGTGCTGCGTCTTTATTTAAAACAGGATTGAATAATTAAAATTGACTAGTTCAATATGTGGTAAGTCTGCGAACACATTTTTATTTATCGCATCATCTATTTAAAGCTATTGTGAAAATGGCAAGTTTCTGTAAATTATAAGTTAAAATAGCATAAATTTAGATTTTTTTCATAATTTACACTTAAAGTAATTTTCATTTTTTTTTTCATATTTCGTTTGAAGTTTATTTCAGTGGATATTTACGTTTTAGTAACAGGTAATATCTTCAAAAACAGACCAAAACGTACAGAGTCGCATTAACATATTCAAACGCCCAGACAAGATCCCAGCACACTTCACACACGCATCACGAGGAAGCAGTTCGTAACATCATTATTTAGGTCACATCATAATCCTAGTACATCGGCAGATAACACACGTTCCCGCGGCTTACGATCCTATCCACCGATCATTAATCACAAAGTCTTCCCCAAAAAACCGCCACAGCTAAAGAACATCGAACATCTAGAAGTGTCCTCGTGCCAAGAGACCAGACATTGCTTCCAGGCGCACTTGAGATTCGTGCTGGTAATAAAACACACGCTCGCATGTAAAAAAGCCACGTCTAGTAGAGTGTTAGCGCGGATAATTGGAGGGCCGTCTGTGGTAAATAGCGGATGGATTATGTATTCATATTAAAAGGCGTTCTAGATCGTAGTTTTCTTTTGTTAAATATCAGTTTTTTGTTCTCTAAGTTTAGTGTCTTTATACTCGTAGATTTCTTATGAAATGATTTATTACAATAAATTATACAATTATTATCTTCAATGTATTTCTACAATATTGCTTTTGTGGAATGATACTGAAGTACTATGTTTATAGGATACTAAAGTATACTATCAAAATGCCACATTTACTTATTTCGGTAAAACAACTGTTTTAGAGTCAATCTTTCCCTTGATTCGATCATAAAAGCTTTATTTACCAACTTAAACAAATTTAATGAAGTGAAAAAACAACAAAGCACAAATATTTTAAACAATCCCGTAATACTTTTGACCGGTCTATAAATTATTTGGACGTGTTCATGAAACAATTAGTTCATTCCGAATGCCTAATGACGTCACGTCACCAGCTAATGTGTTAAATATTTTGTTGATTTTATCGTATTGTACAATTAGCATTAATTATTATAAGCATCTGTTTGTTAACATTTTATGTACCAACTTAGAATAAATTAGGGATTTGCTAGTTTTGAATAGCTGTCGCGTTTTTTAAAGGTCATTCGGTTTTCTATGTTTAATTTGAATGTGACTGTTAGTTAATGTTTCAAATCCGAAGTCTTTAATTGTTCAGTAAGCAGGCGTACCTAGTTATAATTGCTCGTTTCTTCTTCATGTGCGCAGAACCTTTTTTACCCAAGAACAGAAAAGCATAAAATGCTTCATGGTTTTCAACAATCACATGTTTCCATTTTTCAACACTAAAACAAATAAGTACATTCAAATGACTGCGGAAATATTGTCAATTCTCAGTCACCAAAGCCTTTATTGAAATAAAACTCTGAATTCAGTTTGACAGACATAAATGAAACCTCCTCTAACTCTCAAAATCCAAAAATGCAAACCAATAAATATACATTATGGCGCAGTGGTTAAAAAATCGTGGCGTGTCGTAAGCCGGTGTGCCAGGGTTCGGCAATCCGTCCCCTGTGCACCATCTCCAAGTTGTAATCTAATGCGTTATTCATACACGCTCGCATACGTACCGTGCTCCTGACCCAGTGAGTAACAAACATTACGAAATTGACGTATTTGTAGCAAAACATTGATAAATATGAATGTCAGTTTAGGAGATCTTTTCGTGACTTGGCTGTATGCTAGCTGTTTTCTCTATCTTCTCGCTAAGATAATAGTGCCTAAATACTGAAAATGTTACTCAAGTTTAATTTTCCGTTGTGTGGTATCCTGCTTCTATAACTTTTTTATAAGTAAAATTCAAAATTGGTAAGACTTTTTTTAGTGCTCTACACAAATTATATAAGAAAACATTCACGAAGATTGAGAAGATCCTGTTGCAATTGTACTTGTTGTTTTGAGTTAAATTATGATTCATTCATTACGGTTCGATTTTGCCTCAGTACAGTTACTGAGACAAAAACACCACACAAACTTAACCAGCGATAAGGTGGTACATATCAATGTTCAGTTAAATATAATGTCTATTATATTGGAATAAAAAATGTGGTAGTTAATCAATTTCAATCAGTTATCATCTAAATATTAACGCTCTCTATAATTTAAAAAGAAGACCTATAGTTCTAATTTACTTTTTAAGCACGTCTAAAATCACGGATCACAATGACACGTAGGTTACGCCACGTAAGCGCCGTCAAGTCATTACAAAGCCCGCCCCAACGAATCAGGCACACAATAATTCAAAAAACGAATCTCCGCTAAAAACGTTGGTTTTATTGCGGCGTGTTATCATACGTGTCCCGTCCGGGCCGGCCGCGCAAAAACACGCGGAACAACACGAATCGGGCTCATGTTAATATTTGAGGTATTTTTATTTGAAATTTCCATTTACACGCGGACGCCCCCCTCTCGCTCCCTCCCGGCGACCCTCCATCTCCCTCCCTCATACATATTCATCGGATGCACCCACCCTCCGTTACACTTTCTCCGTGCACAGAGTCGTTTACGTAGAGCGATATTTGTGCGATCTGTGTACTGAAACCTCAGCAACTAGCGCCGCTTCATAACCGCTTGATTTATGTATTCATATTTTACATTTTCTTTGAACGTAGTTTGTTGCGGTCCGAAGGTAAATATCGACATCGGGTGGCGTGGCCCAATGTTGCTCTATTTTCATTTGATATTCTGTGCACTGTGAATGTTTGAAACGTTGTAATATTGTTTGTGTTAATAGATTTAGTGTCAAGATCAGTTTTAGTCTTGTCTTCTTTTCTTCGTTTTGTCTTTTCCTCGAAAAAAGTGTATAGTTTAAGTAAATTAATCGCACATATACATCAGTCTTTATTATACGCACGAGTGATATAACATAAGTATTAACATCTCAATCGACATGAATACACAAGTAATTATTGTGAGATATAAATTACCGGAGATGTTGATGAATAGCAATAGACTTGGAATAGAACAGAAAAGACATATTGATAGGAATTGAATTAACATCTAATCAATCAAAGATTGTTCATGATGAGACCAACTGTCTCATTATAAAAATTGCCAACCTTAGGAATAAGGAAGGCGGTTTGGAAATATAGTTAAATGGCTTATTATCTACCACACAGATTGATAATAGATGTGCTGATACCCTTAAAACATAATTATATTTAATAGTTACACAAATATAATTCCAATGCGTGCACCGAACTCGCAGTAGGTACGCATAAGTAGGAAGCAAGTCATTTTAAAAGTGTTTAGTAATACATTACACACGAAATTAGGTTGTCTTGCGAAAATTCCTGAAACGGAGCATATTATTTACAGCTAGTTGCGGCGGAAGTGCGTAACACGCGCACCGGCTGTGACGTGACGGCCGCCGAGGACACCGGAAGTGAACCGTGGCGCCGCACGCCGGAACCGGACGTCGGAACGCACGATATCGCCTTACCGGGGTAATGACCGATGATATTATTGAACTATTGTACTAACTTAGGTCTCCAACTAATACAACAAACCCAAGGAAACAAGTCCGATTTGACAAACACTCACTTCCCAAAACACAAATCAAGGACACAGCTTTCACGACATAAAAACGATAGAACCATTCTATATTATGTAATTCACCAATAAGGGCAAAACTCGACGAAAACAAAAAAAAAACTTTATTTACTGAAAATCAAGACGTTAATAGCAATTCATTAGTCCTTACGAACACAAGCCATAATGATGTCGAACGAAATTTATTTTATGTTACTTACAGTACATGACTAGCATGTTGCTCGCTACAATTACCTAAACACGTCCCTAAATATAAATAAACCATCCCTTATGTATCGCTGCGAAAAAACAGCAATATATTGAAACATATCGAGCACTCGAGCACACACACTTGATCACGTCCCAACTATAACATAGCTTAATGTCTTAGTCAACAAGCGTAGGCATTCAGCATCCGACATATATTTCATAGACACAAAAAACAAAAATAAAGGAAAATAAAGCGGTGCAAACTTGTCATAAATATCCACCTCCGAAATCCCCTTTGTCGAGGATGTAATAAAAACCGCCGATATCTCGACAAGACAAGGAAAATCCCCCGGACCTCGCACAATTGTACAAAATGAAAGCAAAACTTAGTGTAATTAATTTCGAGTACCTACTCAACGCTTTTGTAATAAATCGTTTCATCCGCGTATAAATTTTATCCGGAGACGCGTCTGTTCGGCTGAACTTCAGCGCTGCCTCCGTCCCGCTCGCACCCGTAGCGCATTTGCATAATATCACGTCACCTGTCCCTTTCGAAAATTTACAAATGATTTCCCAGTTTCCCGCTTTTCGTTAATCACGTGTCTCGAAAGCCTTGTTGTGTTCTTGCCTAAATTAAACTCTATTAATGTGATGTTAAAGTTGAATTCTGTATGTTGAGTGATTGAGTCCTGCCAGGGGTGTTCAACCGTTAGGTAAAGTCTGTCGAAATAATTTTACTTAGATATTAGGCGTGACGCAGTGCGAGCGAATAGCCGACGAGTCGTCGACTCAGGACAGAGATAAGAGGTAATAATTCTTAATCTCAGCGTAGAGGGAAGTTGGGCCGCGGTCGGAACCGGGACATTGTTTTAGAACAACGATAATTTTCATAGTCTACGAGTTGAAAGAAGTTAGGAATCGTGGACATAAATAATATTAAGTGTGGAACTGCTTCAGCGTGGCGAGCGTCGCGGCGCGCGGCGGGACGGCGAGTCGATGGACCTATCTCTTATTATTGTTTGTTATTTTGCTACAAACGTCAAAGTTTATGTATTTATTATAGGAAGGCATAAACTTACTGTTAAGTTGGGATACCGAACTTACTTTTAGTATTCCCAAATCGTAAATCCCTACAGTATTATTACCCAAACTGTTACGTTTCATACTGTGTAAATAAAACAGTTCATAGGCGTTGCTATATAAAGATTATGTCAACGCAACATCATGAACCCATCAGCATAGTGTGAATTACACCTAACCCTAGAGTCGCGCAAAATTCCTGAGCTAAGCGCATTGGAAGTTAAGGGTGAGAGCAAATAAATGGGCGCCCTTTGAAGGAGCACCTCTCTGCTGGGTACACAGCGAGCGAGTGTTTGCACAAACTGCTTGTATTTAACGACGCAGATGAATTACCTCACTATTTGCTTCTGTTTTAAACGTTTTAACAGGATGTTAATTGTTTACAAAGCATGTTTAAATGCAAAAATATAGATATGGGCTCGTATTACCGGTGCTGTTTGTTTTCCCTTAACGACGAAGATGTTTTCAATAAATCATTGATTTGGTTTTCATATTTACATATGTGAGTCCTAAATCGGTTTTACTACCTAATTGTTTTAAACATTGATTTATACAACAGACCACCACAATTTTTTCTTGATGAATTGGGGATTCTTTCACTATCACAACATACATGAGTTGTTTCATTCCATTTCGTTTTGTGTAGCCTTCCATATTTTTTTACAAACAGTTGCGGAAACATAAAAACATTGCAATGCCTACTATCAAACCTGCGAGGCAAAGCAAACATCCCAAACTAAACGACAGCTAACAGTGGCAAAACAAATGATGTTTGTTGAAGAAACAGCGCTGTTTGAATGTAGCCTTAAATAAACGGCTAGTGGGAACCAACTATTATAGAACACAATTATATTAGACAGGGCTTTTGTAAGCTACATTTGTTTTTATTGTTTTAGTATTGTAGGTGTTTCTTTTGTCTACATTGACAGCGGAATAGAATAGTATTACACATAATGAGGCTCATACAGATGCCTTAGTTCCTGCACATATGTGGCTCGGCGATGTCTGATCGAAATCTTTGTCAAAGTTTAAGTAGTGAAAGACCACCCATCTAAAGATATCTACAGCATGTAGGGCGTTAATAAAATTTGGTAAAAAACAAAAAATGCTTATTAAAAAAAAAGTTGTAGGCAATTAAATGTAGCCTCAAAGCCGATATGCTTTGAGGCTACATTTAATTGCCTTCTTCAAAAAACCCACATACAACTTATACCATCATTTAATTTGACGTTCAAAAAGTGCTACATTGTAGCCTAATTTGAAAAAATGACTTTTAATTTTGACCAAACCACACATAATAAACAAACAGTTAGTACACCATCCCAAAACTTCAAAGTGGGCCCAAGTCAGGCCATTAACAGCAGCGCGAACATTGGTTACCTGTACTTATACGGCATCGGAACCTCCTCGAGGACGCTGATCAGATAGAGATGGATAAGTAAGAGAGGACGGTCTCTGGGGACCACGCTACACAACTGAGAGGTTACGGAGAGCTATGGAGATGCGCAGCTGAATTTGTAATGAAATGAATGGCATTAGGATTTATTAGGAGTTCATGGTAACTGGAAATGTTGTACTTAATAATATTGCAGATTGTTAAATGTACAAAAACTTTGTACTATGACCCTGTCACATCTTATAAAAGCACTATGCGTATAAGGTTTTGGGATTGAGAGGTTGCTAACACATGAAGAAGACCTGTATTTGTGTTTTTCTTCGAAAAACCTGTTAGAGAACTTATTCTATTTAGAAAATAAAAATATGGAAGTGTGTATTTTACAACAAGTTCCAAAAACTACAATTTTACCATCGTAACTCCTTCGTTACACAGCTCCATACCATTTATAATCCAAGAGACAACATCAAAGCCTCGCTACTAAATTAGACGTTTTGCAGATACTAAAAGATATTTAGCCGTCCCTTACCCCCCCCCCCCCCGTCTCGCCTTCCTATCTCCCTCTTGGCAGTAAACTATTTAAAAGGGTTGTTTACACCCTAAGATATCACTAAGGATTGTATACCTATGTATATAAACCATATCTAAAGAAACAAGGAGTTCTTTTCTTATGTACCTAGTTTTACAGTAATTTGTTTTTAAGTAGCGCTAAGTGAAGTGAAAAACTATCATGTATGCGAAAGTGATTCATAGCGTATGGTGTTGTTTTTATAATGATGGATATTAGGATCTTTGTTTACTTCAAAACGATTAAATCTGATTATAAAAAAAGTGGGTTCAATACCAAAATTGTAATGGCATTCATCTCTCTGAAACCGATCGATGGGACCAGTCGACATCGAGTGAATCGGAAGAGTGTAGTGAGTACATCAGTCATCAAAACATCTTCGTGCATTTAATCTCAAAGCGTCAATGTGTTTCAAAACAGAAAACATTAGCACTCCCTTTGGCACTCACAACATGCATAATGTATGACGGAGAAAAAAATCATTACAAAATTAAAAATACATCCGAGATCGACGAGCGAACATCAAACGTCGATCCCTAAAATATTCCATTTGACAAGTGACACCAACATCGCCTTTGATCTGTCGAGGCGGACGAAATTGCAACCAATCACAGGCCGTTCACATTCTGATTGCTTGAGGGACTCTTAATTACCCGATGACCTTTCGTCCTGCCTCGCAAAGGCGTGTCGCAGGCCCTTAACACTTGGATGAGTGCCAATTTGCTTTGGACCGTTTCGTAGAAATAGGGTGCCAAAGACGTTGGCCCAACATTTGGGACTATTTGCGTGGTTTCAGGAGCAGTAATTGGGTGGTATTTAGTTATTTATGCTGATCAGGGTATGAAATTGTGCCTTTCATATTTTGGCTTGGGTGTGGATACCACTGTCGACAGCCTTTAATCGTTTCAGTATAAGGTCAGAACTCAGAAAATATATTTAAATATCAGTTCAATAGATTTTGACAGGACTCAAGTAATTGACGGCACATTTCAGCACAGAAAAGGTCAATTTCAAAAGTGGCTGTATGTCAATGAGAACATCTGAATACGTAAATTCGGAAGTTGAAATAAATGGTTATTCATATTCCTACACTGAACTAGCTTAAACAAAAAACAAAAACGTAATTCCCAAACGAATTCCTTAAACGTCCATCACAGGCAAGTCAACCTCGTGACTCATTATATATAAAACATAAATACTTGTTTCCAATCACACGAGGTCGATTGCTCTGGGAGGTCTCTCGGTTGCACGCTGACCTTTCGTAAGCGGTGCCCTACAGGCCGCCCGGGAGCTCTTCAAATAGATGTCCGATACATTATGCGCTATTAATACACCTTGGAGTAATGCTATTAATGTGGGTAGTGCTTTAGATACACGTGATCGTGTGTTTGACCTTTTATAAGTATTGGCTAATTTAAGTTAAGTTAGTTTTGTTGCCATTTATATCAATAACAAACGTTGATCAACACTTAGGATTTCGCTATGTCTTTTGAGGTCCACGAGGATTTGTAAACAATATAAGAATACCCCCTTTAACTTTAATGAACGACAGAGTAATGCTTGTGTTGTGTTATATTACAGTATATTTATATTTGTAGCTAAGACAAGACATAAAATTGCATTCACGTAGACTTATCCCTGTCTAAGAATCTAGTGTGAATTACAGACAGGCGACAATTTACTAGAATAAAGAGAAGCATACTGGTATTAGATACAGTGTAGAGTTATCAGTAGCACACATAGGAGCTGGTACGGAACCCGCAGCAGTCACATCAGACCGTCCAACGACAGGATGTGTTAGTTATGTGCCTCTGATACCATTAAGCTGACTGGCTCGCGTGATCCTGCACACAAATACAGGGTGTTTTCTTTTAGACATTTCCTTTTAATCTTTTCTTATGCAGGGTTCTGAGGAGAAAATAATAGTGTTAGATACAGATGAAAGTTAGAAGAAAAAAAATATTGCATACCATCAAGATTTAAGTCTGCTGTTTTAGAAATCGAAGAAAAAATATTTTTAAGTACACTTCAGTAAAATAAGAAAATGGAAACTGATTACTGAAACTTGTGCCTAAATAAAATTTGAATTTAACAAACTGAATGTTCTATTTCCTCTATTAACCAAGTGGGAATAGGTTATTGAATAAAATAATAGTCCACCATATTCAGAGAATACGTATCTGATTTTGTATCGCTCGCGAACGTGGAGTTAGTGTGAAGTGTGTAGCCACCCTGTAGCGTCGCCGAGACGCAGAAACAGACAGTTGATGTCTGAGATCAATCCTCGCTACCGGCGCGACGGGTCCGTGCGCTGCCCGCACTCCTACATATACCACGATACACTCCCTTTTATTTATTTGCAGTACGACTCAATAAATTCCTAACTCCGAACCGATTGTTCGATGCACTGAAAAAAAGTCAACCGTCTCGTGATACCAGTCAATTTTTTTCTTCTCATACTAAATTAGATTGAAGTTTTTCGTGACAAAGCCAGCTGAATATAAATTGCAACTAATAGCTATTTCTTGGATTCATATTGGATTTTTTGGTATCAGATCCTGTGATGTGACGTTCGTCGTGGAATGATGGCTAATGTTGATTTATTGGTCGTCCGCCAAACAAATCTGCGATTTTTTGGTAATTTATGAGAATCTTACAACTGAAAATGTTTTAGCTGTTGTGTTTCGGGCATCGGGGTTCTTTTCGTTCTGTGTCGTTACGGCATAATATTAACAAGTTTTCAGATTCAAATAAAGATAACGTGTCAACTATACGGGATAAAGAAAGTAACTTTTCGGTCCTATACTGTGTAACTGGATTTCTAATAGAAAGTTAAATAAATAAATATCTTTTAAAATATATTTAATTGGACATAACCCAGGATACAATGAAAGCCTTCTCATTACCAAAACATTACGGACCGAAATCTCGGTATAAAATAAAGCCATCCGCATCCGTACAATACTAAATCTTCGGCTAACATTTCCAAAACTCATTAACGAAATAATATAATTAATTGAAATTCCTTAGATTACGCCAACATCTCACACTAAAAGCAACTCGGTGTAGTTGCGCGGGCGCCGGCGGGCGGCGCGGAGGGGATGGAGGGGGGCGCCACTGCGCTGTGATTAACGCGCCGGCGCGCGCGCATGTTTCAGTTAATTAGCCCACAGACATGCGGTGTTCACACCCCCCCTCCCTAAAAAGGAGATCTCAGTTAGCCTTAAGTAGACGACAGTGTTCCGACCGTTCGTTTTGTTGGTACCATGTTGGTATTTTATGTAGCTCACACCGCGCAGTATTGTTTACACGCGCGCTAAATGTGTAATTAAACTTTGTTCAGTGTAACTCCTTATTTATGTGTGTGGCTCGAAGAAATAGGTAAGAGAATAACATTTGCCGTGTTCTGTACGCGAACGAATTCAGTGGACGTAACTTTCCCATCTGGACTTCGATGTAAGCGTACCAATGATATCCTTTTACGGATATGAGCCCATTATTAAGCTTTATCAAACTTGGTTAATCATAAACAGGACAACTAAGATGTTCATGTGCCACAAATCCAACCGTCCGTTTCTAAAATAAGTCTTATGAATCGAGACACAAACGCAGGAAACTTAACATCTGACGACTTAATCTCTTAACACATAATGGTATCGAGCAAATGATCATCAAATCGCCCCAATACTGAACAAGAACACTAACAAATATGACAAATTATCTCACATCCGCCGTTTCAATCATACCAACTCAAATTGGAACGCAGAAATAATTACATACACATTCAAGATCATATCACATGGCTCGGGTTACATAACACACATAGAATAAAACCTGCTGTACTGCAAAAAGTTGACGTGGCATTGAGGAAAAATAAAAAAGAGACACAAATACACAATACCGAGGAGTCTTGGGTAGTATTACTCCATTCCGTTCGAAGCTTCTGTACGGCATCGAGCATGCGAACAAAAACTATAAGAACGTTGCAATGCGGCCAACGGTAGCGAAATAATAAGATCGCACAACAAAATAAAGAAATGCCCTCGAAACAAAAGGAAGGCTAGTGAAATAAGGCGAAGAGGTTTACGGAGTGACGCGGTGTGGGCCCGCGCTCATTGTCTTGTGAACACATCCAGCCGTGCGCGCCAGATGCGGCACTGATGTCGAAACCTCTGTAAGCCTAGATACAACAAAACACAATACATTTCACTGCTCTTAAATGAGCACAACCGCGAAACTCTCAAAAATACCAGAAACCCATATTTTATTCTATAAAATTATGGATTTACCTTTATGGATATAAGGTTTTCAGAAACACAATGCCACTTTGGATTTAATATGAAATTAATTTGTTTGTCTTCTTTTTTAAGTTCGGATTATTTGAGTTTACTTACTTACGTTACGTACTTTTGATACTTGAGATACAATAAGGTAAATGATGTCAGCAGTTCTAAAGCTTGTCTTAACGTCGCTATATTAAACGTGAATATAAAACTTCATCAGGCATAATCATAATCTTCATCCAATTGTGGTTATATATAGTACTTGTATGTAGTTGAATGGTGTTACAACAACATCAATATGAAAATAAAATTTATTATTCTATGATTGATTATTCTGCTCCAAAACTTTTTTTTTACCCTTATTAAATAGATTTTATCAATTTTGCATAAATAACAATTCCGTTTAGTCAATGAATTCGTCATTGTTTCCCTTCTGCAAATTCTACTTAACGTGTAACTAGTCCATAAAAATTATATAAAAATACCTTGTCCACATTTTGCACATCCATGTAAGCCTCAGAGGATACTGGATAAAAAAACCCCTCGCAATCGGACTGGTTGAGGTACATCATTGTTGGCTGCGATACCTGTCTGCGACTGCGTTGTACCAACACGACACTTTGCCGACATCCCAATACAACCTTTATACCTCTACACATAGCTACTATTATCGTGTGACACGAGCAGTCGTGATTTAGCTAGACATTAATAGTTCGTTATTATTCGTCGATCGGATTGGGGATTAATTAGTCGAGTCAGGAATCGTGTCAGGCGACTAATGTGGCCAAAAAAATGTTTTTATAATAATGTATTGTTAACTACAGCTATCGCATCTCTGGAGGTTTTAAAAGTGCTTTAATATTTATTGCCTTGTGGCCAGGTGGTTACATTGAGTAAGTTTGCAAGTTCGAATGTAAGTAAGGCAGTGTTAGAAATTAGGCAGATTTTTGTTGTAAAGATACTCCGTTTATGTCGAGCAACTCAGTAAGAGTTAGTATGGATAAAAAATAGAAAATCTTAGCAGTAGAAAATTTCTGTCCAAGGTCAAGGCTGTTGTGGTGTTGTGGAACAAAGCTGTTATTAATGTTATTATGTTTTTTTGAGAGTTTGTTTTCTTTTTTCAGAAGGTAAAATTAAAATGTGTTTTTACCTTAACTTTGTACGTGCAACTCTTTTGCCTATGCAGATTTTTTTTATTTAAGTTTGTACATCCAGAAAAGATGATTAAAACGCGAAAAGTCACTTAATGAAATATTCAATGAAAAATTCAATTTTAAAAAGTTCTTAAAGCCCTAAACAAAGTCAATTCATAAAAATATTTTTTTCATATTCCTTCTGAACCAAATGATCAATTTTCCATTTATGTACTACTCATCGTTCAATACAAATAAACGAGAAAACACTATAACCACTACCAATCCACTAATCCTTTAATCCTTTAATTACAAACCTCTTTAGTCCAAAACATTAAAATCCATCCACAAAGTACTCGCACTGGAAACGCGACATTATCTCTAAGCAGCATACATCACACCGTAAACGTGAACGTAAAAGTAAACGTGACGTGTGCTACGTGACGTCACCGACTCGAGTTAGTTCAGAATCCGGTCCCGGTTTTACATTACAATTGTCGCTCCAACCTGCGCTGGAATATGATAAATCAGTCGATGTGTGTACTAGCGGACGCACAAGTGTTAGATGTTTTATTGTAATTGATTTTTAAGCATGAATCCTTTTTTTTCTGGTTTGAGTAATTTTTGTGTTCGGACTGTATAAATGTGTTAGTTTAAAAAAATATATTTTAAAAATAGGTAAGGTATACCTTTGAGGAAGTACTAAGTTTAAAAAAAAAACCTTTATATGCCACTATACTTAATGATGGTCAGGGTGTCGCTTATAGTCAGCTGGTTGTTGAAAAAAAAAACTAATTTGCTAACATAGTTTTTTTTTTTTAAATACGTCCCATAAACTTTTTCATCATTTCTTTTTCATATTTATCAAAACGTAGCACAGTAAACTCAGCAGCTTTATATGACAGTTCTATTCTATTCAGTCAACCCAAAAACAATTCAAAGTTTTAAGAACAATTTATGTGCAAGTAAGCCAGACTGTACGAGTTTCGTGAGCGACTGTACCAGGTGGAGATTTACACAGGCGGCAGGTACAGAGCTCATATCTGTAGGAATCCAGTAAGTTTAACACACGCCCTGTAGCTAGTCTGCAGCTCTACGTACTGTGTACAGGGTGTTCTCGTACTTCTAGTGTAGTTACGATACAATATATTATTGATATTTCGAGATATTTGTATGTGTAGAAGCGGTCTGTCGTGAAATATATTTTGATGAATGAAATGAAATTTTTGCTTGAATTTTAGGGTTCTAAATAGTGGTAATAATGGTAAAAATTGTACAATTTTAATATTGGCGTTTTGGATCAATATTCAACTTTCATTAACTGAGTTCACCATCTCTTATGACAAACTTCAGTTAGCCATCTGTTTCCCCGCTCTACACAAGAGTCATAAAGCTCAAGCCTGTAACAAACGCTCGGCAGCTCAGTAATCTATTTATTTTATTGTATGGCAACAAAACCGCGTGCTACAGGCGCGGCGCAGGCGCAGCCTTCGGGGAAGGCGCCTAATGAAGATCTTAATTGGGTGGCGCGCGTGTGTCCCGGCCTTATCGCCACGCTCCATACTGCGGTATTTATATGATTGGAGAAATACCTTGTCATTTGTTCATGTTTTACTATTGTGCCTCTTATGGCACTCGGTGTGGTGGGAAATATTCCTACGGTTCCGAATATTGAAGCTCATAGCATTCCTTGGGTTCAAGATGACAATAAATGTCAGTAACAGTGCCATAATATCAAAGAGTTGAAGAGAACTTCATAGGTAAATCTTAAGGTCGATGAAAAAATCAACAAAACAAAATATAACAAACAAAAACGTCAAAAAGCTCACGCGATACCACCATTACAAAATAACTCGGTCGTGTAGCCAGTGATTCGATTTAACCGAACGCAAATGTGAGATGCGACCGACATAAAATCAATCGGCGGGCACGCAAAGCTTAACACCGAAATAATGTAAATTATTGCTCGTAAAAGTGTCATTTTCGACGTACACGTGACGTCACCGGCACGACGTAACGCCGCACGTACGGAGAGTTCTCCAACCGAAAGCAAACTCTAATCATATCTCAGTAAAACATACAGTCCCGCGACACCACGCGCTCACTCAGACTAAACGTATTTGAAAATTGTTTATGCTCAAACTGCCCCCGCTTTGTTATCTTTGTCATCAGTTAGTGAGCATTTGCATGTCTGCCGTATTCCTCCACTAGGACTGTGCACTACCACTGTTTACAATATCAACATCGGTTCGCGTAAATAACAAAGAAAAGACCAATGGATCTATGAAGGACGACAGGACGCATCCAATCCGAAATTCGTATTTAAAATAGGACAAAAGCTGTCAGGGCAGTAAACCTCAAACATCGAGTTATCGGTGTGTTGCTGGTGGCGTGTTGTTATAGGCTTTCGCACACATAACCGATGAGACGTTCATTTACATACGGCGGGGAGGCGGGGGCCGGAGCCGCCCCGGCCCTGGGGACCGCCGCGACGCCCTGGATGCCGCGCGCTAGACAGAGACCACTATATTATTATCCTGAGCTAAAAAAACGAAAAGTGGGCGGGGGATTACATTATAGTAGCGAAAGTAATCGATATTCTGTTTTAGTACGAGGTTGTTAGAGCTGCACCGCTGCAGCCTAAATACGTAAGGCAGTTAGGTCACGGAGGGCAGCCAGGTGGAGTGCGCTTTATTTTTATGCGGAGCCGCTAAGAGGATTGCGCCCATGAAAGGGGTGGAAGCCTGAAGCCTTCAAATATATCATAAACACGGATGGCTTTTATCATTACGGACCGGAGGACGCGACGTGCCTTTAATGACTTGAGTGCCGTATTGAGGGTCGCGTTTGATTTTCAGCGGATTCTGAATATTTTAAGCTTATCTATGCAAATTATAGTTTTCTTTCAGAGTTGAAAGAAAGTTTGTTTTTATTTGGTTCCAGAAGATTATTTCTCAAGTTTAACGTTTTGTTTTGGACATTTGTTGTTTATGACGCTTTCAAATTGCCATATTTCAGTCTGTTACCTTGAACTTGCTCTTTCAGATTGTATTTTTGTTTGTTGGATTAGAAATAGCTTTAATTTATTTTTACAAATTCTGTTAGTGTATTGTTTACAAGGGCTAGGAATATTATATATACCTATCATCATTGAGATTAACTAGCACAAAACATTCCCGTTCTTCATAACATTTGCAATAAGCCGTTCATCAATGTTTATGTAAACTTATATCTGTATCGATATTATAAATTTGATGTATTATAGTTATTTATTACGATCGCTTCTCAGAACAAGCTTCTTGACTTTCTGAAGGACCAAGCTTACAAGATATTCCCGTTATCCCAATTTGGTTTTGAGTCGAATCACCAAAATTCTTCGGCAAAAATATTCGAAGATTTTGGGAGGGTATTATTAACACAATTTCGGGCCCTTACATCAAAGATGCAGCGTTTAGAGCAAATGAGCCGTGGGCCATTCGCGCATAATTCAGGCTCGGAGCTGCGAGCGGTGACCGCCGGACCTCCGCATCAACCGCGCCGGCTTTATGGTTCCGGTGCTGGTTTTCTATTGACTGCCCCACGCTCGGCCTCATCAAATATTATGTTCGATGGTTTCAATCTGCTGGAATGTTACAGAGATGGCCTTTGGTCTTGGCTCTTTAGGTATGCTTGTATAATGGACATGTCGTCTTGTCTTGTTCCGTTAGCTATCGACGTGATCCTTTTTTCATAATTGAAAACACGAAATAGTTGAGCTATTTTCTTTGAATCCTAATAGTAAGTCAAGGACATGTTAAGCCTTAGTAAAAAATTATGACACACCGTTTGAACTATCATTATGTGGTATTATTTCAGACTAACTAAAGTTTCTTGAAACTCCACGAGAGTAAAAACCTTATACCTAAGTTGAACATTAAATACGCGGAAAGTTCACCCTTTTTACGCACATTACACAAACAAAGGCTACATAAAAAACAAAGTTATAGTAAAAATCACGTAGTATCAACATGCTTATAGGAAAATCCACGGTGACGCGACATAGCTTAGCGTCGTAACGTACAGATAGGGGATATTTATATAGTGATAAAATCCATTTACGACGAGCCCGGTACAATGCGGAGCGAACAAACTTTATTTCCATTGCTTTCATATCTAGGGAACGTAGGGATGGGAAATATCGATGTTTTATGGAGTTACGGACTGTTTTTGATATTGAATGGTATGGAATATCTGGGTAAATGTTCTTATACTTATACTTGAAACTAATAAAACATATTATAATAAATAATAAACTAAAAATTAAAACTCCTTAATTCACAACCAGTAAGTATCTATAGCTGGTCTTCACCCTATTCTTGGTTTTTAATCTAAGACAATCAATAGACTTAATTACTCAACAAGAAACAGAAAGCCTTATAAGGCAATAGTAGTCACGCTGTAAATATTTTCAATATTCGTAACTAAATATCAGTGTTCAAAACAAATCGACTGATGTCCAACACTAGTGAAGCCACCCTCAGTTTTTCCTTCAATTTTCCTTTTGCTACGATCTCCACTTAATTGACGAAGAATTTTGATTGGTCCGTACCTACGCCATATTCTATGCATTCGTCGCGGCGGGAATTTTCTTTTTTTTATTCTTTTTTTTTTAATTTCAGCACAGCTTCATTTATTATTCCGCCTCTTATTTTAATGGCTAGCTTCGTTATTGTCCGTCGTCGAGTTCTCGATATTATTTTCGATTTTAATTGCTGTCTGGTTCTCTTCTGTTTTTGTGGGGCCTTGTTGATTGAAGTGTCTCCAGTGTTTTTGTTCAGCTTGTAAATTAAACCGTTTGTCATAAATGGTAGGTATTCTCATTATACATTTTAATTCTTACTATCCGCGCTGTCACGCGCTTAATACGCTTAATATGCCGAATGGTATTGAGCTGTCAATTTTACTCTTGGCCCGTAATTAAATTTACTTTGTACCAATTTTGAAACCGCCGACCTGTTTCAGATGTCAATACTATATAAATATTGGCATAACAAAAATAGATTTTAAATTAATGACATGTGAATATACAAAACGTTTTTATATATAGGTACTTATTCTAAATTGCATATAAAAAATATTAAACACGCAAAACCTACAGACTATTCTAAAAATATTAGCAAACCAATAGGAAATCTCAACACATAAAAATCACAGCAATACACAGAAATAACATTTCAATCGGTGGAAGCAATTACTCGTCAAAGGCGGTACAGTTGAATGCAGAACTGATTAAACGGTACAATCGCGGACAGTATTGACAAAACTGTGCGCGCGTCGATGCGCCGGCGTCGAGTATTGAACAAATTTCCAGTTCGGCCGCCCATTGAAACGTCACCGGCCAAGCATTGTATGCTCATCTTCTGCGATAGTTGGGAGAATAGAATAATCGGTATTATTGGGATTTTTAAGCGTTTTTAAGAGGAGACAACTAGCCTCGTTTGTTAATCGCTGGCTCGTGTAGCTCGCCTGTCACCGGCCAAATTGATTTGGTCTTAAAACTGTTTTTGTTGGCCTTTTACCAGGTTAATGTGTTCAAGGAATTTATTTGTTGCAGCTGGCCTAATTGGTAGCAACATTTTGCAAGCTTAGACATTTTTTTACACACAACATTGAATGGTAAATTCAGAACTCGACGTAGTATACAGAAATAGCCTAAGTATATTTTTTGCTTAGGGCTTATAGGCTTAATAGCTATTTTAAAATAAAGGATTGTAGACAAAAAAAATATCCTGTAATTACTACGATACCGTAAGAAACCTAAACCCCATCTCCTAGGATCCACACCGGAACACAGTTCCTTCGTCGCGGGGAAGTGAACCCGGTGCGTCGATTAGCGCACATTCGGACTGACGGGATTCTTCCACACAATGTCTGATTAATGGGCATTAAGATTCAGCCCGCGCGCGCTCTGGCGCCGGACTTATAACTAGGACCACTAAATGTGCACCCCCACATCAGTCTCCAAGTTTCACAGATTTGATACTATATCCTTTCTTATGAAGGAACCTGAACAAGATTAAGATTTTAGGTCTTCAAAAATACTTCGAACAGTAAGTATTTAAAATAAAAAAAACTATATCTTAAAATTCGATTCGACTTAAAATTTTAAAAATTGATTGGGATTGGTTTTGTTTTTCAAAAGGTCAAAAAAATCAATCAATGGTTTTTTTTTGCAATTGAGTAATGCCAATCACAAGACTTTTAAGAAAAAGTTACTTGAAATAAGTTCTTGATAGAATACAGCTTTTTATGCATTTATATACTAATAAAAACTAAGATTACAAAATTAAAAATATATTTAGTAAGAACTTTAGGAATAATCAACCAAGAAACTGTAAGTTACTTTTTTCCTCCACGTTCCACAATTTGTGTGCCGCGGTACAATTTGGCTGCAATTTTTCCTATTCGGTTTAGACACATTTATAGGCCATATTGGAATTTAGGAGAGGTTTTATTGACTCTGTGTTATGTTAATTGGATTTCCATTAATACCTTACAAGAAATATTTCAATTCCTAATTGGAAACGTAATTTTAGTTCGACATGCTCGTGTTTACCAAATATACAAACTCCTTAATTAGGTTTTTTAGTGTTCTCGATTGTTAATACCTTTCGAAAACAAAATCATATCTATGTCCATAAAGTTTCTTCTCGTTACCATGAAGTATTTTCATTTTCTTCGATACAAAAGTTAACAAATTTCCACATATTCAAAACATCGCTACCCAAAACGACAATAGCCCAAAAATCCTTCTTTGGTCCGAAGTCAGCTTTCATTTCAGCGCTGAACTAATATTATTGCGAAATGTCCGCCGACTTGCATCCCTGCGGGTTCATTAACCGCACCTCCCCCCCCCGCGCGATGCCGGCCCGCACCCCCGCCCCCCTCACATCTAGCTACCCCGAGGAACTAGTATGACTAGATTATTAAATGGGAGATTCATGTATGAAATAAATAGGGGTTGTCTATGTTTTGTTGCGGTCAGACTGCAGTTGCTTTATGTAAAAATAGATACCCGCCACCCGCCATTTACTGGACGGTTCACAGCGTCCGTTAAATTAAAACTATTTGCTTTTAGTGAGTTAGTTGAATAAGTGAATAAGTTAAAGCGAAGTAGCATAAATCATTGAGCTGTTTCGCCACTACATTTGCATACATCATAATGTTTTATGGCATCAAAGATAATTGTTCCAATTTAATACATGCGTTTTAAGAAACAACGCAAATTCAAATTAAAAAATCAAACAAGTCCCTGATTTTCGAAGGCACAAACGAAAATATTTAAAATATGCTAACAGCCCTTGACGCGGCGCCTACTTCAAGACTTCATTACAGAGTAAAAACAATACCCAACAGGAGGGCGCCGGCGTAATGTATGCGGCGAGGAAACAACGAAAAATTTAACTTTCATAGTGAAGAGTTTCACGAAACCTTTCATCAAATTAAAAACTGTTAAATTCCCTGATATGTTAGGAATAATCATCTGTACTTCTAATTGTCAATATCACGTTAAAATATCCATAAAGCGTCAACTGGGCAAAGGGCGATTTTTGGCAAATTTCAAAAAAGGGTCCTTCCCATTTTCATGATTAATAAAAGTCTAAGCAAGAGATCAGTTATCATGAACATAAGCGTCAGTGCTGGTCTTATCCCTAAATCATCTACAAAATTCTAAACAAGATCAACTCTCAAAATAAGCTTGCGAGTAGGTACATCCAAACAAATTTCCACCTCGTCCTTATTTTTTTAGCCAAGACATTTATCGTCCCGAGTTAATACATTGAAATATCTCCGTACGTAGTCACCAATCTTAATTTCCCGTCGCTGGCACTCCTCCAGATCGTTTGTCTCAACTAAGTGACGCCGGACAATGCCACTACATATGTATCGTGTTATGTACACAGCTAAAAGGTACTGACAAATAATGTTACTCTATTGCAGTGCCAGACATGTTTTTCTTCTTAGGTTTAGAAAGCAGAATAATTTGTTTTGGACGATAGGTCAACTGTTATACAAGGTTGAATCGGTAGCAGAGCAAGAGAAAAGCTGCAAGACGATCAAGAAAACATCAAAAACTCGAAAGTCTGTTTTTAATAACTTTGGTAGAATGATTAATTTTTATTAAGAATCATTTTATTCATCTCTCTTTCACTCATATTCTTAAATATTTACTTGAATCTCTTGATTGTTTTTTCAATGGAAAATTATGAAAACCAGCAGCTGTCTTCAAGGACTAGGGAAATCCCTTCGAATAATATTGATATCTTGAAGAATCTACATTCCCTGTCTTACTTTTCACTTGGCAACAAACTTCCATTACATAATTCATGGACGATACCTTGCACGCATCTACACGCACACATCCACACGCCGAGTGACATGTGTTTACAAACAACTAATTAGAACGAGTCCGGTGTAGTGTGCGTGTTTTTGTTTTGCTGACAATGGGTGTACGTATGTGTGCGTGTGCAGCTGTGTGTATACCCGCGTGGCTGTGTGAAGGCTAAGGTAAGGGGCCTCATGGCTGGCACAGCTCATGTAAAATGCATAAGATACGCTTTCATACAGGCTCGGGTCGCGTCTCGCGTTTGTCTCAGTACGCACAGATGTTCGGTGAAAGCCGCTTTTTGCGTGGCCGTGAAACTTAGCTGAAAGTAACGAAAATATCTTTGCGACAATTACTGTTGGTCGTGCCTTCGGGATTTGTTGGCAATCTGTTCTCATATTTGTAAAAATAGACGTATTAAAACTTCTTTCGACTTAAAAGATAAAGAAATGAAAACAAATTTAGCTCGAGCGTGATTTGTAACAGCGATTAGTTTCCGATCTTTATCTATGCATGATGTAAGGTTTATCAAATCGGATTTTACACGGATTTCCTATAATTAAACTGTACTTTGGTTAAATGCACTGGATTTGAACACCTACACACAAAGTACTGCAATTAAGCGGAAAAGATTTATCGCTACAGTGACAACAGAATCCGTTCACCTACAGACTTCACACTTTACAAAATGCTGGTTAAATCTTGACACTAGGATTGTAGGACGGTAATTTATTATCTAAGGTTACATTTTAGACCATGTTCAATAAATCAACTAGCTTGCCACTCCGTCATGCCCTAATTTTGGACTAGACGGCTTAAGCCTTGACAAGTACGCCTTAGGTAATTTCTAAAGTTATTAGTCAATGCTTCTAGCAATTACTGTGTTAGAAATTATCATTCAGACAAGATCCTAAAGGGCCTTGAACACCAATCATATGTTCCAGCTAACCCATATATCCTGGAGACGAAATAGCGTGACCTTATTCAGGCAGCGACAAAAGTATAGCGCGTGTTGCGCATTGCAATAGCAAGGTCGACGTCCCGGCGAGGGGTGCGGGGGGCGGAGGTGGCGCGGGGGGGGAGGGAGTGCGACTGAACCTCCCCTCCCCCCACCCCCAGTATTGTTCTCACCTCAGACACAACACTGGTCCTGAAAATATAAGAATTAAAGTTCAGATGCTGCGAAATTGTTTTGGCCAGAGGTTTGAGGTTAGCTCGATTCACGTGAACAAAATTGCTGTTGTTTTAATACAGACGAGTATTGGTGTAGTAGGTGTATTGTAAGTTCTAAGATGGGTATAAACTCACACCGTTCTATTAGAATTATCTTTTAGATTAGAACATGAAATAGGGACCTGTCAAAATTACTCATCTATGGCCACAGCAACAGACATTTTATAGCATCATCATCCACCACCATATTCAGAACATAACCTTAAGTCACAAAACTGTTTATTTGTTTTAATAATTATTTTTGTTTACAGAATTGATGCCTGAAGAATCCTTAATGGCGGACACATCAAATCCATAATTTTGATATTAATATAATCAAAGGAGAGACTACTACAGCTTAACCAAAATATCTTCGGGATTCAGGAAAATTACCCAAAACTTGCATTCAAGATGGCAGCCGTTTTAATCCTCGGTAATAGCGGGAGGCTAACGGTTGGCGGCTAAAAAGGCAATATCAGGAGATAACATCGATAGCCGTCGGAACAGTTCGGCACGTAAGTAGGCTGTGGAAATGGCCGCCCGTAACGCTGTGCGTGTGCATACTACGGACGCTAATTGTAACCGAGATCTAAACGAATTCTCTCAAATACAAATTGTACTCGAAAAGCATTGGTAGTTAAGTGACTTGGACAATGCATCTAATATAGTAGTACTCGACTAAAAATTCATGTAACCAAACAATAAGGAAACAACAATGTTCAGTTTCGATAAATTTTAGAACGTCTCTCTCATGTTGTAAACAAAACAAAAACATACAAATAATAATGAAATTTCCATCACAAAATGGAAGAACCAACTGGGAAATGACTCATTACGAGTTTCTTAGTCTTACGAGCTTTGTCTTGGGCTGCCTTTCAAGCCACGCATTATCGCTCAACCAAACACTATTAAGAAACTTGGTGTAGATTCCATTCAAAACATTTGTTGCCTCGTAAACCCTACCTACTTAAATTTCTTCGTCGAACAAGTAATCAGTCCCTTCGTCATAGTGTTGAAAGTGCCGCTTTGCAAACGCTTTTCAGCACCTGTGTTTGTTCGGAACATGTGAATTGTTCCTGTAACCGCGCCTATGAAGAATTCAACAGTATGTAGGAAACAACGGAGAGGCTTCTAAGTTTTCTTGAACTTGCATTTGATATTTTTGACGAATATCTTGCCGTGGAGTGGCTTGAGACATAAGCGTGGGTGGAAAGTCTATTCAGTTTAACACAAACTGTCCGAAACAATTAAACACAAAATGTTCTGCCGTCGTGTAAAATAATTTATCAAGTTATCAAAATGCTTCTAGCTTACATTATTTTAATATCTATTTCTTTACTTTAAAACAAAGTTGATTGTTCACATTTAGTTTGACAATCTTGGCAAATTTAAGAGTTTTTCATTCCAACATTATACCCCAAACAATGCTGAATCAATTCTTAAGACGCTTTGAATATCCGACAAGTTATTTATTTTTACGATGAAGAGCGGTTGAAAGCCCTGCTTAAAAGAAACGGGCGCCGTCAGTTAGGTCTCGCGAAAATGTTCATATTATCAGGAGCTAGACATAAAAAAGCTTTTAGAGAATAATGTGACATCGCTAGTACCTGACAGCGTACACTCACTAATGTTTGGACGGGTGTGTGCAGGACATCTGCTTATGTGTGACATCGCTGGAATAGTAATAGGCCTCTTGTGACAATCGTTCGACTTTCCATCCACATTACGTATTCGACGGATGCCTTAGGACCTTACAATAACCCGCTTCGCACCGGACACGCCGATTGTCTCCCGGTTTTTTATTAAATGCTGTATTTTTTTTTATTTCCAGGTTGTGGTGTTATGCTAATGCGGAGAAGGGCCGAATATTTAAGAACTACTATTTCTGAAGAAATTGATTCTCTCGATATTTTATTACAAAACATCTCAAAAAACAGAAATTCCATCAATGAACTATAAGCCGTAGAGCGCAGAACTCGAGTGAATTTTATGGATGACTTCACATAAAAAAACTTCACATTTATGTAATTGTGAATTGCAGTGCATTATAATTTGATGTAATCTTGGGTCTAGAACAAATTTATTTAGCGAGTAAATGCAAAAAAATCTTAGTGATTTCTGACTATTTTTATATCCGTGACCAACTCGTAGCCGTCGCTGAGGTAATAAGGTAATATGTCTGCACTAACAATCAGGCGCACATCACTGCCTATAACCGATTGAATAAATCAGCTTGAGTCTAGAGCCGAACTGCTTTAATTATTTTAACTAAAACCTAAATTGACGGTTATTTAATATTAGAATTATAGGAACCAACAAGACTAAAATGTTGTATTTTTAATAAAGAATCTGATAAATGTTATTAAATTCGTCATCGATGTATCCCTGTCAAATCATTTCAAGTCCAATGCCGTCTCCAGCCGCTTCCTGGTCGCAGCTCTCCCGCGCCTCGCGCTGACAGCCTGACGGACTGATGACAGTCACAACAGTTCACAGCTCCAGTTCTGCGAAGTCAACTCACACCAATACAGTCCCAAAACAAAATCGCTAAAACTTAAGGGGACGACGACACCGCGGCCCGAACTGCGCCGCTCCAAATGTATTCAAATATATGCGCGATTAATTCAGGCTGCATAGCCAACGGGACGGTGTTAGTAGTGGCAGCCAGTCTCACTTTCTACGCCGGATCGATGGGGCCGTGACCTTCAGAGCCTCTTATTTGGTTCCTGAATCGATTTTTTGCAGAACTCTTTGGGAACTGGATCGATTTTTTTAGGAAGCAGCAAGCCCTGCTGGTTCTAAGACTGTGGTCGCGACTGAGTTCAGTGTTCCTACGAAGCGAATGGCCATGACCTTCAAAGCTTGTTTGTTTCCTGGATCGAATTTTGAGGAAACCATCAGAGACGTGATAGATTTAACTAAAGAGTTTGTCGATGCGTTGACAACAGTAGGAATCAGTAATTTCATACAGAGTAGTCTGTGTCCCTGACCTTCGCCACCTGCCGTTCCTAAAACCGAGCTTCGGAGGCGGGTTCAACGGTCGCTGTTTAAAAAGTACGATGTACATCAGACTTTAGGGTACTGAATAATCTGACGGTAAACGTAGATTGTGGCTCGAATGTTGTGTATTACGGAACCTTGAATACTCCTATTGAAGCAGAAACGAATATAGATGAAAATGTAAGTGCCGACAGGTAAATAGCAAGATCATTGTATTTATTATAGATATCTGTTGAAAACATTGGCTTAATGACTTGATTTATCTAAGGACAAATAGTATAATTATGCTAAGGAAAAAATGAATTCATAATATTCTCTCTACTTTGTATTCGTTTTCAACGTAAAATGTTTCGTAAATTTATCAGCAACTCTTTATCAATCGATAAAGGATAACGACTACATGTCATGCTTTTGACATTTAAATTTCAAATTCTATCAGGTTATATGTTGTTCTCTTATTTCTGGCGATTTCCGTGACATAAAGATTACGGACCTGATAGCCTTCGTGTCTGCATACCTAGTTTATCTAAGACCATTTGTATCTTAAGTAAACAACTATTCATAGCACCTGCCCAATATTGAAAGGCTCTATTTTGAATAATAGGACCAGATCTCCTGGAGACTCGGTCAAGGCTGTTATACCTTACATCAGACCTAATGACTATCGCACATAAAATATTCAAGCAAAAATCTTTCCGCCAATGGCAGACACTCAGGCTTAAGTGGGCACTTACGATGTATACCAACTACACGGATGTTTTTTATCTTTACGATTACTGTGTCCCGCGAGATGGCAACTACAAAGGAACCACTAACTATCAATACATCCCTTTATAACGGTTAAGAGCTCCCGTTTTACAGCCAAAGGTTCGCGTTCAAAAGAAAAAGGCGCCCTTGTAAAATTCCTTTTCAGGTCTCGAAGGAGTTTTCGAGTAGCAGTAAAGAGTGTTGGAAGTACAAACATAGTTGTAGATATAGTATAGTGCGGGGCGTAGAGCTCGCGCGCGTGTGTGCGTGCGACGTGACACACGCACACGCGCGCGCTCGCTGTGTGCGTGGAATGCGGTACACGCGACTACGGGCGGTATGATGCGTTCGCGATAAAATGAAAAGCGGGTGACGTCACAGGATGTTTACGAAATGTGTTCAGAATTAGTTTCCTACCTAACTATTACTCTAATTGGTAAGTATAACAGGAACTTTGTTTCTAATCTAATAAATATATTGGACAGCTACAATTGACATCTAAAAGGGTTTTACTTAGATGAATATGGAAATTTCGTAGAACTTCTAAATGTACTCGGGACAATAACCCGCTAAATATAAAAGCTCAAGCTGTCACTTAGTGCACAGACTTCTGACAAAACTTCTGAACAACTAAAGCCTTTACCAGGAACATCCATAATAATAAGTGAACTGACAAAATCAAATATAGAAATTCTACTTGTTTAGCTATTATTAAATACGAGCCGTCGCTACGAATATGTCGGTACAGCGGGCACGCACACATGCGCGCGTACGTGCCGTCGTCTTGGCAACGGGACGCATGCGCGGCGCCGCCCACCGCCCCCCCCCCCCCGCGCCGGCCGCGCTCCCCAGGCCAGACTTAGCACTACTAAGTGTATGGAAGTGAATCTATTCTGTATGATTGGTCATTGAAGATAAGTCGTTTCGCGTTGAGCAGTTTGTGATGTTTTCTTTAATAGGTGTCGCTAAGTATGGGCTCCCCGGCAATGTTATGTCTCATTCTGTTGCGGCTTGATTGCTCTTGAGTAATCAGACGTTTGTGAATGGCTGCACTACGGCTAGTGTCGGTGTTCTTTATTGTGAAGATCATGATGCTACACTATAACGGATGTCATCAAAATATTTTTAAGACATGATCCAGATTTTGTCTCAAAAATTCACGAAACATGTAAATTAATGTGGACATCCAAAATCATATTTTTTTATCAATTTAAATAAGTAAAATTAATTATTAATTTGCTTATAAATTTTCAAAAAAAAAAAACCTTAATACAATAAAACCAGGTACTGAAAAAAGGAAAAGTTTTCCACAAAACTGATACTAGGAAAACAGACATTACGTAAGAGTCCATCGAATAAATGAATATCATATCACCTTACTGAATACAGACATACTTATCAACGTCAACAGCCAGAATGGAACAGTGATAAATATCCAATTAACTGATCACACATTGATATTTAATGACCATAATTGATCAACTGTTGTTTATGTATAAACTATTGATCAATTCAATTTTGTCATAATTGTAGTTTATCACTGAAATCGTTATTGGATGGATTAAATTAATAAATTAAAGTTATTAATTAATTTGTATTGTTTAAAAATTATATGATTGTTGGTTGTGTGTTTATTTGAATTCTTTTTAGTGAAATATCTTTAGAAGATCATTTTAGAATTTATATTTAATTGGAATTCTAATTAGTTTATCTTTTTAAAAATCTTATTAGAAAAACCTCTATGGACTAAAGTTAATATTGAAATCCAATTGTTTCTAATCAAGACATTAAAATCAGTATGGATCCCAGACAAAACGTTCCCAGTACACAATCAATAAAACTGCGTAACACCAGCCAATCATTTAGAACTACGTAAATCAGATACAAGTAATAAATATTTACAAAAAGCAAACACTAAACATACAATAATGGACCGGCGAACACGGGACAACATAACTATAGCAACAGACGGAGACAAACCTATACGAGGAACAGAGATGGAGAGTAACCCACACTGCGAAAACTCCAATACTGTAGACTGGTGTAAAGATGGGAAATTGCACACATACGTTTTCTCGCTGTGTGTGTACGTGAGCCGGGTATGTTTGTGTGCGTCACGGGAAATGCTCGTAGCATGAATGTAGGTACCCGGTTGATAGCGTTTGTCATGCAAGATATGAATCCACTGTCTTGCTAAGGGCTGTTAATATTTTATTTTTAAACGACAGAATTTCGTTTTAAGATTGTGAAGAATACAGTCTGTGGGGCGATTTCCTTTTGATGTACGAGTTATGAGGGATATTCCGTGTTGTCGGTGAGTTGTTAAAGAAATTAGGTGGTAAGTCGGAAAGTTTCTATTTTAAGGCTCTTCCTGAGGTATAAAGAACGACAAACTTTGCCTGCCTTTAGTGCCTGTTATCGGTTTATTTATAAAAACTCACAAAGAGTTTTCCTGAGTTTTGACAAACTGTAAAGCATTTTTACGAATCTCCATCAAAAGTTTTATATTTAAAAAAGTAAATAGAATGACAAACGTCAGAAGTTTTGAAAGGTTTTCTGTGTAGGATACCAAAATATCTTAACTGACTTTGGTATTCATACAGAGGTAATAATATTGTCTGGCGAAAATTACTAACGCTAGGCATAATACTGCATGCTGTTCTCTAGAAAATACAGGTATTGAACTATAATTGTATGGAAATCATATAAAATATAAGTAATTCAGACATTCTCAGATTAAAGTTTTTTATGAAGCATTTTGCCATGATAGATTATATATGAATAGCAGAAACCCCAAACAAACAAATAACATTTATTTAAATTACTCGACACAAGTTTCGTAATCATTAATGAAGTAATAACGAGGCAGTGCAATAATTATCAGGATCCAGAGATTGTTTTGCCTATATTAATAGATAGCCGTAAGCTTTAACCACATCTGAAAGGAAGATTTACAGTAAAGATGTGGAAAAGAGACGCCGCTTTACACCGTGTAGTCTAAAGTCTCGCTTTCACAATTGCAATAGTATTACTTTAACTTGTCTTGGTAGACCCCAGATCTTAAGACCATTACGTTATTTCACGGGACGCCACCATTCTCATTATGCCCATTATAATTATATGTATAATAATTATACGTCATGTGTAATTAAAATAACAACAGCATAGAGTATTTGAGAAAATTATAAGTTAGAAGAAAAACCGTTTGTATTGCGTTATCTGATACGCTTATTATGAGCAGATATTCTGTTTTTTTGTTTAGAAATATTATTCTCGTAATTGAATAAAAAAGTATTTTTTGTAGACGCATCGTCATATTACCTACACACTAATATGTAGGTACACTAAATTTTCTAGACAAGTAATCTTAGTATGATACAATTCTTTTCAATTACATAAAAAAGTACTGCTGCAAGTTGCACGCGCATCAAATTACGATACAGTATTAATAAGTATAATATATGTTATTTAGAAGAAATAAAATTTTATTTCATTTTAATTGTTTGTGCATCACTGGCGTCGTTAAGTTGCTAATAAATATATTATAACTAAAGAAGAAACTATGTCTTAAGTCATTTAATCAGGCAGGGTATTTGAAAACTTAACAAATAATTAAGTAAAGCAAACTATGTTTTATTAAAAACAATGTTTAGACAAACAAACAAAAAAAAACGTTAAATGAACAGCGAACAATTTGTAATAGCCAGCGATAAGAGAATGAATACTCTCAGAGAATCCAGCTTATACCCACAATAAAAATATACCGTATAAGTGAATGAATACTAAACCTAAATTAAGACGTCTTGGTATAATCCGGTCGTAACTCTAAAATGGTACAAACGAGCTAATTCTATATGAATACGCTTATTAAAATGTTATGACGTTCCACGTGTCAGAGTGTGAATAAAACCTAAAAAGAGAACTCAAACCCATTCTACGGAACATTACAAGTTTACGAGGAAATAATCGATCGTAATATGCGACGACACCCAAATAAACATAAACCCGTCTCGCGAACAATCCCGTGCCGATTCATTCACAATAAAGAATGCATTATAATAATTATTTAAATTTAAAACTGTTGTAAGTCTGCGAGCCAGACAAGCGCCGGCCTAAAATAAACACGAAACAAACTTTTATTAAAACGTCTACGAGTCGGTTTACGTGTTTCGCGTAAAAACGAGCTCAAAACTTCCTGATTCAAACTTTGGAACTACTAACGCCATCTCGTATCGAGTAGCGGAACTGCAGTGGTTCGTATCAAAGTCGAGTGCACGCGATAACTGTAAAAACGTAAATATATGATTTAATTAAATAAACCACGTTACAACAATTACGTAACAATGTTAGTGTGAAAGCGTACGTCTGTATTACCGAAGGAAATGAATTCAAATGACCTTGGTTCATTAATGCGGAGTGCCATAAATAATACATGAGGCACATTATCATTGTTTGAAGTTTTAACAGCTTTTTCATTGGTGCTAGCGGTGATGTTCCCACAGTTGCATGTTCAGTCTTTCATTCATACTCAGTAATTATTCTAAATGGATGATTAGTATCGTTTATCATGATGATAGACTGATATATAACAAATTACTTGACGCAAGAGTTTTTGTTTAACTATTTATTTATTCATACTTTGTTTGCGTTGAATTGAATAATTGGAATATTATTATCGTTACTATCACCTTTATAACTTCGGAATGTAATGGATCAGTTAGACTAAGTGCCTTATAAACAAACTGGTAGCTTATGATTTAATTTACGAGCTCTAGAAACAAACCTGTTGGCTTCTAAGTCAACAAGCTCTATAAAGCTCTATAGAAGTCGATATTTTTTACTTACGGTAACTTTTACACACAACATTCTTATTTTTAAATTAAACTTACACATTTATTTCTTTCATATTACTTTTTTTCATACTGCAAAAGGTTTTTCACTGAACACTAATATTATAAAAAATATTTATCGGGCGCCAGTCACAAAAAAAATTCTGTACATTTCAGATGGACAAAAATAAATGAATTCAAAAAAATATATTTCTAAAAAGTTCTTCTTCTAGATATGCGTCTCTTACTAGTAAGGCTTTCGAAATGTACACTTACAGACTACATTAATCTGGACTCGGAAGGTGACCAATGGTAGGCTAGAGGTAGGCTAAAGGTAAGTTAAGGACTAGCAAAAAATATACGACCAAGTATTTCTCACATTTAATACTGTCTTACTAACACTAGTCTAAGTTGTTTTGTATACTAACACGATGGACATAATAATATGTCTGAAATAAATTATTTGAATTTGAATTTTGTTTTATTCTAAAGAGGTGCAAAATATCAAAAACATTAAAACTCAGAAAATCTTTTGAAAAAAACCACTTAAGTTAACTTAGTCTCACTCATATGTAAGTTGCGTCGTAAATTCCACTCAGAGCGAGTGATCCGAGCGGGAGGCGCTTACTTAACACAACTTACCTTACTTATTTTACTTGAGCGCTGAAACTCCACCTGCCGACTCCCGGGAAGATATATATCTAAAGTAATCTAAACTCACATGCTATGTTACTCGAGATACTCATACTATCATATGTTGTTTTTTGTTATTTAGTTTCTAAATAATCTTTTTTCTTTTGGTAGTCTATGTCTCTATGTCGTTAGACCTATGTATTATTTGAGTACGAGGCCGCTTCAACAAAATCTCTCTTTTCAATTCTCAGCATTCTAGTCATGCCTGTGTATATCAAATGTTATGAGTTAAGTTTCATGGACTCAATCTATGAGGAGGAAGTGTTTTTAAAATGTACGATAAATAAATTTAATAAACAGTATTTCTAAGTGCGAGTCTTGCACTTAGAAATACTGTTAACTTACTTATACTATACAACAAAAAAATCAGCAGTATTTGCCTTTCATTATACATGCCCAAATAATGCAGAAATGATATTTAATAATGATTACTTCTAACACCAATTAAAACTGCAATAAATATTTGTGTATTCAAAGTTGAAGTATGAAATCCTTTTATTTTATTGTGCCGAACATATTTAGTACAAATTTTGTTATTTCCCAAATACTTTTATTATTTACGTTTGTCGTTTTCCGTCGGTACCAATTCCTACGTAATAATACAGCTACGATACAGAGGTGTAACTTGATCATTGTTTACTTATAATTAAGGGAGCTTTATTAAAACAAAATGTATGTTAAAAAAAATTTAATGTCAAACCTTCAACTCATCTTATATACCTATAGCTATATTTAATTTAAAGTTTCTATATTCCTCGAGAGCGATTAAATACATTCTCATTTCTAAATAAAATATGGCAGAAGGGTGTGATTTTGTCTTTCTTTGTTATATGGGTTCTAATATCAGAAAAGCATAACTTGCAAGCTACAGCTGTTTTCAAAACAAAAGCACGTAACTTAGTACAAAAACTTGACATGAAATATAATTTACTAACAGTTATAGGTAATTTAACTGGTCGTTCTTAAATAACTTTATAAATAACGTACATATTAGTGTGATTATACACAAACGAAGGCCGGCATTGTTCACATCGATTTGCGAGAGTCGCGGTGCGTGAAATGAACGAAAATAACCACCCATACGCACGCCGCACACCGCCCGGGTACCGTGCGTTAAATACACCGTGTACTTATGTACACAGAGTACTTATGTACACAGGGTACTTATGTACACAGGATACTTATGTACAGGTCGAGGCTCACGTAGTGCGACACCAATACAGGCCTTTTTTAACGCCGTATTGATGAATTTATTGGTCGTGTTTGTTTATGTTAAATTGCAGAGTAATGAGTTTTTTTTTTCGGTTGATTTTTCTCTGGATTTTCAATAAAGGGCGAACTTTAATTGTGTTTACTTTAATTAAATCTAGCTGAAAGACTTGCACTAAATACTATGAAATTGGTATTACCGTTGTTATAAAGAAATCTACAGAAAACTCTATTTTACAGTCTACAATAAAGTAAAAATTTAAACCTAATTTTTAATTAAATTTTCTCTATACACATAAGAAGCTCATTGAATAACTTTTTACCTTTATAAACGAACCAAAGGTAAGTTTTACTTGTTTATAGAAAAAGTTTTTAACTAAATTAAGACCAGTCCATTAAGACACATCCTAACCCAATTGTAACAAACGTATTTTGATTAAACCATACCACAATGACCTCTTAAGACTTAAGTCCTACATATACCTAGTAACAAAGACGTAATGTTAGTGTATGCATCTCATATCAAAGTGCAGTGTCGTTTGTCGGTAAGTCGATGCGTGAAATGAAACGACGGCGACTTGCCGCGCCCGTTGCCCTGTCTGACTCGCGTACATTCAGCATCAGAAGTCGGTTATCACAAACCGATTTACAAAGTGTCATTAATTTCTATGACATGTAGGAATTGGTGCTTAGTACCAGGTGTCAAACCTATTATGTTACCTAATAACACAACAGTAATTCATTGAATTCTATTGTGTACAGTTCGTTTGAAAATTTTAATGTGTTAATCAATTTTTGATGCTGACCATACGTACTTACCGCTTACTTAGTATGGTATGTCGAGTTATTTGGTGCAAATACTTCGTTACTTGTATTTAAGGCTTTTAGATTTTATTGCAAAGTGTGTTGACGAAAATTACTTAGACCTGTTTTAATGGTCAGAAGTTCCTAGGCCTTTAGAGATGTGCATGTCTTAATGTTTCTGAAAATTAATTCAGACGTATGATTTAAATGAAATGGTTTTGGATATAAGATAGACAGTTACTTTATATAACATGCTGTTTTCAACTGAATCAGATAAAACTGAAAACTGTCCTCAACTGAACGTGTATTCTAACAGTGTTTCATTCAACCTTTTACAGATAAACGAAATCACGTAACAATCCACAAACAACTAACCTTAAAAAAACTACCAAAACAATGCAAATCAATCCTTTAGTTTAAAAGCGAAATTTCCATTATTTTACGTTATACATAATATAAGTATGACAGTAATAAATCCGGGTGTTTCGGGGAATACAATTAAAACGATCCTGGCAATCCGTGCTGCATCGGCGGGCGAAATTATAAATTCCGTGGGAACGTCGGCAGGTGGCGCCGTAATCGCATGAAGCCTCCCGAATCATACCAAACCGACCTGCGCCAACTATACGTAGAGACTAGCTAACCTAACAGATGCGACGGTAAAAACTCGTCTAGGTTAATTAATTTGAATAAGAATATGTTCACTTCCACTTTTCATGTGATTGTGGTTCTGTGTCGTTGTCGTGTTAGATTTGAAGAAGCCAGCCAGATATCTAGCTCTGAAATTACATGTACTATGATGAATAGACATTCAAATGGATAATATTCCAAGCCATGGATGTATTTAGTTGGAGGCGTTGGAGCTACTGATTCACAAGAATTTCATTTGTAATTTTGATTGGGTGCTGTATCTCTGATAGATAATCCTTTATTATGGCGACAAAACTCACAAATCCTTTTATACCAGAAGAGGAATCTGAAAGATAACGCCCGATATCTCTAAATTCTTCCTTCATGCTTGAATCTTCATCAGTTTCTCTTTGGCTGTTTTTGAGGAGCTTCCAAGAAGTTTACTTTTGAGCTCTCTGTACCAACGGTCAGCATACGGTAACTCTAAGACCAGCCTTTACTCGAATTGCGTTTTCTTCTTTCTCCACTTCCTGCCTACCTCCACATCTGCCTGCTTGCTCTCTCGTATGAGTACGTATAATAGCGGTGAGGCGACTATTTGCACAGCGCGCGCCGTGAAATAACACGCCGCTGATAACGCGACCCGACACATAGTTACTATTGTTTTTGTTACCTTACTATTATTATATCATTGTAGATGCTCAATTCTCGGCTATATGTTGGTATGTCTATCAAAGACTGGAGAGAAGCAATTCTGTTCGTTCTCTGTTCTTCCGCCTCTAAAGTTAGGTTTGTCGCTTTTGAGGTTTCTGATGGTTGGGGTAAAATTAGTCTAGCATGTTTGTAAGCTTTGCCAAATTACATTGCTACCATATTTTCGTTTTCTATAACTGAATACATTATGTTTTGTCCTATAATGTGGTGAGGTAATGGCTTGTATAGCTAAACGCGTGTCATAAAGCAATAATAATAACACCAATTTGTAAAATAACGTCGGCTAGCGTTTTTTCAATTAAATTGAACAAAACAAATTTGCCGTCAATTTGCCACCGGGGATCGGCGGCATACTTCTTTGATCGCTGGCGGTCCCATAACGTTATTACGTCCTATTTAATTAACAAAAAATACTTTTGTTCTAATTGCCTAAATCACTTACTAGCGAAGCATATCGTTCCACCCCTAGGGGTCACAATCAGATCGTGACACCACCCCGGCGCGGGTTCCGGTGGCGCGGCCGCTGATTGGCCGCCGCGGTGACGTCACATCCTGTCATACTCGCGGGGTATAGTTATGACGCCGGTAATAGGTTCGATATTTTCGTGGACACGCTTATTTGACGGTCGTTTAGGGGATTAGGTACTTTTTGACCGTGTGAAGTTTACTAGCATTGTTGGAAGCTAATTATAATTTCATGGTACTTTAAAAAAATAACTTTTATTATAAAAGAAACTCTAGAACTTCATACACCGTCTATTAGGACCACCAACGACGAAAATCTCGTAACCAGGACTAAAAACAAAGAACAATAAATAGAACAACACAAGGCTGGTTAGTAACAACGTTACACAAAAACAGGAATACATTACAACAACAGGAATACATCTAGAATTTCATCGGCTCACTTGGCATTACACAAGAACTACACAGTACCCAACTATCGAGTAATTCTGCTTTTCTCAAAACCACTACGCATGACACAATACATTACCATTCGCACATTAGATACCTCCTGTATAAATTTACTGTTTTTAGAACACCCCCACTTTTCCCCATCTTTGCATAATTGAAACGCGTGAAGATGTAACTGGACTCTAATTAAATTACAATCGATGATGTGTGATCTAATGTTCTGAAGTTTTATATTACTATATCACTTTACGCAAGTTCTCTTCACTTAAGTTATGGTGGTGATTTGTATGGAGAACGTCTTGTTGCAACGGAAATTGCGCGTAGAGAGATTAAATTGATTGATATACCAATAATTTTATTTCTTATCTGATATCGGGAATAGAATCTATAATTTTATCATCATCATTAGCACATAAGTAATAGTCACACATGGAATAAACTTTGCATATTGATTTTATTCGAAAAAGCTAGAGAGACGCAGGCAAAAAGTGCTAGACAGCAGTAGACCATGATATGCTGAGTTGATCAATTGAATATTCCATGGAATGCCAGAATGCAAAATTGGCACAAATAAGAGCGGCAAATAAATGAATGCAATGACCGAGTTTTATTATGATCGAATTCCACAGTCATTAAAATCGATATGAACTCATACGCATTATAAAGTACACAAGCTCAAGCTACATAATCCTTCCTGGATGTATGACCATGAGATGCCGGCTCTCAAACCGCATTAGCGATGCCAGCTGACCAGTGAGGCGAAAACAAGCCTCCAACAAAAACTGCAATAAACGAATAATTTCCAATACTTTAGTGCGATCATCAATATTAATAGATGTACTAATGTTACAAAAAACCTGCGTTTTACGACACAAATCAAGGTAGTGAGCGGTAATGAGACAGGTTACTGACGCCGCGTTACACACAACACCTTCCTTTCGATTTGCCAATTGTTCGCAGGTTTAATGTATTTCCTTTGCACCTCATGCTTTAATTATTACCATTTTTTTGTAAGCATCAGTAAATGCCTAGTGTGAAGAGGACGAATAAATACTCAACGGCAATACGGCATTACCATGTTGAAACGTTTCTATACAGTTAATAAAAGTAATTAGGCCTGGTAAATAATATAGTCGAAACTATAACACACCTTTGATACGTTACTGAGTTTTTTGAGTTAGTTTCTAACTTAAAGTCTTCTGACAATGTTTTTGTGGCAATAAAATTTACGTAGGTTCCAAATTTTAAAATTCATGTCCCGAAAGCATTTCCCAACACACTCTTTCAGAATGATAAGGAAAGATAAAACCCCATATTCGGCAATACCCACCTTTATGGTCGAAAACAACAAAGTGACACAATTAAATGTTCTTCAAACGGTAAAAAGCCAATGAGCCCACATACTTAGTTGATAATACATTCTACGCATGTTGTCCTGAGAACGATACGGACATCACACGCCGACGCAGCCCTGGACTCGAATGTTAAATATTTATGAGCATTTTCTCCGAATATAACTTACTGTCGTCGTACCTGAGTCGTCAGGCCACAGTTGAGGTGTAGACAAGTTTCTAACGACGCGTCGTGTCAAAAAACCCAGCAGTCAATTGTTAACAGACCATTGGAAACTTCTGCCTTTTAAACGGGACTATAAGCGAGGCACGTTCAGGTAACATATCTGCACGGATACTGGCAGGCAGATGATAGATGAAACCTATGTCAAATGTACTATAATGGCAATCAGTCATATCGGAGTACATCTCAGGTTTATGCAGTGTATGTCGTTTAGTCTCTCACCATGACATGCCGCATTAGGTGGCAATTACCTGGACGAGGAAGTCATGGCATATAACGATGATCCGATGTTGAATATCGATAAGGTATCTTATCAAGTCGATCTATATCAAGCAATTAACCGCTTCCCGTACTACGCCTGCCAGTACATTCTCACAGTTAAAATTCTTTTCTGCAATTACTTCACGGCTAACCCTTATAACCGTTTCGAAAGACAGTCGGTTAAAAATATCAAAAAGTGTGGGCGCTTAGCTGGTATTTATGTAAATGCGATGCAAATGCATGTATCAGTGGATCGCGGGGGACGCACTTCCTTCCGAGGTAATTATGCGTACGCGCCGCGATGTGACGCCTGTCGTAACGATAAACCTACGTACTGACACTAGCGTTACGATACCTTTATCTATGACAAATACGACACCAAAAACATTACTTCCCAATTTGAAGATAACACAAAACCCATAAGGTACACAGGGTCCACTGGTTTTCATAAGGTTCGGCAGCGGACATGAATTTGAACGATTTCTGATTTGATAAATAAATATGCAACACATTAATTCCAGCGAGGCCCTAGCCTAGTTGCATCGTGATTGAAGATTTACTGCTGAATAACCAGCCATAAAGTTGTGTCTGTGTAGGAATAAAATTAATTGACAAGGTTTTTGATCGATGTTAACATTATTTTAAGTAATATTCCAATAACTGCAAGTTCTTTTTTAGTTCCATATCGTCTGTACTTTTCTGACGCTGGCTTATCTTGTAGATGAAATTTTCATCAGGAACATTTTGAGCCTAATCCTCGATAGCTTCCTAAGAGACGACATAAAATCGAAGTCTCCCGTCCCCTCTAGATGCGTATCACGTCCCTGTTTAATATACATGGAACTAATTGCGAACAAAATACATGCCATAAAACTATATGCGCCTGCAGATAACAGATATATGGATCGCGATCAGATAGCGGAAGCTGTCGATGGCACTTATATTACTTTGTCTCTAATACTTGACAATGGGTCTAAGTCGTACCAATAGTGAACGAAATCCTAGTAACATGTATGCTATGCCTACGATTACTACTGAGATAATATTCAAGTTGAGTGAATGTTTAAAACTCACTTTTTTTCTGAATTAATATGATTTGCCTAAGTCATATTGGACGCTCATGATTATATCACATATTCGTAATTTTATTGTTCTTTTTTCTGCTCCGACTTTTATGTAAAAAATATGTTTGATTAGATTCATAAAAAGACAAAAAGTTTTACAAAATCTCCAAAAACCAAAGCATTGTACCATAAAATGTAAGTTCAATACGTATTCACTGCAGTTTTCGGTGGGTGTAAAATATAGTGTGAACTGAATGCTAAATCTATCAGCTTATTGCAAACATAAATCAATATGTACACAGTATCGATAATCACGGCACCTTCCTACACTGTATATCAATTTATATGAAGCACGTAAACGCCAATTATAATGCTGTTGAGACGCTAGGACTGCTACCGAGTTCCCACTTTCTCTCAAACCATCTTAAACGGGAAGACCACTTTTCTAATACTTTTAGCTATCTAGATTTGCATATAAATAAACTATCTGTTCGCTATTTAACAGGTATCAGGCTGGATATTTATAACTAAACCGTGACAGATGACAAGTGGTCTGTAAGTGGAAAACCAGTGGGTTTTCAACCAGTTTCAAACTCGTTCGGTGTTTATTCATGGAGTGATTTGTGTTATATGAATGCTGCTTGAATATTTACCTCGGCATGAATTGTTGATGTTGTAAAGATAGATAATGGGTGTTACGGTGTTATCGATAACGGCTACTGTGCTGTTGGTTGCTTGTGAAATGTCGCTTCGAACAAATAGAATTATGATGCTATTTTCTAAGGGAATGTGGTTATTTTCTACAAGGATAAAGATGGTTTTTTTGGGTCAAATATTTTACTTAGTATCTCATGTTTATGCATTGATATTTTCGTATAATAATGAACATCTTACTACTTTTATTATATGCATTAACAACGGTTTCCAAAATATTTTCCTAATTGCTAAATGTCCAACAGTTGTTTTAATCCTGTTCACACATTTACCTTGACAACAACTTACTATTTGGTAACTTAATTCTCGCCAAGTATGCTAAACTATTTCCAAACATGTTATTTATAAAATAATACACTTAACATTTCAAACACTGTATTAACGTATAATACAGTCACTACCGAACCGCGGGGCTTATTAACAAAAACAACATAATTTCGCGTCGGCACGGAAAACTGTCGTTCGATATTAAGTTAAATAGCCCAGTTAAAGTGGGAACTATACTGCCGTACCGTAAAACATTAGGTTAGGTGCGTGATAAACGGTTTTTCAATTTTGTTGTGTGTTATGATTAGAAGGCTTTTTACCCAATTGTCTGAGAAGGAGGATAATGTTTTCTGTTCAGTACCTACTACTGAGCGTAGAGATATCAGGTGTGATAGATTACATTGATTAGATTTATTTATTTCACTCTTTCAGGGAACTCACCTTTTTCCATCTTGTCTCTCGACGCAGCGAAGAAAATTGAAAAGTAGGTATCTAAAACTGGACTCTCCTTTTAATTTTTTGTGATCATAATACATCACAAAAACTAGCTGTTACTCTTGACTTTTCGATTTTTTCCTCTGACACAATCGGTTAAAAGTAGCATATGACTGTGTGTGAGAAATTGGTCTAGCCGTGGAAGAGTGAAAAATCTACCCCCCCCTAACAAACTTTCGCGTTTATACTATTAGTAGGATGATACCAATACTACAGAAATAAAAAGTATACCTACCGTCAGGTATTCAACCTCTTTGAGTACCAGGCGCGCAGTTCTTCAAACAAGCTATAAACAATATTTTCGGTCATCGGCTGGTGTCCCAGTTAGAACAAAAGCTTGTAATTAAGCGGCGTGACGGCGGACCATGAATGCGAGCGTTACTCCTATTATACCGTAATGGTGTATAATAACTGGTGTTTGCTGCCACACTGTGCTTTATGGGTCACCTATTACGTCAGTATGGTGCCCTGGTACTTTTCATCAGCTTTTTTCTAATATCCTGAACACAAACACATACTTTACCTTGCGGGTTTTTTTTTTATGTATATTTCTTATTTTGCGCCTTTCTGAGACATGTGACCTAAAGAATAGTATCAACACATCAGCCCTATTCAGTAGAACCCCGTGTATATTTAAGGAAAAAAAAAATACTTTTATCAACTTTAACTCCACACTGAAGGAAACAGGATCAGAGGTGGTTTTAACAAAGAGATTCATCACGTTGGATCTCCCAACAAAACATCTGACGATCACAATCTCATGATCTATTGACACATATCCCTCAAGGTCTTTCTTTTCACTGGCTTTGCGTATTTGTCTAGGAATCTGATAGTTGTATCACTTGTGACCTTATTCCTATTGTTAGATAGATGTGCATCATTTGGTTGTATTTTCTTCAAAAGGGTGATGTCAAGGGGTCAGGACAAAATCTTCGTTCAGGCATCCTGTTTGTCAAGGACTTTAACTGCCAATCAGTTAAGATAAAATATCTACTAGTGTATAGAATATCTCTTAATTTAGAAATATACCTATAATAAACTGAAAAGTTATTTAACGTATGCTTGAGGAATAAGACAAAAAAGTAAATTAGCGTACTTATCATTTTAAACCAGGTAGGTACCAGACTATCATAACATTGCAACGTATAAAGTCTGACTACTTAGGCATCTAATGCTAGTCTCGCGAACAATAACCAATTTTCGTTGTTTAATTTGCATACAAGTGCCTGCGTCGTTCTATTGTTATATTTTCGGCGTATCAAATCAAATTATTCAGAAGTTTGGTATTTATCAAAGGATTGGTTGCTAGGCATAGCATTTATTCTTTGTTTATGAGATCGATTTACACAATAAAAAATATAAAACGAAGAAACTAATAAGAGCCAGATCTTTTTTTTCATGTTGGCGGTTTTTATTCAATTCGACCAGATCCAAATAGCCAAATCTTAGAACATTCTGTTTAATATTTTAATAGATTTTTGATTCTAAATGGAGACCTCTAATTTCCAAAGTAGGCTTTGTCAGTCACAACACAATTTTCAATTCACTTCAATACCTTCAATCCAGAATTCTAAACTACAGAAACACAGGCGTCAATCCACACTCCAGGACAGCAAAATTGGAGCCAGCCCAAGATAGGCACACCAACCGAAAGATCGCAATCACAACGGCGGCATCGATAACGTATCAACAAAAGCTAACGTTAGTTCGTTTGTCCGTTCGTTACTCGGTTATTGCGAGGGGTCGCCGCCATAAATATGCATGAGGAACGGAGAGCCCATATGCTGGTGATGGGAACTGTTGACGATGACTGGATACTTCTACTGCTGATTTCGTAAGTGGATTAGTTTTCCTAATCATTATGGAAGCACTCGTTGTTTTAGGATTGCTGAGCTGAAAGTCAGTGGTTTCAAGTTTTCTTCTTTTAACGAAAATTGCTCAAATTATTTAAAGGTAAAGTTTTCGAATGTGTGTGTGTGTACTATCAATTTTGCTATGGATATTTTAGCTAAAATAATATGAAATTTTCTTTCTTCCCCATATGGTCCCATATGCCTAGCAGTGGGACGTATATGGGCTGGTTAATTGTTTTACTATTAATATAATTTGAACTTAAAATATTTACCTTTGAATTCGCGGTTGGTAAAAAGTATTCTACAAGATTATTATACACATAAATAGTTTTTCAAATTATCTCAGCTTAGTTCTGATTGCTTTTAATAACTCTTTAGGATTGCCTGAATTTAAATGAAGCTCTTATTCATTAACTTACTTAAAAATCACTTTAACAACTCACTTTACTTCTATTACAATCATAAAATAACGAAAGAAAAAACCATGGATGACAAAACTATAGAATATACGAATTGTAGGAATATTTTTTAGGCAAAATTAATGTGTGTAGACTGTAGGTACATTACAGCAGCAACAAAATCGAAGCTTGAACCGCAATACTGAAGCTTAACAATCGCAGCGTATAAGAATTTCTCAAGATTAATTATTCATAGGTTGTGGCGTACTATGACGAATAAATTTGCTTCCATTAGCACACGGCGAGTGTTAAATACTGTGTTTGTAGTATTTGTTTAATACACGCGATTGTTACTATTGTGACGTCATTAGAGAGCTTTATAGATGCTCCCGAGGAATGCTGGCTGTGAGAAAACTGATCGATTAGCGTGTTTTGTTGTAGTTTTATGTAATGCGTTCAAGGATATCTCGTTTTCTATTTCCAAGTATATTTAGAACTCATATTTTTTATGTTTAATTGCAGTTTTACAAATATTTCAGCATCGACAAATTAGATTTAACTTTCAAGAACATAAACTATGAAAGTGACACATTAAAGTAGGCCTAATGTTGTTAGCTATGACTGTGTTAAATAAATAGCTTAACTACAGTAAACAAAAAGTTGAGCATGAAAACTAGTTCCCAGTATGTCTAATCATCCCAAAGACTCACAAATAATTAATAGACAGTGATCCATATTCGTACAAATTCGAATAAATGTCAATTATGATAATTACTTGATATTAGCGCCATCTACCGTCGAATAGCAGCAGCGCACAATCATATCACGCGTATTACAGTTTAACGATCACGCTCAAGCGATTCAATTTACTAAAATTAAAATAATAACTAACTTATAAATAAATAATTATTTAACCTAAAATCGGCCTTCACATGTGAGGCACAACAGACCGTTGAAAAACGAAACAGATACGAAAAAAAGTAAAAACAAGGGTTTTAAAAAAGCTCGCCATGTGCGTCTAATTTTATTCCCCTGTTCACTGGTTATGAAATGATATGCAAATATATGCGGCGCGCGAACGGCCTGTGTGAGCCGGTGCGGGGACCGTGTGGGACCAGCCTTCGATTGACAATTGAATGTTATGATGGAAAAAAAAACGGTAAAGGTAAGTAGGCCTAATTAGTGGAAATATTTTTTTATTATTTTGCGGGAAATTGTGAACTGCAACCCAATGTATGACTGTTAATACTTTTAAATTAAATAAAATATAAACTGACAAACATTTTTTTATCTAAAGTTCTACGTGATTATTAGAAAAACAAAAAAGAAACCATAATTAAAACGCAATAATGTTCTAAAAACTGAAGGTAAAGTGCAAGATTATTATCGGCTAGCCTAGGCTATTCACAAATGCCGTCGGCTCCGTAAAACATAGTCTTGACATAATAATTATATTCTATTTGATCTTTTCCAGTATTTGATTTTGTAATTATAAACACCTACCTGTAGGTGCTCAAAGACAAAATTTTAATAAATAATATCCCTATTACAAAAGGGGAACTTTAGTTCACATATAATATAATGATTTAAAATCATGAAAATTCCTCGTAAACGTTATAAGGATAAAAACAAAAATGTACCTAGTTTGTGAAAGACAAGTTTCGACTTCACAGCTTATAGAAAAAGGCTTAATTAGTTTAATGCAAATCAGTACAGGGGAAGAAAATGGGCGATATCGTATTAATGAAAAGGGAAGAACGGTGATGATGACAAATGATAAAAAGGAGGTTTTTATCCAATATATCTGGAGAATTGGCATTATATCTGCAGCTATAGCATTGGTGTGAGTAGTCTTAAATGCCAATTCTCAGGTACTATATACTGTCCAGTTATCAAAAAATCAGCTGTTCAAAACTGATGTTGAAGGCAGACAAGACGTAAATCCATCAGAGCGTGTCAGCAGTAACGGACCGTCGAAACCTCCTGCTTTATATTCACGCCGAGTGCGACCACTAAACTGGATGGCCATAACCGTAGATTAAGAATACTTAACCGTTTACTGTGCAATCCGCTCCATTGTCTCGAATTCCTGCATTTGTGTCCAGAATGACGGCAATTAGTTCAGTTTGTGTGTTACTGTACGTTGTTCTGATTGTTTCGTGTCTTTCTCCTATTTGTTTGAATATGAGTCTTGTGAGCGGCCGAAATGCTATAGCTATTCCCAAAGCCGGCGACTATTATGCTACTAGTTTTATAAATTAAACTTTTTTTTTGTCCAGTCGATACAATTTTGCCGGCCATCAAATCATTAAAAGATGTGTAGTTGAATCGCTACACGGCGAAATATATCTTTCTTATTTGCATCAATCAAACAAATAAATATTTTTTTTAAAGTTTAATGAAGCTCTCCTTAAAGTTAGCGACAGTTCTCTTTCCAGGAACTGTGTCTGAATACATCTTGAAAGTACAACATTACTCAAACTCCGCCCGGCTGTCCGCCGCAGCTACTCATCACAGTATTTTCCTAATTTCTCGAATATATTAAAGTAATTTTTTAAAACTTTCTGTTTGTCCGTCCCTCAGGTGGGTCCGTTTTTAATTTTTCCCATTTATTAATTTCCATCTTGACGTCTTCGTAATATATTCTGTAACGGTCCGCAAATTGAAAAGTTACGGCGGTGCGCGAATTGATACGTATTTCTCATTTGAATAATGCCCAAAATAATTAAAAGTAAAAATCTGATGTCTAATGCGTCTACGGATTTTTTGTTACTTATGATTTGGGTTTCCCTCCTGGAGTTTTTTATTGGCGCGAGAGGTACCAAAAATACGAAAGATATAAATACTCTAAGAATATAAATAGTGTACTTATTAGGTGTAGAAATAGATAAAAGTCAGCAATGACGGGTATTTGCTCTAGACATGTTTATATCTCATTATTTTATTACTTCTGTGCAATGTGATGTTAATATCTATAAAAGAAAATATCATAACTATATAATTTAGTAATATGAATCAAATATCATTAATTGCAAACAATTTACTAAAAGCTCTCATTACAACGATAAATTGCAGAGCAATCTTTTAATCTTAGTAGAAACAAATCAAAGTGCATTACTTGTTAGTTCGTCTACTTGCTAAGAGAGGGCGCTGTTCATTACCATATCAAGCCTTGCGCCCGCCGCAATTAGCCTCGCTTCCAACGAATGTAAGCTTTTTTTGTGAAATCCTCTTAATTTGTATCTGGGTTACCTAATAGAGGTTTGTGGTTTTCCCTTTAATCTATTTTGGCTGTTGAGAAACTTATTAAAGTTATATGCGCATATAAATACTACTTGTTATTGTTTCTAAAAGCTAGCTATTAAATTTTATTTGAGTACGTACCTACACAATAATAGAAATTGTTTAATCGTATCGTACATATGTATCTTGTTATTTTATTTTTGTTTAAGTGTATTATTATTACAGGCGTATAGCTGCGAATTGTTTTAATTAAATGCCGAAAACATGAAGCAAACCATTACAGCTTTGATTAACCAAAGAACATTAAAAAAATATATTTAAATGTAACTTAATACATAATTCAACGCATAAAAAACGTATTTTTTTATTATTTACCCATAAAAGGGTTAAATCGTTAGCAATGGCAACACCACCTTAATTTTCTCCAGTATTTTGCAAGTAACTGAATGCAAATGCTAAGACATTAGCGTGTAAAGATAAGAAATAGGATTAGGACAGTTTTGTGGCACGCGACGCCATCGCCGGGAATTACACAGGGGACTTAATTGCTGGTAATTAACTGTCAATAGAAAAGGCAAGATTACGTCGCAAAGATCTATAGCGTGAAGATGTTGTTCCAAAGTTTGGGAAATTGTTGTTTTGAAAAAAGGAAATTAAAATGTATAGAAGCTTATACGATATTTAAGTAATTCTTTAGTTCTGATGTTTTGCGGCAGCATTATTTCTTGTAGAACGGGGAATTGAATATGAATATGATATTGATACAATTAATAAATTACCAATACTAATTGCTCAAGTATGGTGTATCCAACTACAGTTATTATGGCTACAATACATTTACTCGTTCTGTTTCCTTCTGTTATTATGTGCGTATTTCTGTTATTCTTTTCTCTATAGGGAAGCATGACAATCTGGTTTATTATTGTGATTTAAACAATCCGTATATTAAAGGGCCATCTAATGACTGATATGATGAATGGACAGAAGTAATAATGACAGTCATCACAGCTGGCAATAACAATCCGCAAGTTACCGCCGGAAAGTCAAAATCAGTCGGCTAAATTATGTTCTATATCAAAACACAACATTTTTATTCTTCTACACTTCAATTGTTGGAAGAAAAATCTGGATGTATATAGCTATTTCTAACAAACAATAGAATACAAAATCTTTTTACAATAAATAATGGTAATTGATTAAATTCCTCAATACACACCTAAGAGGTTTTACGACTATCAATAACACACTTACTTAGACGAATCGAATGCAAATAAAACACATCACAACCCTTTCATATGCTCAAAGTACCCTCTTCATTCCCCTGGAGTTTTATCAATAAGCGGGGAAAAGGAAAAATTGATAAAATAAAAAGAATAAGGTAATAACAATAAAATATAACGGTTGGTATAAATTTCGGATGCCCTGGCCGGTGGCCAGCGGGCAGGGTGCATACGTAACGCGGGGACTGAGTGTTTCTCTAATTCGGGAACAAGATGGATTGGCTCGAGCCCGTGGTCGCTGTTCTCGTGTAATTTATCAAGCATTGACTCCTATTGTTGTTTTGTTTATTCTGGTTATTTGGGAGATTGCTGTGGTTTAATGTGTGTACGGTCCGGAAGTGTAGTACTCATAAGCGTAAAGATAGTCAAACATATTATGATACAAGGCATACATGGCATTAATGCATGCCATTTTGCTTGGAACATGTGTAAACCTATCAAACTTTCAGACACCTTTGATAACTTTGACATGATTCATTATTATACTCTCGTCATTCATTACTATAAGAAGTACCTACATCTACTCTGACATTAAGATTTTGCATATTTTACATAGTTATTGTTACTTGGATTAGTTTATTGATTGGCTTTAATGTAAAGCTCAGGCAACCATCGTTTTTGGCTGCTACCTACATATAACCTACACAAATCACGAATACAGTTTCAAATAAACAGCTCCCAGTTCAAACTATCTTTTAAAATTCCCTTTCGCTCCCTCTGTTATCTTAACATCACTCCGCTCAGCCGTAACTCATTACCATCTAAAAGTAAAAAGCCCGTATAAAATAGATATCGGTGCAATACCGAACGACCAAGCAGGATCTATTGACGTGTAAATATTTTTGTTTTTTTATTTATGGCCACCCCGTGTCCGGCGGAGTGTTTACTCTGGCAACATCCCCCGCAGTTTGTCAAAGAGACTCGATGTTAACGCATGAACGGTAATGATGTTTTATTATTTACATTTTTATAGGATACGTCTTGTAGGTATTTTTCTTAAGATATTTCTGTTTTCAGAGTATTTTTGCCCACATTTTTTGCTACCAAATTTAGACGATGTTTTTCTAATCAGTAAACATTAATGGAAATTAAGCTGTTATACAAATAAGCATTAATTAATGATTTAATCCAACTAGTGAACAAAACTTAGGTCTATTCTTAATTTACCGCTGAAGATTAAAAGCCTAGTTAAACTTGGCTACCATTTACAACCCTGACCAGCAACACAATACGAAAACTGTTCACAAACAAAATTAACACAGCCATCCCATATCTTCAGATGCCCTAAACCGCAAGAACCAAATTAAAACGTAAAACTTAATCGCCACCAAAAACGTTCACCGAAAACCATTCGTTCTTATCAAGCCATTCTTTCGTTTAATCTAACAAACTTGTGTTGCCAAATTTTCTTTAGGAAAACCACTGGAATAAAGCGTGTGCCTCATTACACCGGGTCATCAGTATGCATAATAAATTAGTTTGAGAGCCATCTAGCGCCGAACGGCGGAACTAAATAATGGTGAAGCAAAATGTGGGGAGATGGATTGCTTTGCGGCTGTGACGAATGGCCCGAGCTTTGATACCGTTTTTGTTTTGTATTGTTATTTGATATTAATATAATACTGATCGGAATTATCATCAGTTATTATCAGATCATGAGATGCGACTGACGCCATTTTTGGAGTTGGGTACCTATTATGCACAATACTACCTTTTAGGATAGCTGGAAGATTTATATCTTTAGTTTTTAATTATTATCGTAAAAGGGAGTGGCAAGCAAGTTCATGTTTTTAGATTAAGCAATTCGGTACGTGTTTTTACAATTTGAAAATTAATCACCATTCACAAGGTTTTCCGAATCGATTACATATTTTAGTTTAATCGAGCACTTTGGTAGGTAAATTCAGTTAACATTGAAGACAATTTATTAAATGCAGTTAAAGTGAGGTTTTAACATATACTTTTTTGTTATAATATATTTGAGAGGCTTTTTATGACATTTTTATAAGAAATTAAGGAGTGAAAACAGACATCTACATTTATAACAATATTTGTGTAAGGAGGTACCTAAACACCTTCAAGTTGCAGACATTTTAGTTGAAAATATCTTACTAACAGACGTAATTAAATACTGTATTTATCATAACGACGACATAACCACGGCTATTACTTCAGATTCACCACAGTACCACCCTTAAAGTATCACAATTTACCACACATCCACACACTTGACAAAAAGCTACCCCCAACCTTAATGCCCAGAGAATTGAGTTTAGTTTTGCTCGTGTAAAGTTTTCGGGACCGCAGGAAAATTTTGGCGAAAGCGTGTAACGGAACAATAAGTAACAGGCGCGAGATGGCGCTACTGTCGATTTATCATGGAGTTAGTTTATGACAAGTGACCCGTCTTCGCCAGACGGTAGATGCTTTTTACTGAGCTCTTACGTCGGTGGAGGTATGTAGGGAGGCCCATGTTTTGGGGAAAGACAGGACAGTTTTCATGCAACGACTTTTGAGCAAAATGTCTCCGTTAAACTGTAACCACCGCGGTTAAAAATGTTCTGTAGAACTTCATTGTGTTTTCCAGAGAAGTAATGAGACACAATAGCAACTTTTTTTTATGTTTAAATATTTCCGGACAAAAATCCACATTTAGGAAATTTCTTATAATCATTTTCGACCTAAATAATCTTCCGTACATTCGAAGATTAACAAAAATGCAACTACCTACAAACTTACCTTTTAGGGTTAAAGTCGACAGTCGTCTTTTTAAAATGAAGAAAAGAATAAATTTCTCACTTTCCAAAGTGTTGCTTCTAGCATCCCTCGCTGCCACAGACTATGGTAATGAGCAGAGGGCCCGGTTTTTGCTCTCATCCCTTGTACTTGTACCCTCTTTGAATGTTGGCTGAGTGTCGAGCACGCAGTATTGTTGGACTCAGAAGGATTGATGTGTTGTGCTGGCAAAGCTGTTTGGAAAGTAGGTTGAAAAATAAGAGACACAAAAGGTAAGGAGTTCAAAAAGTTGGTATATCTTTGAATATTGCTGATTATGTAACAAATGATCAGCAAGAAAATCTTGTAATAAAAACATTAAAAAACAAAATTTACATGACGTAAAACGATATATTTTTATCTTAGTAACCTTTCAACTTCTTGAAATCGATCTTAATTCTGTTCGTCCACGATCATATTTGTTTGCGAGTATCTCCGAGAGTTGATACTAAATAATTATATAGTAGGTCCACTGCAAAACAAACTAGAATAGATAACTAATCAAATCAGTAACTACACAAAAATCCTTTCAAATCCCACTTCACAAGAATCAAATATCAAACAAAGCAAGCACTTCTAAAGCTGGAGACCGTAAAGTTAAAATAAACGTTGGCATCGGGTCTGGTGTAATGAAACGCCGCGGTTTTTTCATGACTATTCATGGCACTTAGCCGCCGGCTTACCTACCGACGCCCACGCTCACTGGAAGCGCTGGAAACACTATTCTGGTGCTTCAGAACTTGGTATAAGACAAAATTAGTTTGGAACTATTCTCATTTTTTAATGGTTTGCTAAAGGCAAGTTATGTCTGAAGCTTATTAATTTGCAGTGCTTTTGAGAAAATGTTGTTGTGTATTTGGGATTGCGAGTCATGTAACAATTTTAGTAAATAAAGTAATTTACTTGTCCTTTCCCTAAAATGTCCTTTACCTGCAGGAATGCGATAGTGATAGTGATATTCGCACACATGCATAGGTAATTACAGGTACAAGGAACAGTTATTAAATTTTTATTTGCTCATGAAATTTGCACATGGGATGCGAGCTATCAGTATCTAAAAAATGGATAAAAATGGACTCAAAAGCAAGAATAAAGGAACACAAGACATCATTTGTTTCAAGACCAAATCATAAATCCTTGTAAAACACGATGGAACTTTAATAGCGCAAAATAAAAGCTTAAAACAAGTCAGTTACCAGGCGCCACTCCAGCCACCCCATTGAGATGCGGCGACCTCTCGACAATCACAGGCTCCACCCAGTTTATCATTCCACTTTTATATCGAGCGGTAATGTAATTGCCCTTACTTTATATAACACGACTCCACTTAATTAATTTTATGGTCACATCTCGTGTGGACTTAATGGTGCAGAAACATTTGTTGTTGCTTTCATTTTGGTAATTTGTTTAGGGAGTTTGTAGTTGTTCAATGTGGGTAAATGTTACTATGTTCTTCGTAATCGTGAAAATTTTTTAAGCGCATTTTATGAGATGAAATTACTGAAGATGTAAATAAAATTAGAAACTTTGAAACACTCTAATTACTGACGACTTTGTATAATGGAAGGAACAAATCAACGTTATAATTTGTCTCAGATATTTCTGTCCAAACTTGTTTATTTTTTTGGTACCAAACCCTGGCATTTTACAATAAAATTACTACGAATTTGTAGCTTCGGAAACTTTACTCAAAAGCGACTTTACATAAAATAAAAAAAAGCAAAATGTGTGAGTCGAGCCAGTAGGACAGCACACAACAAGTTCAATATAGAGATTACACACCCTCGCTGTATACAATGGGCTTTACTTCAAACTTATAGTACATGACGATGGAGTACCTACTTATGTACGAGATCCAGGGCTGCCAAGAAAGGGATCAGATTATGTAAGGCAGCGCTCTTGAGAAGATTCCAAGTTTTAGAAGTATATAGGTTTTAGTGTGGTACCTAGTTGATGTTTCGACTGGCACTAATGACACAAGCCCCTGTTCTGTCCGAAAGTTGAAAACTGAGATGTGAATTCTGTAATTAATTCCAGTCTTAAGAGCTTTTGCTCTTAGGAGTGGAATTAATACGATAGCAGTTTCTTGCTACGAATCAAATAATTAAAGTGCATTATAGTATTTGTGATTTTGTTTTGTTATTTTACCGGAGTCGTTTCATTCGCAACAAAGACCATCCCTTATTAATTCTAGTGGTCCCATCTATACATACTTCCAGCCACAGTAAAATGAAATCGGTCAACCGCATCGCAATAAATGGCTGACGCAACACAATCCCGGGATGACCGCGCCTTAAAGACATCCGGGCGGGCCGGCTGTAGCCGACACCTCCCTGCCTTCCTCCCCGAAATCTTGTAAAAGAAGGAAAAACGCCCCCCCCCCCTCGTCTCACACCCCGCTACCCCGCTCGCCCCCCACAACCCAAGAACACTCCAGATAGCGATTGTTCATGTATGAATTCACCACATTAAGAGTCAAGTAGGATAAAACAGAATGCGAAGAGAAAGCTTTGAAAAATATAGCGAGCATTGAGTGATATTCTTTGGGTCTTAAGTGGTCCGTTTTTATTTGAACCTTCGTTTTAGGTATGTCGACTAAAAATATACGGACAGATGTTTTTCGATCGCTGAGATAACGTTTCTTAGTAAACGTACGAGCATAAGACGGCCAATGTGAATGTGGAAGAATTATTAAGTAGGTTGGAGACATCAATGTAAGTAACAATCGATTACTCCAGAATCTGTAATGAGAATTTAGATTGAGCGTGGACATAAACGAAGTGTTTACATAATGAGAGATTCAAGATGACAAGATGATGGGTTCTTTGGCCACGTTGTCCGTTAGTTTTAGGAGCATAATATGAGATGTATATTAACTTTCTGTGTTAGCATTACTTTACTCAACTGTAAATAACTTTTGGTGAAGTTATATATCTCCTTTGGTGGATTTGTTTCAATAATAGTGGTAACGTTTCGAAAGTGCCTGAGAATGCCCACTCGAAATAAAAACCATTTGATTTTGAAAAGGTTCATAGTTTACTTAAACAGCAATATATTTTTACAATCTCCGCACAGCCCAGGTATTCCACACTACCTGTAATACCTGCACGTCATGAATTCACTTTACAACAAACCAAGTCATATTTCTCAGCAGCCTCCACAGATAGACCAGTCATGCCTCAACACGAAGACACAGGCGCATCTTAAGTCAAAGAACCAGCCCACACGTCTATGGTAAGCAATGGTAAGTGAGCGGACCGGTAGAATTACCATAACAGACCGCACGCGCCAGCCAGGCTGCTAACCAGTACCTCTACCATAACTGCTTACAATAAATCTGTTGGTATTGTAAAAGTGAGATGGCGTTACTCGCAGTGTAGTGTTGTCTTGCTCCCACAATAACAAAAGTCCTGCTTTGAGAGATCGTAGTGAAGTTTCTGATACTCCCTTTAATTGTATACAAAGGAGGTGTAATAAGGTTTTACAGCCGGCCCACACTTTATGTCTCTATAAGAATATGATGGTGTAGGATGGAATACATAAGAGATACGGAAACAATTGCTATTTTAGTGTAGATGGGAGTAGGCTTTTATTTGCGATGCTTAAGTGTGGTTGGTTATCTATGTGCGAGGCTGGAATTTATTGTATCTGAATAAAACATAGTTATTAAAACTATGATTAAAGCAGCTTCTGAGATTATTAGGCAAAAAAAGTAAAGTGCGTGCCTTTCAACAGAAAGAAAAGTCTTTTGACTACATTGAGATAATTAGATTAGATATTAAAACGAATTTATTTAATTTCAACACTATCCCTCTTTCTACACTACAAGCTAATATTTAAGGCACTTTGCAAATTGCAGATTAACACAAAACATAAAAAAATACCACCTTAAGAAATCTACTTCATTACAAAATTCATAAATAAACAGCATGCAATAAAAACTCCACGCACTAGCCTCAAAGAAGCCCATCTCCATTTCCTTCGTGCGAATGTTCCGCAGCAAGTAAAGCTATGTAAATACTTCATACCCTCCTAACGAAGCTCACCGTACATGAATATGGAATAACTAAAGAAAAGAGAGGTGTTAATCTTAAAACTTTGAGGGATCTACTTTTAATTAATACAATCAAAACAAACTGAGGGCCGCTCAACGGCTTAATGTGCAGGGAAGGACTTGGTACCTCGAATCGTGCTTGCAGAATATTACATGAATAATCGAATACCTAAAACTATAGAAAATTATTACTCTCTATTTTTTAATCAGGAGCATGTAGTTATTCCCAGCGCAAGCTTTAACTGCTTCATCAGATTGTTATTATAGGAATTATATTAATTCCATATACTTGTTTTAATTTTTCAAAGTAATTTATTGCAATATTTCTGGTATTAAAAAAATTATATGTATATCAAGAGCTACGGACCCAGTAAAAAACAATAACACGTAGTAATATTTATAGATTTCAAATAATTGAAAACAAGAATATGATCAGCTCCTGAGTCCGCCCCTGGTCACTTCGTCCGCAGTCCGACCCTTCACTCTTTAATTAACCGCGTGGTTTTAAGAAAAACCTAGCCTATTAATCTCCACTGTAAACTCATTTTCATATTTAACTCCCTTTTTTATTTTACTTAATCTTCTTCTAAAGGCGAAGATACTTCAATAATAATTTATCTCAGGAGGACGACAGATAATATTAGTGTCGTGCTTTCACAATTTACCAATATTGTATTTATGTATATTATGTGTTACATGTGCAACGTTTACATTTTCAATTTAGCAAATGTGTTCATAAAATTAAATATGATCAAAGTAAACCCACAAAAATACACTCGAGGAAGTCGCTTTAACCCCAATATTAAACTAAGAGCCGTCTATGAATACCAAATGCACAGACAGACAGAACATTTCCTGAAATATAGCCCGTTGAACGACTGAAATTTACATGAAACATTTTAATATCGGCCCACCACATTCACCTGCCCTTTTTTCTCACGCCATGAAAGTAGGAAAAATATTTATGCCACCCTTAAACCCGTTCCCTTCGCCTTAATAAGGAAAAAATAACGCTATATAAAACCTCTTTGATTTACGAGGCATACTGGCCGAAATGTGACAAACTTTTTCTTTTATAGCCGCGTTCCGAATTCGAACAAACGTCAATCAAGTTGGAAAAGAACGTGTCCTTGGTAGTTTTGTTGCGTTCTGATCGACGGTTTGACTGTTAGTCGATACTTTTGTATAAAAATTCAAGAATTTTATTATGAGTAAGAAAAGGAGATATACAGTATTTTGATGCTAATGTGGAAATAAATATGAAACGAGGAATGTATCAGCTGCCTGTCAGACGCAATTTGTTTGAATTAACAGCTGAAGTGCAACTATACCTTTACCTCTGATTTTAGGCTAATCTCCGAAGAACCTGACGCTTGCAAGCTCCATAATACAAAATCACTTTGTTAAAAAAAAACTTTTCTGTAAAAAAGTAATACACAAAATTTATATCACGAAACAGTTTACTTTAGAACCAAACAAAAAATTGGATAATGGTCAATTACAAATATCAATGATCATGCTAACACCAGCTGACAACGATACGAACATTAACATGGTGGTCGGCAAAATGGGGTTAATCTCATCTTGTCTACATAACCTTATGAAAAGCACCAAGGAGCCAACAAATCCAAAAGCACAGACGACTAATGTCGATATCTCGTTCGCAGATGCTATCACCAAGTTCTCTTCCTCGACGAGCTTTTTAGAGCGCTTATTTTCTTGTTTTTCAGTAGCAGGAAAATCTTCGCCGTCTAAATAATGATGGTAGCGCTCAAAGTACTCTGTTCGTACACAATATTTGCAGTCTATGAGTTGACCGTAGACAGAACACTTCCACTGTTCGGGCAAGTCGGGACATCGTTCCAGCTCCTTGCAGGCTTCACTCGCCTGCTCATGGTTGGCTATAGTTAAGATGGCGTCGCACGCGAACATTGTCAGTGACAAGTTACCTGTCACCGTTTGGCACATTACGTTATTCTCAATTATGCAGGTTTCATCGTCTTCCGAGAGCACTCCGTCTAGTGTTAAAAGTGTTAATGTTACTGCAACATACCCTATAATTTTAAATTTCATTTTTCTTTGCATTATTTACTTTTGATTTTGACGTCAATGTCACAAGGTTTTGGTTTATGGTAGCATGTAAAAAGGAGGTCAGCATCTGACATTTCACGATCTTCTTCAAAAGCGTTTTGCATAATGCTTAAAATATCATCACATTAAAACGGAACGTCAAAAAAGACAAAGGAAACTGTCAAGAGTAATTGACACATAAGAATAGGTTGTTGACAAAGTAGTTTGTTCATTTATTCGTATCTACTGCTTGAATTAAATATAAATTATTACGTGCGATCAGAACGAAATTTCTTTCTAAACGACATGTGTTTCAGTAGTCACAATTAGATATACAACGTTGATAAAAGCGGCTACACAACAAAAATCAAATCAATGTAAGCAATATTTTTATAATAACTTTCGTGAGGATGATTCATACTTAAAACGTTATAACGGTTTACTCACGCGTATTTATCGGGATAGCCCGACTAGTTTCGGACCCAACCGGAGCCAACTATAGTCCGTGCGTTATAGCATGGTGCGGGTGACAGTTTCTGTAACGTTTCGTGTCACTCTTGAAAGTTGCTGCGATGTAAAAATTATGACTTATTATTGTAGCTGTATCGCATTCGTATTATGCAAAATCGTTTATAACTGTAGTAGATTAAATTAAAGCTAACCAGAATATTCTAGGCTTCAACTAAAATCGAATGAAATGAAGAATAAAGTAAAGTGTTATGCGTATAACGTAACGTCATAGATGTATTTAGTGATGGGATTTACTGCTACGATGGACAGGTTGTCGATGTTATTTTGGAATAAAAAACGAATATCGTGCGTAGTTCAATTTTTATTTAAAAAAAATGTTTAATTATATTGATGAAATAACGCAACATTGTAGGATTGGTTATAAAGTTCCTAAGGAAAAAAGTCAACAAACTAAAACCAAAAACAACTTAACAAAAATGAATTAGAACAAAATATGTGTCGCATACAAGGCGCTAGCACTCGTACTGTCTGCTACGAGTAAACAAAATAAAAAAGAAGAGTAAAAAAGAATCATAAACCTCGTTCTGATTGTGATATAATATACGAAAATCGACAACAATAAAAAAAGATTTTTCTAATGCCCATCACTAATCATGTGGCACTGACAGACGTCAACGTCAAACAGGCAAGTGTCACCCGCACCATGCTATAACGCACGGACTATAGATAACTATGCCTATAAAACTTAGTCACCTAATCAGGAAGATACAGCATGTTCAAACTAAAAAAAAAATAAAAAAATATCCTGTGACTAAACTATTGCTTACATTGATTTGATTTTTGTTGTGTAGCCTTATAATGATATACAGAATATGTGGTTTCATTTAATGCCTTTCGCTTTTATCAACGTTGTATACTATAATAGGTGATATATAAACTAAGTATATTAACTTCTTCACGTAAATTTTAGAAGAACAACAAAAATAATGTACTGTTCTTAACTTCAGCAAATATTACGGCACACATCACACACAAAATAAAAAAGCTATAAATCGCATCTAGCAACACTCTCGAGAACCGTCAGACGAAAGCCCTCGACGTCACAAAGGTGGCGGGGTTGCCATGTCACAACTCTCCACGAAATTTATGCACATAGCTTACATCACGAGGGCACTCCGTCACACGCGGGACGAGGGATAATGTGGCAACACTGATGACGTAGTACAGAAAACCTGTGACACAGTTTTCTTAGACCAATTTCTTACAAGAAACCATTTTTCTCAAGGCACTCATAGCTCTTCGGTAAAAAAATATTTACGTCTTTTTACCTACCTAAGCATAAAGCTACACGTATTCCTTTATCTTGATAAAGAAAACTGCTACAATTCAACGGAGTTATTTTAGCAAATTCTGAAAGAGGAGTTCCTAATTCCTCCCATTCCTGTTTATCAATCTATTTTTGATTTTCTCAACTCACTTTGAGGAGTACCTTAGTACCTAAATTTCACTGCCTTTAATTATCTTTCTTCCTTCCTTGTAGGTGTAAGAGATCTTATTTTTTACTTTTGATGAACACATTGCAGATATTATTGCCTTGCATCACTGTATGAGATGCTCTATGGCCTGAGACGATACAGAAAGGAAACCATGTCACGAACAAAGCCTCAAGTGTCGGCTTTGTAGTCGGATGTTATTTACTTCGAATTATATACTGATCCAGCTCAAAGAGTTTACTATCTATTTGTCAAAAGAAGTATATAGGGATCGACATACCTTGGTCATGATATAGTCAAATAGTTACATCTTAGAAGACAACAATTGAACTAAAAGGGGCAGTACTGAGTAATGAAATAGTTGTAAAACTAATTTCTCTGTCAGATTAAGGTGATATGTATGTTGTTGTGTAGAGTCATGCAGAATGTTTTGATGAAACAAAACATCGGAAAGATCACAAACATCGGATGAAAATTAGTTAAAAAATACATTTATTAAAGGCATTTGTAAATATATAATTTTAATAAGTAAATAAACTAGCCAATAGTAATTGGAGGAGCAAAATAAAACAATACCACAGCGACACTTTTCAGAATTCCTTAAAATAATACTCACTAATACTTAATCTGATAAAATAAACCAGTATGACGATAGCAGCCGCCGACCAATTACGTAGCTACTCGTACATGTTGCCATAAAATAATAACCCAATAAAAACTAAACAAGACCGCAGGTGCAAGTTGATGAAAACACCCCTTTTAAAAAGAATATTTTCCTGAATTAATAAACGACCCTTCGCGGCAAGGTATAATAGATTCAAAGTGGGTTCTGTTTTATAAACCCTGCACAGTTTATTTTTCAGTCAAATAAAGGGTTTACCGGTTCTGAAGTTGAAAACTTATTTAAATTAACTAGAGATTTACGGACGTAGAGCTTTATATTTACCCAGTGTTTATTTATTTATAATGGTGATAAGATTAGTGAAAATTATGAAGCGTGGGAGTCACGTCGACTAAAATTTAACAAGACAAAATGAAACTTTGCCGTAAGATTAATACAAAATATCTTACTCCAGAAATCCAGCATAAGTCCATAATATATGCTATAATTACAAGAGACTATATGTTTATTAACACAATTTTTCCAAGCACAGGTTTTTCGGAATACTTTTAAAATATTTCACCGGTATATTTTTATGCACGCACTCAAAAAAAATACAACCGAATTTCCCGATAACCGAACGCAAATTATACAGTTGCGAAACAAGAAAACGTTGCAAACAAAACAACGGTGGTGGGTAGTGGCCGCATTCATTTGAATAATTTTCACGAGTATTTTCTAAAGCAAATCCATCATTTCGGCGCGCGAAAGCCTCGGTGCCCGGTCTCATCGCAGATGGCGCTCGTTAGCAAACGTAGTAGAAATATTGATGATTTTTATGTTATTACTAGCTTCTGCCCGCGGCTTCGCCCGCGTGGTAAAGGGACAAAAAAACCAAGGTCTTTTCTTAATATTTTTTTTCCGTAAGAACCTTCTCCTAATAATAACAAATACAACAAAAAAAGAATTAGTGAAATCGGTCCAGCCATTCACGCGTGATGCCGTGACCAAGGAAAACGGGTTTCATTTTTATATATATAGATTATGTAATTATAATTAATATTCGCTTATACCTCTTGTTTTAGCTTGGGACTGGCATATAATGAAAAGCAACGAAAATTTTATGATGTAAAAGAATAAAGTAATCAATATATCTTTCTAATTAAATTTTAATTCAATGTTACTCTTTTAAACCTGTTTTATTTTTCTTTATGTGTAAGTTGTTTCCGACACACATGTCCAGGAAAATTTATTCTATACCAATAAACTTAATAATAAAATCATTATGTAAGCTTTCATATTAGAAGGCCTATTTCATTATCAAAAAGTACATGCATTTCATATACAATTCTCAACTTCACCGCTTATAAACCTACAATTTTCCTAGTAATTTACTTACAATGTAACAATGTTTGTAACAATCCACTACATTGTGTTGTTTCCAGTACATTTATCCGCAATATTCTTGTGGAACATCAATCATTTTCGCGTGAAAATGCCGGCGCAGGAGAGGGACTCTTATCGGCCAGCGATAATCAATTTCAGGGAGACTCACCTTTATAAATATACCGCACCTTAGATCCCTTATAGAGGAAAATTTTGTGGAAATATACCTAGTCATTATGCATTGACTACTATGTAATTTACTGACATTTATTTCTCCTTCTAAAATAACAACATACTTAAGTATAAAGTTACCAGTCAGTTGAATCGCGCTTTTATTAAAACGTTGGTTTCAACTATTGCAGCATTAGAATTAATGTAGCAATCATTAGTTTATTTGATCATTAGTGTATTTAGAGAGCGAAAGTTTTCTACAAAACAAACCAATATATTTACAAAACTCATCATAATATTCTATTGACATAATATAGGTAGGTAGTATCGAAGTTCCTCATAAAAAAAGTTATTTAGAAATTAGTGTCAGACAAAGTGTCTCAGAATCTTATCTATGTCCCTAACTATGAATCAAGAGCTGCTATCTACAGCAATATACTAACATAGTGAGTTAGGAAGCCGCCTGTTACTGCCCTCCCCTCGGCATACATTAAGCGTTACTTGTTTTTGTTACATTTACATTTTTATGACTAAACTGAGAGAAATCACTTACTCTAACTGCACCAACTTAATTATACCCCGAACTTCTAATAAACAACCCTTATTGACTTGTAATAAGAACTATATTTGCTTACACCATTTTGTTTGCAAGTACTTCTTCAAATGTTTAGGGGTAGAGAAAAATCATAATAATTGTGATTGCATACAAACGTTTGTTTGATTTTAAAAGCGTAACGAAAGTAAATTAATGGTGTATTTACACAGTTTTTAGTTGCGAATAATGTTCAAATTTACATAAGGAAACTATTAAATTAATGTTTTTCTTAAACCGTTAGACCGATGTGTCGACAGTAACTTGTGTAAACTAAACCGCTGGGATTGTAATTTAAATTAACTATACAAATATCTACCATAATTTTTACACAATACATATCCAAAGACCAAAGTTCAGATCGATCAGAATGTATTCCTCCTCCCGTCTAACAAGAGCAGCATAAAATATTGACAAACTCAGCTTTACATCTAATTTTATCGCACCACACAATATTTACCAGCCAACCCACCTTAATTTATTTACTCAAATAATAAAATGTAGGTCTTAACGAACGGTTCAAAGCCCCAACTAAAATTCAGCGAAGCATATTTAGAACCTGGGGGGCGCAAACTCTCGCAGACCAAACTTAATTCCGCCCGTCGCGACCGCAAAGAAAACTTCTCTTCAAAATTAATATTTCTTTCATTAAAATGCTGTAATATTTTCGCTTGCTGCATGCATAAGTAATGCCATGAATAAGTTACGTGTAAAAATTCTGCGGTAAAGCCTTACTGATTGAGCCAGATATCGGTGTGTGAACGTGTAAGACGCTGCCAGATGATATAAAATGAGACAATTTATTTAGTACACGATAATCAAATTATTATGTATCACGTTTGATCAGAAGCTTTGATGTTACACGTGTTACTACAATATTTTTTACTGTTAGAAGTACGAGCTCTACTTAATTTCTTTTTGGTAGTCAATCTTAAGTTTAGTATCTGTAAACCTTTTACCCATATATGGTACGAGTAGGAAAATTACTTTTGAGTTTAGTGATATTTCAGGTAATGCCAGATAAATTCGTGTTTTCAAATGTCATTTTTAATTTGACATCTTTTTTAATACGAACTTCGGATTTCGGATATGTAAACTTTTCCATTCATACTTATTGTCATATTGCAAACTTTCGAATGGATTTCATGAAACAGGACTCTATTTTCTTTGTGTTTGTGTATAGGTATTTATTTTAAAGTAAGCACCTCTTGGCTTTCTTTCCTTCCAATATCTTAGCGCAGTTTACACGAGCATTTGTTTGACTCCAGTGTTTGTCTTGCAGATTTGAGAGCCTTTAGACAAGTCGCAAAGAACAGAAATGGGGGATCATTGTATTTTAAATGAGGCCAGGTTTGTTTTTGAATAATTCGATTTGCTTTACTTAACTACTTTCTTTAGATGCATTTGTTTTGATTAAGAAATGTTATGAAAGTTTGGAGACAGCGGGCAGCTAAATCTATTTAGCCTAAATGCTTGCAGATTATAATTATCCAGATCAGATGTGTGTTAATTCAAGTATTTAACTTGTGTCTAATGTTTTATTAAAGTAAGTTACTTTAAGTTACTAAAAATCGTTGAAATAATATTGTCGTGTCATATTTTCCGCGCGCATATCTTATTCGCAATCATTGCCCAAATTAATCAATCTAAACCCTTACTCAGGTGAAAATTGCCTTTATATTTTCCTCCTATAATATTAAACTACCAAAATATCAAAAATTCTTAACAATAACACTAGAATAAATAATATCGGAGTATTTACGGTATCTCGTCGCATCATTATCTGCGGCGAGATCCCCCGCATACATTTACATACGCGAGTTGAGGGCGGCGGAAAAACAAAGCGTGCTTCAGTTTGATGGGAAATTGGTCCTGAACCTGTGCCCGTAATGTTGTTTGTTTTAATGATGATTTTTTGGTAAACGGTGTGATTTTTGTTAGTTATTGCGACAATGCACGACATTTTTTTATGTTTGTGGTATATATTGGTATCGGTGTGTCGCCGTCGAGCGGACGACGTGTATTGTTTCGACCTTCAAAATGTGCTAATGTGAATAAATATTTTTTGATTTTTGATATCAAAAACTTAAAATAGATAGATTAGCAACAAAAGTTTCCACTTTTAACACTGCGAGTAAGAGGATAAATAACTATACCTTAGCAATACTTAAGAACTTACCTACACACCAAAAAAAAGATTTTAAAATACATAACATAAAATCCTCTTACCACCACTCTCTCAAATTCACATTATTACAACATAACATAAGGCATTATACCCCACTCCTCATTTCTTCATAGCAGCTAACCCTACCATTAAACAGGAGCACGACATTACACTTTTTGTCGCGTTCATCCAAAACAAACGGTCCATTTTCCAGCGGTACTTAACCCAAAAAGTAAGTTTCCTCGGCATCTGCAGAATACAGTTTCAGTTCATTTAGCTCACAGAATGTATATAAAAAGTTAAGGCGCTTCCCTCTTCAACTGTTCTTAAGACTTACTTTGAATAAAGCCTTCTGTTCATTGTGTTCCTTTATTTTTTCCTACTGACATCTTTATCTTAGAGATAGAGAAGAGATTTTTAGTGTACAAAAGTTCCTTAGCGTTTTGGTATAAATTCATACATCACATCACACAGATTGTAAAAGTGTGTACACATGGGTACACACTTTTACAATATGTTACCACGGAACATATTATGGAAATATAAGTTAGAGTTCTATTTCTTTTAATAATTCTGGATATTAATTATAACGATGATAGGTAATAATGCAAAATTCTTCAAGAAGATAATTCAGCAAGATGTAAAATACTTATCAACATTTTTTCTTCACGCTACTGAAACATTCCACCCAACAAAGTCGCGTATTGAACAGGATCTTTACACGAGTTTTTCTTGAATAATGCGAGTGTTATGACTCGAAATATGCTTCATTTGGCGCGGAGCAACTTCTGTAAAGTGCGTGAGGAAATCATATTCATATTTTTTACGCTTCAAATGTTCGCGACGCTGAATTTGAATAAAATATGGCGACTTCTTTTTTTGTTAGATTACTTTGACTGGAGTTGTTGGCTGGAGAGCCCTCGTGCACTCGCTGGCGAACGGATGAACACTCTTAATGGAAATGCAGTACTTAGTATTTTAATTGAGCTGTTGTTTATCCACTTAAGCTGTTTGTAAATTGGTAATGAAGTGATGAATAAACATTATTAAGTGTCATAGAATTGTGATCAAAGATATTTTTAGGTGTAAACGAATAATATTGTACAGGTGCTTAAATATTAAATGCAGTTTTAAATTACTTTGATAATTGAATATTTTTGTAAAAGAGTCTTTAGAATTAAGTTAACATTATTTTTTATTTGTAACATTCTGCATAACATAAAACTAGTGCATAAAATTAATGTGATACAAAACTAAGGTTTAATTTCATAGTAAAAGACGAAATTATCATTACATTGTAACTTTAAGACCCCGCTTCATTCAAAAACATAACGTTAACGCTTCATTATAAAGTGCACTCCATCTCCGTCCCGAGCAATCCTTCCACACTTTGCAAGTTTAAACGCAATAAATTACAACAACTTTGTTCATAAAGGGATCTTGCATAAACACATTTCGCGAGTGCGACCAAACTCGAGTGCCCACGAAATTAAGTTTCAAAACCATTTAAGTCCAACCAAAAATCGCGTTACGAACTTTCGGGGCTCCAATCTTCTCGAATACATTAAACAAGGTGTGACGCTGGTGAGCAAAGACTAAAACAAAATCATTATTCAAATCCCCTGAATAATGTTTTCAGGAATCGGGACTGAGTTCCGTGCGTCGTTTTTGAATTTTAATATGGACCTCTAACAAGTTTTCAGTCAAAGGAGATCGGTAGAACTCGACGGGTGGTCGCTGGCGAGCGAAACGGACATCTAATAAGTTTACAAACCCTGTTAATGGAAATATATAAAATTAAATGGAAAGGCTTATTATTTATTATTTAGTTTTATGTTACGTTGTTTTCTATGCCGGAACATTTACAGCTTTGAAATTAACCGTGAGTAAAAACAAGACAAAAAAAAAACAATTGAAATTGCTAACTACGATAAACTTTATTCTGTGATTGTATATGATTAAACTTTATTTTTCTGAGAAAAAATACACTAATTATGTAAATTAAGATTATCTTTAACATTAACACATGGACTGAACACTAACTTTAACACATGGTGTAGATATTTACATGTCCTCTTCGCTCCTCAGTAGAGCGCCTTACATAGTGTCGTCGGCCGATCAAAGGCTGGTGATCAAAGGACGCCGGTGTCCGGCCGAGGACGAGGTAATTAGCCACCTTCACGCCGCGCCGTCTGGGGCCGGCACGTGACCGAGCCGGGACCAGCCGCTAAGTAATCACAGCTGTTTTAATATGCTGATTCGATAATCGTATGCCATTGATTTTCTTGGTTTTTCATTGACAGTGTGCTTTGACAGAACACCTATTATTAACTAAATAGTAGAGTTTGAGCTAAAAGGGATAAACATGATATATAAAACGGCATGTAAATAAATGGTGTATTATAATATAGTACTTGTGAAAGAGAACGCTTTGGTACGTGCTGTTAGTTGTGTATGTTTCCTTGAGGAAGTTTTCAGGTTGAAGGCTTGTAGTATTTTCTGAATAGATTATTATCTGAATATATCGTAGTCCGAATGTGGTAAGTAATTTGTGGTGTTTACTCTTATTTCTCAACTTGTTAGCGTAGTACCAGTAGGATAAGTAGGCAGTATCAAACAGTAACATGCTTGTTACTGTGCGTAGTTGCGTACTTGTGGCAAGTACGACCATAACATACTATTTGTCTAACTGAAGGCTTACTCTCAAGCCAGCTATAACAAGGAACAGTGCCATATCTCGAACACAATGCGCTTACCAAGTATGTGTGAGACGTTCATTGAGCGTTGATATCACAACATCGCGCTATAATGAGCGGCTCTAGCGCTGGCGGGGGCCGGGCTGGCCGCTGCCGGGGGTATAATGTGCAATCTAAGATGGCGACGTGTCTCGGCGATCGCCGGTCACTCGGTCATTACTGCCCTCGCAACATCTATGAAATATTTATGACGACTGCCATAATAACGCCGGCGACGATATCATTATACTTTGTGATGGGGGTGTCGGGCGGGGCGGAATTTCTGAACGCTCCTTACCATTGCAAAGTCGCAATCGCGGGAGCTTCAAAACGCACGCGGATGCTCCGGACAACTTTAAAACATTTTCTGCGCAGGTGAATTTAAATTTTCGAGTATTCCGAAATCACAAAGGCTCCTCGCTTTTCGAATGAATCTGAATGTTCGACTTCGACATTCAAATTTGTAAATCCAGAATGGAATCCAGGCGATGTGCGCAGACGCGGCGGCCCCGGATCGCCCATATTAACTTGTTAATTAGGTCCATAATACGACTTGCAGATGAGCTACAGAGTTGTGAAGTTGAATACATAAAAAGCCCTTTTTCAGCGATCGCATGCATTGTTGGTGGTGTGTGCGGCGACGGTGGCCGGCACCGGCGGGGGAGGCGAGCCTATAACGTATTTCGTACGTCCCACCAGCCACCAGAAGTTTGCCTGTTCATAAATAAACGCGAACGGTATTCAACAGCCCTTGGTGCTGTATGCATAACGAATTTGAAGGAGGCAAACTTGGAGGCTCTGCTGACTGGGATGGAGTATAAAATTCAGTAACAACATGGTGGAGGTTTTCATTCGACGATCCGCTGCCGGGGAAGGCATAGCTCCGTCATCGTAATTAGTGACATGTCAATTGATTGGGCATGCGTTGTGACCTTGGTGGTGCGTGCGCCGGGGTGACCGCTCGTGTGGCAAGGCTCGTGGTCTGCCAAGTGTCTCAAGTGATGTTGTTGCCAGGGTGATACGGTTGTATGCAGTTTATTGCATTGTGGTGTGCGTTGGTGTTTTCCCGCGCTTTCCGCGGCCGCCATCTTGGAGATGCTGTCAAACGTGTGAGTACCGAGCCACCGCCAGGCGGCGTGCGTGTCGCATTGTGTATCAAAATAATATGGCCGCCTTTACTCGACGCTTTGAATATTTTTGCATGGAATCTGAGAATAATTTGTTATTCTTTCGATTGTTTAGTAGGGATTTATAAGAATAACACCTTATAAGATTATATTGACGAGACGTAAGGTGTTGTTTCATGTTTATATTTAGATAGATTTGATATTATAGAACATTGCTGAAATTTATTTTCTTTGTTTGTTGTTGGGTTAGGTTCTCCTGATATTGTGTAAAAGTATTACACTGAAGTAACGAGATAACATTATTTACACTTAGCTAGTAGGTATGTAGTATGTATGTAGATATCATTAGAAAGCCTATACCATGCCATTTGGTACGATCAACTTACATCATTACATCTGAATTTAGAAACCGATACTTAGCAAAGGATTAAGTGAAGGTTCTTTTTCATTTGGTTTGACACATGTAAGCAAATGGTTACTTTAGAATTTTCTCATAACCCCATTTATCATTTCAATTCAATCAGTTTATACTTAAGTACCTTTCGTAAGAAACAAATGAATTCTACGTATTCTCTTACTACGTAACAATGGAAAAATCTCAATTTTTAAATCAAAAATCTAGCAAAATCAATCTTTAAACTAAAAAAACACACATGTAAATAAAATCCTAAAGCTAATACCTCTTGTGTCAGCATCGAGGTGTTAATATGACGTCACAGCGAACACGGTGACACGTCATTTTCCGCGCTAGTGCATCAACATTTGGATATGTCACCGCCAAATATAGGGTTATGCTAAACCAACTTTATTTTACACCTACTCTAACGTGAATTCAACTCTATTCTCCACTTTTAAAGTTTAAATTTGTTTAGAATGTAGTTTTATAGGTGTGTTAGTAAGTTTGTTAGTTGATGTCAGGTCATGACGCTGTCCAATCTGTGTGATGCACGCATGTTGGGTTTGTATTGAAAGCTCGGTAAATAGTATAGTTCGAAATGTGTTTGGTAGATGAAAGACTTAGATTTTTTTCTGTTAGTAACATTATAAAACAGATTAGTACCTACATTTAGTAGTGTAATAAAAGCACATGTCTTTCTTTTAGAATTATAATGATATTTCTAGTTATAGTTTTACAAAAGTACGTGTGTAACACCTCCAGTTTAAAGTTGTATTCTTATATGAACTATTACAGATAATATCATTATTGAACAAAGAATCTAATTAAAACTCTAATTTTTGACGTTGTGTTTTGATAACCTGAAGTAACGTACCCCTTACTTATGTAATTTGAAAACACCTAGCGACGGTCAACAGATATAGTGCTGTTGACCGTCGCTAGGTGTTTTCAAAGTATTTGCAAAAGGATTCGGTTGAATTTTGGAAAACACTAAGACTCATCATTTAGACTTCTGACATTATGATGTATAGAGTTTACGAATTATTTTCTGCACCTCTATGTGAGACAACCTAGTTAGGCCTATGTTGGCTACGACATGAAAAAGTCATGTAAGGACAGCATAAATGAGCAGAGTGAAGTGTGTTTCGATAAATAAAAACACATAATATTTTAATCGACTCTTACACCTTCAACAGTTACTTGTACTGTTTATCAGATTAAACAGGATTATAGTCCTATTTAAAAAAATGCCTTGCGGATCTATGTATGGATATGTGTGCACGAGGTGCAAGTTCGATCCCCAGATCAGACAAGTGACAATGTGACTTTTTCAAAGTTGTATGTACTTTCTTAATTATTCTAAGACACTACTGGTAAACGGTGAAGGAAAACATCGTGAAGAAACTTGGATTCACCTGAAATCTGAAGTCACCAATCCGCAATGAGCTAGCTTGGTGATCAATGCTCAAACCTTCCCTATACGATAAAAGGCCTGTGCCCAGCAGTGGGGCGCGTACAGGCTATTTATTATTATTATATTTTTATAAAAAGAATTAACACACATTTTCACAAGACTATCGTATATTAATACAAAAACAATAGTCATGTGCGACTTTCACGAACATCATTTGAAAATATTTATTTGCAAAATTATGATTTCTTAGTCTTGGTACATCAACTCATTTGTTATAGAAAACCAATAAAAGTAAACAGTGTTATTTAATGTGTTGACACAAATGCTATTTTAAGAAAGCAAAGGGTTAAAATAAATTATTATGTAACATATCACAATAACAGTGGTATGAATTAGAAAATTTAATATAAATAATTGCGCACATTTTACTTGACATTTGCCATCGCTTTCTTTTACCAGTACGTTACGTCATAACATCATCGATTTTCGAAAGGCTATTATTAAATTAAACCCGTTGACAACTAATATGAATTGTTGGCTAAGCATTAAATAAAAACAGCATTCATCAACTGCGCTTGACAGGTTCGACAAATTATAATGAACTGAACTGAAATTAATGTTTTGACGTTGATGTGTCGTTCAACAAATAAATTTTACTATTTTTTGTGCCATTTTGCTGCAGAAATTAATTACTTTACATTATTGTGATTACACGATTTAAAGTAATAGCAGTTGGGCTTACCATTGCATAAGAATGAGCTTCATTGGGAGTAAAACTGCTCTATACATATGTATAAAACAAAACTATCTTACTTGTCACCGTACAGTTATTATAGATATCAGTCAGTTTTGTTTACAAAACGTTCAATGCGTGTCTTCATATGTTTTATAATAGCTGAATACTGAGTCGAAACTGTTTTGTTCACAATAACCACTCGCTTAAACTAAGTTTATTTCTGTTAATACTATTCAATTGTTTTAACCCACTTGGCACTTTCAAACATAAATAATCCGACACCAACCAGCAGTTTGATCAAAATATCGATAAGTTTTCTGGGTCAGCAATCGAACATTTACAGAAACAGCTTCATCGGTGTAATGGCTTAAGATCAACAGCTCAGTTCGTGTTACCTCGCCGCGGAGATTAGGGCTTCATACCAGGCGTGACCCCTGACCGATGTAAGCACACCAATTCAACAATGCCAGCGATTCACACAGAGAACTTCCAGTATTTGCGGTTGTAGGGCTGCCAGGGTCTAGACTTGATTAATATGCTATTTGTACGTTTTGTACCATTAGTGAAATTTGAAGATTTATATTGACATTGCTATGAAGCTTGCTGAGTTGATTGCCGACGGTAATTAGCGATCTCTACAAAGAAAGACCCTGTTTATTGTATGATAAACATTCTTCTATGACTTTTATGACTATGACAATTAATGGAATTTCAAATTAACTGTACGGCAGAATTTATTTTCTTTGAAAAAAAAAATGTTTTTGTTAGCATTTAGCACAATACATTTCGACAAAATACACATAAGTACATGCATTAGATTTACAATCAATTACTTTTCCGTAGTTATGAAATTTGCTTGAGTACCCAATGATAAATTCCTCTCTTTAAACTGTTACATGCACGAGAGAGGATGACGAATAGAGTATTGTTTTGTAGTTTTCCGTGAAACACAATACAATCTTTAAGGTCTTCATCAAAGTATTCATTTGTTTAGCTTTAAAAATCTGAAAACCTGTATTTTTGTCCAAATTAGTTAGACAAAAATACGGGTTTTTCAATGATTATTTGACCGGTCAAAACCAATTCATTAGTTTGAAGACTTCTGCATAGATGAAAATATCAGCCCTGACAACAAATCTAATCGGTTGTAGTGGAAGATGGGTGGTAATAGAAGGTTGTGTCGGCAGCGCCCGAGGCGTCCGGCGGTCGCACGCGCAACTACCGCGATCCCACGCTCGTTTTATATACATGCTGTAGTCTTTGCAGCAATTTTTTTAAAATTCTGATGTAAAGCATAGATTTGGTTTTTGTCAATAAAAAAAGTAGAAATTAACCAACTAACGGTTTCAACGATTTAGACAAATTTATAGAAGCTGTGGCAACCTGATACCATGACTGTCTAATTAGTTGACGGTTGTAATGAATGTAAACCATTCAGGCCTCAGGATTACTATAAGCATTGCAGCAACAATACGTAACATCTGTAAGAAAATGTGTACAATTTTTATAAGAGTAAGTGCAGAATGAAAAGGAAAATTGAAACATTCAGATGTTTAATATTGTGAAAATGTTATTTTTTCTTTCTGACATGACAGGCATTTAAAAGACTTACTTTATTTTGACGCATACATAAATAACATTATTTCTATAATTTTTGGTGGGACTTACCTACTCAAATTTAACCAAGAGGTCCCACTGATAAGCTATTTAAAACAACGTGATTAGCTTTCTACACTTATCGGAACACCCTGTACAGTAATCGATTGCAAAAATTCGTGAACATGAAAGCGACTGTTTGCACAGTGCGCGCGATTATCGAGTAGCTATCGGTATCGGTAAAGATCACGATGCAATGCGCGGGCGCCGCCGCGTATCTCGCGGTAACCACATAACTGCAGAGCTTGATGTGATAATGTAGAAGTACGAATGTGCTATAAAGTGTACTATTTTATAATACACTTTCTATGCTAATTTTATACTGACTAATGTCATCAAAACTGGTATAGTTGTAAATTACTATCTTTATTTAAAATTGCAATTATGTTTAAAAAGACTTATGGATAAAAATGCTGTCGTGAATATTTTTATACTCACACTTATGTTTAAGAATGAATCGGTGACGGAAACCTACTGACAGAAACCAATAAACAAAACAATCAGTTTGTCAATAATTTGTCATACTTCAAATCCAGTGTTCTAATTGATTGTTAAACTTGATCTAAATGCTGCGATAAATCTTGTAAGTTGTCGTACATTGCGGGGCTAACCCCGTCCGACGGCTGCTATTATAACACGAATAAAGAATATAACGGACAACAGTTTATTACATAAAATGAAATCAAATGGTTTATTCTGCAAATAGGATAAATGTTGTCTCGTTTACATGTCATTTTTTTTTAACATAAGCTCGCTGGAATCGACATTTCTGTAACTGGCTACCCTGAAAGAAACGTCGAAATAAACCCAGGGGTCATCGCTTCTTTTGAAGTCCAGACAATGAAATGTGTTCATATCGAACAAACAAATTGGCAATGTTAGCCTTGTTGTATGACCGTCGGACTGCCAAGTCAAATGTCGAACTTTCAAATCTCCTTACACCAATGTATATCGTCTATCTGTAATTATAGTTTTCTAAAACATCATAACAAAACATGCGAGGTGCGGGTTAAAAAAATTAAGAGAGTGTAGTCACGTCAGAGACCTACGGGCGATCTAAATTCGAACACCAAATTGTACATCAACCATCCGAAAGAAAAAAAAATATTAACAGCCACTTCTACGATATATCTCATATTGCCTAAAACCTATCTTATAAGTTGTTATAATTGAACAGCCGATTGACAACCGATGGCTAACCTTAGCACATGAGCAGGAAATACTCAACAACCTCAATACTTTATTTGCAGTATCGTAACAGTTGGTATTTTCGGCATCGGTCACGGCTTATCACTACAAGTGGGATCGCCCCGTCGCTTGGGGTGAACTAAAGGGCGATAAAGGGAATCTCTAGCAGGGGACCGATAAAATATCGGCTTGTTAACTAATTAGAATTATACAGGATTTCTGAAGATGTAAGAGAATATACTACACATTGAATTATATTTTTTTTTCGAGGCGCCAATTGAACTTAGGAATTTTGTAGGATTTTATTTTAAGACCAATAATTTTGCACTAGCAATCGGGTGTCATGATTTGGCCCAGAAGCAATAGTTCGATTTTTTATTTTTAAAAGCATTACTTATGGAGATTTTTGCCGGTTCTGGATAAGAAAGCCATTTTGAAACTGTGCAATTAGAATGCGTACCTAATAACTTCTCCGTGACGTTTCATAAGAGCTTAAAAAAGCCTAGGAACTTGAAATAAAACATTTTGACATCGACAGGCCCTGATTAAGGACTCCATTGAGTCTAGTTTGTATATTTTTTCTCAGATAGATAATAGGTATGTATATTGTAATGATCAATTGACTTTTTAATTGGAGAAGAGTTAACTACAATAATCTTACCCTAACTGTAGTACCTACTTTACACACGTCTATGTACTAGCTAACAACATCATTTACAGCGTATAAATCGAAACACTTGTCTTATTCAACATCCAAACAGCAAAAAGCTCCATACATTCAGCCACACATTCTCATTTCCCTGAATTTCCCCATTTCTCACCTGTACCTTACAACTTCCTCTTTTCAATTAGAAACGTTCTCATACAACTGCAGAATACACGACCGACCAAAATTACGAACAATAGCGCGTTATCTCTTAAATAAAGAGGACGCAGGAACATAAATCTTTAGAACTCGCTCCGTACATTTTAACGGTTAAGGGAGACGCATTTTTATTCAAAATAGGCACTTAGTTAAAAAATATGTGTGTACGGGAGACAAACAACAGGAAGTGGGTGGAGATGGTCCTTTTTCCCGAAGTTCCTGTGGCCTCTGTGTGTTACCTTTTTGTTTTAAATTGCCAGATGCGAGGGACTGGTAGTACACTGCCGGTCAGATTCATTGGGCAAACGATTCTATTTGGATTTTAGTTTTTGTTTTTTTTTTCTAAATTAAATGGTCTGTTTTAATTTGGTGCTTGTTTACGTGATACAAGAATTTTTCGTAATTGATTTACGATACGGTTCTAAAATCCTTCGAGAGACTAAAACCTTACTTTGCTTAGCCTTTCCCGAATCTTTGTTTGGTTGGACTTCTGTAATAGGTACGTGTAAAAAAAAAATCGGTTAAATTTACACTCTAATGTAGATTCCCTTCATTTAATAAATAATTATAATTCTTATGGCCAGAAATATACAAAAGGAAATACCATGCTGTAATTTTTTTTCATATTTTCAACTGTTTTCTTTATTCGGCCTCATGTACAGCATTTTTTTTGGAAATCGTACCGAAAAATGTTTAGTTGTTACAAATTAGCATTTGTGTGGTCCCTTCGTCCCGAAGTTACTGAGCCTCATTAATTTGTTGTCTTTTTATTTTATTTTCACCCCATTCTAAGCGTAATTTGGTTTAAGAGCCCGTTTTGTTTAAATTTTGCTAATGGAAGTAGCAAGGTTATTTTATTAAGTTACAAATTGTTAGGTACCTACTCAATAAAACAAAACATTTGTATATTGTTGTGGTCTAACATAGTGCGGCTGCTTTCCCACATAACTTTTCTATTCATCATAGCAATACTCATTAAATAACAATTACTGCTCATATTGAAAATAAATATAATTTACCTTTCCTACAACCTACATTATACGGACCAAAACGTATTTACTTTTGCTTTAATTGATTACAAACAATTATTCGCTATCTTTTTGGATTACTTTGATACTTCTACTTTTTACAAATACGAAGCCTTACCTAGTCTTGATCTGAAAATAATTACAGCCATGGTATTCCTCTACTTAGCAATATTGAGTGACGTAAATTGCGTCTTATTAAACTACAACAGTCCTTATTCCCGTGTTTTCCGATCAACACCCTTCAGCTGTAAATAACTACCAGGTGTGACCACACACTTGACCAATATCATTAATTGTAAATCAACAATTAAACAGATACCCTGTTGTGTCGGCTTATCTTTAAAAGGTTATATTTTATTTAATCTTATTACTTCTGTAATATGAAAGATCAATACTTTAGCCGACACTGTTTTTCAGTTATAGCTCATTATGATTATGATCCATAAGTTTAAAAGGCTACTTAAAAGTACTATATATTATCTATATTAAATAGTTGATTACTTAGTTAATTGCATTAATAAAGACAAAGTTGATTAAATAAATGAGAAATATTAAAAGCTGCGATAGCTGACATTCAAAACATTAATTATTTATTAATTTCTTAATTCTTTGAAATAATTACAAAATTATAATGGCTTGAGATGAGTTTGAAGATTCGTAGATAGTCGTATCTCGAGAGCCGTCATTGCCATTTGCTTGCAATATAAATATTCAACATCTACCTCCTTCAGTAAAATTGCTCTCAAATATTAATTACTATACTTTTAAATGGGGCTGCCTCATGCTAAACTTACGTAACGATTTTGGAACAATAAACGGTTATTATATAAACAATTATTATTATACTTTAACATAGTAATTCTTACGGTTACAAACAATGTTTCTCAGTTTCTTTAGGATTTCTTTTGGAATCATTTCTTATCGAGATTTGGAGACTATCCGGGTGTGAATGTCAATCAAATTATAAACAGGGAGCGCAAATCTTTTTGCAGATTATGGTAGACAGTGGGCACTGCGAATTAAATCTTTATTATGTTACTTAGTAATTACGACATTAATAGTAGATACATCGAAATGATACATACTTAGAAAATAAAAGCTGTGTACAACACAGTTGGCAAACAAAACCATTACTCGGAACAATTTATGTGTCGCCCAAAATTACTTCACAGCACTCAGACCAAATTATTTGCCTTCATTTAATTAAAGCTGCGAATCTTGGACCATACCAGGTTTTAGCTAGCTGGAGAAAGCTCCGCCCACTGAGGAAGGCGTGGCGAGACCACGCCTAGTCGGAACCCAGCTCCTCCCAACCCCTTTTTTCAGGAAACTTATGTAATATTTTCCGAGTGGGGTGGCGGGTGGCCGGTGGACATTTGTCTTTACTAAGGACGAGCTCCCAGGATTATTAAATTTACCGAGCCAAAATGGCGGAGGATTTATGTACTTTATATAGCCCCAGCTATGTACTTTGATTTAGTGGTTTAGGTAGAAGTTCTCGGAATATATTTTATCTGTAAAGAATGGGTCTGCTACTGTGTTTTATTTGTAAGAGGGTACATTTATAAAAGTAATTTGTAAAGCTACCTACGTCAGATGAGTCTGTGATCTACCCACGTTGGTTTGAGTATCTACTTAGATATGATTCACTGACAGTTTCCGTCGAAGTTAAAATTAATCCGTCTTAATCATGATGCTGATATCAAATTATAAACGAACGCGTTAATATTGCGCTAAAATTTCTACCATCATTAAAAAAATGCCGTAGAAACCACTACGTAATCAGAATATTTAGACAACATTGTTGATTTTGTACAATACAATGCCTCGCACACTTGATTGGTTATATTTAATCATAACCACACCATCGCAAACATAGGTTCATAATGCAATACATTTGTATGCATTTCGTATTTTCTATTATTATACTTTTTACATTTTTCTGCTTTTTCTCGCAAGTCTAACATAACTACTATGTTTCATAAAATTCCTTTGATCAAACGTTGTTAGTTTTCCAATGTTCTAAGTCAAATAAATTGGAACTTTGCGACAAGTTATGCTTGTAGATTGTGTGCATGTTTTGTGAGCGTTATTACGTCAAAAAATAACAAATTATGTCCTTTCTTGAAGATTAAACTAAGGCGTTAAAAATTTAATCAGCAGATTTCCTTAAAATCAATTAAAACACACAAAACCACGATAAAAACTAGTTTTACCAATTTTGCTACTCAGTGAACAGAAATACCATGAAAAATTGGTAGGTAGGTGTTGGTGGGTAGGTACCTCATAGTTAGCTGAACCCAAAAGACTGAAAACCCACCCAACAAAGCTAAAATAATAGAAAAAATAGTTTTTAGAGTTATAAAGTCTTCACACTACTCATCATCTCTAAAACTCGTACGATATAGCATTTAAAACTGTTAAAAATCTACTAATGGCTTCCGCCATTACTTCTAGCGTCATGTAATAACTACACATGGGTTACACCTAACCTTTAAATATGTCATTGGTTTGCCTAAAACGTTTTTTTGTAGAAATCGAGTTCTTAAAACCACAAGAATTAGTTAAATTATTAGAATGCTGTAGAAAACATTTCGATAAATGAAGGTAGATGGATTTATCAAATATAATTATTTTTGCAGGTATTTCGAATTACCTCTACACAACTTAATAACGAAGTAAATGAATTTGTGCATTTATTTTTAATACTAATTTACTTGATAGAGAATCTGCGGTTAATTTCTGAAAAGTGTACGTTCTAAGGCTTAGGTATTATTAACGGAAATTTACCTAATAAAGAGTATACTATTTATAACAAAATGTAATTCTTATTTCCTTGGGAATTACGTGCATTCACGCGTTAAACATCTGCTATTGTCGGAAAAACGATAAACGCATCAGCAGCTTACGCATTACATATTCAATAATTTTCTTTAGCATAAGAGTAAGTTCCGTCATTTTTTGTCCTTACTTTAAGTTGAAAGTATTAAAAAGAAAAATATCGCGATGTAAAATTGATAAATATGTGCGCTTCTGCGACCATTTACGGAAATATTATGTTAATGAAATACATATACAAATCCATATTAATATTTTAAAATGTTTGTTTTTATGCTTAAACGGCTTAACCACATAACCAATTAAGAGAGAAATTAATATTGAATAAGCTTCAATAAAATAAAACCATTTTGTGCTTTTTCCGAAAACCACGTGAACAAAGTCGTGGGTGTAAGCTAGTGTCAATAAATGTTCATTTACCATGTTATTATTTAGTGGCTGTAGTCAGATTAGGATATAAAAGGACGAACAAATTAGCGCTCTGCGCATTCGGGTGTTGCAGCGAGACGTAAGTTATTCATGTTATTCTTAACTAATTATCTTAAATATGTTTCTAAAAAATATTGTAGAAAATTGATTTCTTCTGTAATTTTGCAGAATTTCTTGTGTGTTTATATTCTAGCCTATTATTAGTCGTGATATTTCATAAAATTTGTTACCATTCTCCTGCCACGTGCCGTAATTCCTAGCTCATAACCTAATTTAAACTGTTTAATTTTATAATTTACAAACTAAAGTGGTTTTAGTATTTGCATCTTTTCTATTACTGAATTTTCTGGGGTTTTTCAGTCGCAGGTTAACTTTGAGAGAGTTTGCAGCCACGTGGTATTCGTTTTCCAATTGAAGCATCTAAAAAGTGAATTTCTTTTTGTTCCAGTGAGCCGGAGTCTCCTGCCTAATTATTGGCCTGCAGCAGCATGGTAAGAGAAAAACACATTAGTTTGAAATTCACAAACCAATTACTTTTAATAACTTACGAATCGCACAAAGTGCTTCGTGATTTGTACAATCTTCCTGTAGGGATACAGGCATGAAGTCTATTATTTCTTGACTTCAACGTTTTTCTTATTACCACGTGCTCTTAATACGTATTTCCATCTCGACATTTTTACATAACCTCTAATTGATAGAAAACGTGCCTGGCCTGATATTTGAAGTTTCACAAAAGTCTAGTTTTATTAGCGACCTATACTTACTACCTGCCTTTCAGATATTTTCCTAATTTTGTGAAATACTTAGTGGTCCTACATCTCTAAATTCGTAGCAAGCAAGTACTTGCCAAATACCTGCCAAATATGTTCTTGTCGTTTCTGTAGGCTAATGTATACCTACCGTTTGTTTTGTTGCAGGCAGGGTCTGTGTACCTGTGCCCTGGCAGCGGCGGCAGGCCAGGCGCCCGAGGCCGCGGACGCCGGCGTCGCGCGACGTCGCCCGCCCGCTCGCTCGGCAGCGCGGCTCACGCGGCTCTGGACGAGCCCCGTGCAGGCGCGCTTCACACCTATGAACTTGCCGGTTTTCGCTAAAATGTTTAACTGTTAGGTACTCTTATGGACCTCCAGCGGAACTTCAGCACTGGCCTGCAGCAGTGTGGTAAGTGTTGCAACTTTACTTTTTACTACAGTTATACTTTCTAAGCCAACACTCATCTTTTCATTCCCGAGTAATTCGTTGCTGAAAGGGCTACAAATGTGAGGAAAATCTATTCCTTTTTTTTCGTACAACAAACATAATGATTTATGTTTATTCATCTTTCAATCATCAATCTCAATCTTTAGAATAAATATTTTCCTGACGGTTATTTTCTCAATGAAAGTTTTTTTTTTTTCAAATCCCACACAGAAATTTCTACAACAGTAGGTGACTGTAAAAGTTTACCTAGTTCCTGCATTGAGTATACCTACAATTGTTTGTTACAGCCAGGATCTGTCTGGGAAGCAGTCCTGACAACAGCGGCAGGCCGGCCCGAAGGCGGCGTCGCGCGCACTCGTCCGCGCCGCGCCGCCTTCCGCGAGCTCCTGCTGGACCCCATGCTGCGCGGTGTTATATACTAATCAATATTCGGGGTAAGTGTTTACAATTATGATTATACACTAGTTAGTAACGTTTTTGCGATCCTTTTAGCAGGTGTAGCATTTAACATATGCGACATTTAGAAAAGAATTTTTATCTATAAGTTATTTCACATTGACAAAGACAGTAATTATGACGCCTAAGGGCAATAATTTGATGTGTTTAGTTTTGTTTTTGGCACTCAATTGAAGTATGTGTTCTTTTTTTTCATTTATACCTGAACTAGATTCGCTCTTGTAACCAAGCACTAAACCAATTATCATCAGTGTTGGTAACGTAATATCGCAACACACAAACTCTGACAAATTTAAGTTGTGTTGAATGAAAAAACTAAATAGGTTTTCTTTTGTTTCAGATGATTCATATTGTAAAAATAAAGAAGACTTTAAATGTAGAACTGTGAAACTTTGAGATTAGATTTAAGTCATTAGCGGTTATCAGTCGCTTTACTTGTTAACTAGGAAAGGCGATCAATATATTAAGTTGTCGGCTTTCATTATATTATGTACAAGATGGTTTATAAAATGGTTGATATTGTATAAGATGGTTTATAGATGTAGAGACATGCATTAGATATAGTCCGGTGGTGGCTAGCGTTAGTATTCTTCTCCGTTCCTGTGATGGATGATTCGTCACAATGCACTTTTCCGTTATATGTCAAGATTTATGTAATTACAAATAAGTTACCTTTCATCTGTCATCAGTTTCGTTAGCATTAGTATTATATGGTGTTTACAGTAGATTTAAGTCTTTTTAAGTTTTTCGTGCATTCATATTATATAGTTACATTCAAACAAGTTCGATTGCTATATTGGGTAAGTTTAGTTGAGCCCTGGAGGCGGTTTAGTTTGTTTTTTTTTGGTGTTTTTCAATTAAGATTTTTGTTTTTCATGCATTTATATAACATACATATTAACAAAATATATAGTTTGGATTCTATTCTGGGTTTTCTTTACCTTTCCTTATCCCTTTTGCAAACTTCAGCTTCACTATAAACTATTAAGAGAAATTATGGGTCTTCCTCATAGGAATGCTCCATATAGAAACTTGTGCTGCGTAGACCCCACTTTAGACTGCTGCAGTTGTATTTGGACTAAGTAGTCTAGTAAGCAGTCGGTCAACCTCAGTGGCAACAGTCCTATTAACAGCTCATAGTACAGATACAAGGTAAGACACATTAAACAAGACTGCACAAGTAAAGGTAGGTCCTACATCGCAGCCCTTCTGGTTAACCTTTTGAAAGCCACGCTAATAACGAAGAACCGTGCTCCCGACGCCAAGCAATAAATAGATAGAATTGCATGCTTATTTCAGACACTAATTGTTACGTTACTATATAAAAATATTAACACAAAATGTATTCTAAAAGTTATGTTCATCTTCTAAGAACATTTTGAAAGTCCATTAACACTCAGTACAGGATGCTTAGTACGTAAAAATAGTGTTTTAAAAATACAAAGTTTAGACAACTTTAGTTGTCGTGGCGTCTCAGGCACGAGATCGTTGAGCAACTATAGTTGTCATTGGCGTGCAAAAGCTTAATACGACATGAGACAACTTAGTAAGGCATAATAAAGACTTTATAGCCTAAAACAAGGCGAATACTTTATTTTAAAACAACATTATAAAGGGGACAGGACGGCGCTAGTAAAAAGCTTCGCAAGTAACAGATGATCTTCATTTAAATATTTTCCAGAGGATGGGGTGTTTCAAGAGGGCCCGGGTCACACTATGCGATTTGGAATCAACTATTTTCCATAAAAAATACTATTTTCTTACTTAATTATCCGTCTACAAAATATAATTACTGTATGTTTTGTTATATGGTAAAAGTAAGGTAATCTATTATTGGTTGTCCAATATCTACACGATTTTATGTTACAAACTTTTCAATCATAGAGGTCCTTTAGAATCACAAAAAACATTACTATTATCTTTTTTGTTTTTAAGAAAAACTCAATAAAATTAATCACTTATTCATAATAACGTGTAGATGGATGTATTACATGTATATGATAATAGCCAATGGAAATCACAGATAAATGTAACGATTTCAATGTTTTAATTCTTATTTATTTATTATTTTATTGGATAGCATCGAAATCAGGATACACAACGATAGTACCTACCTACGTTTGGTCAGTGGGTCATCTTAGGGGCGGATTTTTCAGGAGCTTTAAATAAAAATAATAGACAAAAGGGAAAATTCAACCCCGTGAGTTCGGTGCAAATGAGATGCGGGTGGGAGTCAATATCGCGGGATCAAAGCCGGCAGTCCAGCGGCACTTAGCGACGATATTAGTGCCTCTCAAACAACAGTGTTTACGCTTTACGACTATCGTTCAGGGAGCTGTTACCAAAAACGGTGAGGTAGAAATAGTACAGAGTATTTGGTGAAAAGAGTGACAGGATTTTATTCAAGATGTGATGTGTTTATACCCTCAGATAGAAAACAAATTACAGAGTATTTTATGAGAAGAGTGAGATATTAGTCGGAGAATATTTTCTACCCTCAGTTAACCCAACAATATGAAATTACCAACTCGTTTATTTCTCGTAGTATTTATTCTACAGCACCAAAAAAGGTTCTAAATACATATCAACGTAGTTAAATGCAATTTAGGTTTTAACATTTTTAACGTGTGTTATATTTAGCTTATTAGAAAATATCGTATTTTTGTTTTCTGATAACAGTAACTATGCAGTAATTTGTAATTTGTAAAAACTCGAAATAAAAGCCTTCAATCAACCCCAATTCCAATACACAAACAACAAAATTAGAACATCACGTAAACACGTAACAAAAAGTCACTACAACGAAACCAATTTAATATTCCTTTGAATCCCACTTAAATATATCTCAACGGGAACACATTAGCATGTATATGACATTAGACAGGTACAAATGCTTTTACAAAGCAATCGACTCGTCCATAAATTGAAATGAGACGGTGAATTAAAATATAAATCAAAAGAGGATTTTTCCCGACACGTCGACGCAACAAAATTGGAAAAAATCTACAGCGCGGCACGGGTAGGGGTCTGTGCTCACTGTTGTACGACACGAGAGGGGTAAGATATGTTAGAATGTGGATGTATTTGTTTTAATAGTTTGGTATATAGATAGAATATTCCTTATTGCACACAACACGAACACAGGATATTAATAAAAATAAATAGTAACAATTTTCTTATCGCTAAGGCGGACTTTTGTAGATTACCTACCTTTTTTTATCATGGCAAAAATAGACACATTTTTTAAGCAATTAGTATGCCGCTAATGGCTTACATGGATTTTAAAGAGTTGGTACTTTCAAAAGCGGACATGAACTTGAGTAATGAATGAGTAATTAGATGATGATGCTGATGGAATTTACTTTTACCATCCGATCAGTATTTTCATAAATTGCCAGTAAATGCAGTAAGGTTAAGCGCTTCTTGGACAGATTCACTAAATAATAAAGATCTAATAGACGTTGTATAATTTAAGGTAGAAACCTATCTTACTCGGCTATCTGTGCAAATGCAACGCTTAAACAAGTTGAGTGTGTAAAAATGTCAAATGAATGTACACTTCAAAATCTTAGCGTAACCGTTAGTGAGAAATTCGTATTTTGCACACTCGATTCCTCATGCTGTTACCGTTTTTTTGGTACCGTTTAAACTACTACCACATTTTAACATCGATTTCTTTTTGTATTAATAATGTATTGAATGCTATTTTATTAGCCTCTACGACACAGGTAGCCTAACATAACAGTACACAATGAAAACGCACCTCTCGCAAGATAATAAGAGTGTCTCCGTACATATTAAAGCGCGGGGCTTCTCCAGACGTTCTGTTATACAAACTCATTTAAATATACATGATGAAATTGAAAGAATTACGCCGGGGAGCGGTTTGTAACAGCAACTGTGTGATATATTATGTCGCCACTGTTTTCTGGGAAAATGAAATGTGCTTTACCGACGGCTTTGTTTAATTTAAAACCAATTTGTCATCTTCGAATTTCTACTGTTTTGTTTCAGAATATTTTGTGTTTTCTGTACCGTTTTGTTGTACAAAATGTCATTTTGTTATGAATAATTACATTACTAATTGGCTTTGGACTCAAATTATACGTGTAAACGTTGATAACCAAAACAAAACGCAGTCTAATAACATGCAAAATTATCCTACTAATACATATTATTAACGCGAAAGTTTGTAAGTATGAATAAATGGGTGTTTTACTCTTTCACAGTGAAACGACTTGGCAAATTTTGATGAAATTTGGTATGGAATCAGCTGACACCCTAGAGTAAACACATAGACTACTTTATAATCGACTGCGTAAAATTAGAGTATTTTTTTGCACCTATGCTAAGGTTACAGGTAATTATAGGATTCCTGAATTATTGTTGTTTCAAAAAAAATGGAGTTAGTGTCACGGAGTGGTGGCTAAATGATACTGTAATAATATGTTATGTAAACACTTATAGCAAAACCAAAACTAAAATATTTATACTCTTATTTGAATCTTCATGAAAAATAATAAAGGAGTAATTTATCAGTGGCTTAGTACCAAAATATTATCTGAGAGAGTCGTGAAGTCTTATTAACCAAATTTTATTGCTATTAGGATAGGTAGAAGATAAAAATACATTATTTGCAACATGGTATTCATTGCACTTTCTTAAATAACTCATTTTGGTTATTTTATGACCTTATTGGCTGACTAATAATCTCCCTGTTCTATCAGTCATAACGGAGTTGTTAATTAGGATTTTACACTTTTTCTTCAAGCAAAATGTTATGAGTATTAACAATTTAATGGTATTAAAATACATATAATATCTTTCCTTCTCTCGTCTAAAACAACTTCTCAACCCGACAGCCACACCCTGTAAATTTTCCAAGCGAAGCATTTTTCTATAAAACGAAATCCTTTAATCCACCTAAAACCAACTTTAATAAAAGACACGGCCATTATTAAAGACAGCAGCGCGGAGCTACTGTATACCAAGTATAGCCCACTCCATTACGGTGAAGAGCTTTCTCAGTAAGAGCCATCAAAGAAAAATAATCCATCTGAAAACACTTGACACAGTTGGGCGGCCCCGCCCTCCGCCCGCCCACCGCACGCCACGCCCAGCCATCTTGGCGAAGCCTCCACTTTTTACCGCAGAACTTGGACTGTATATTTTAAGTAAAGTTATCTTTGGACTGAATCTCCTGAATACTCCTGAATTAGTTTTCCGCTAACATCGGCTGTTTGGAGGTGTATTTTATAAAAGTTGTTTACTTTGCTAGTTCATGTCGGAGTTTGTGTTGGCTGCCTTCTCGCTACTTGTTAGTTTCTGCTCCGGCGAGGTCTATCCAGACTCGGATCAATAACTCAAACACAAACTACAACCGCGACCGTAGCCAGAAGTAATTCATTCGCGACTCATCGCTTGTTCGATCCAACAAATGTAATGAAATCTTCCAGGACTCCGCTATTTACTTTTACTTTAAGAACCTTCCGAAGACCTTATTTTCCAGAGAATATCTTCACACTATTAGCGAGAGATTAAATACATATTTCCGAAAGTATGAAACAAAACAAAACAACACTATACGTAACTAAATATTGTCTATGAATAATTCAATAACCCTACTTGAGTATAATAACCAATTAGTTAAACTATTTCGAACGGATAGACTGGTAAGCCACTCAAATAGACACCTAACATGCGCGTGAAGTACCTAGTATAGGAACTAAAACGCTACTCAAAGCATCACTCTCATTATCACAGATCATTTTCGAGTATCAGAAATATAATTCAGAGTGCAATGAAAAAGCAATACAGTATTTCTTTAGTTTTAAAATAATTACGAAGGTTGATTACTAACACAATTCCCTGCAACCAGTTAGGCACAGTAACGCTTCGAGCAGTAACAGCAAGATCAGATATAAAACCTGTAATATTAATGCTTTCATTAAATTAAGGAATAGGCTATTTAAATAGGCTGTTTCGCCTGTAAATTACTTATTACGAAATGTTTTTCATATCATACTCGTAAAGTAAGAGAGATTAAAAAAATAGTTTACACACGCAGCTGACGCAGCCACAAGTATAAAGTACTTATTTATTGGGGTTTAATGTAAAATTGTATGAAGGCTTACAAATTTTGCATTAGGATGCGTTTGAAACCACTGCGACACAACGTGAAAACTGATTGTGAATAAGAAAACAGACATAGGTCACCTTTGCCATATAAAACCTATGTATACAATATCAATCACATCAAAAGTTCGTAGCAAGTGTGCTGACATTTCTATGTAGACATATCTTTCTAAGTTTATCAAAACTGTCGGTAATGGTAATATTATACCTCAATCACTGGGGCAGAAACCCGGGTTAAAATAATCAACTTTGAATTTTTATATTTTTAGGTTCTTTTAATGGAAAACCTAGACTAAACACACTCAGGTTACGTAAATTTTAACAAACACTGCATTAAAAAAGATGTGTAATATTTTTACAAGTCATACATATAGCTAGTTATGCTATCGATTCCTGCTTCTAAACTATTCAAAAGTTTCCAAACACTTTATCTAACTATACCATACCACCAAAACTATAAACAAACAAGCAACTACTTAAAATCCCAAAGACGAAACAACATAAACAAAATATAAACTTCAAAAGCCGTAAAAAATTACTTTATTCTCCGTATACGTTGGGAGGTCGGCCATCCAAAATACGTGATCAAAACGTTGAACGAACTCAATCCCCAAAGAAAAACACCGGTGGATTGCAAGCTTTCATCGCAAAGCGAGAGATATCAAAAAATACATCGGACGGTCGCTCCGCGCTTTATTAAGAATAAATTTAGGGAGGACGAAGAGGACCCCTGGTGGTGCGAGTTGTGAGAGCGGAGAGGTTTGGGTATTATATCTCTAGTATTATTATTGAAGTAGTTCTTATTCGAAAGATTCGCGCTTTTTTGTTCTTTTACGTCAGACCAATTAATTAGCAAATTAAAGTACAAGTAAAATAGACCATAAACTGTGGGATCAGCACAATACGCCTACAATCTGAGTACACTTAAAAAATGGTAAGGCATAGTAAATAGATTGAAATAAATGTCTTCTTCCTTGTTACTTTCTATGCATGTAAATAGGAAAATGCATTTAAACACTTAAATAAGGAACAAAGTTAAAAGAGTTATTGTTACATTATTACCTGCAGCAAAAGTATCCAGTATGTATCGTACCCAGTTTTAGACGAGTGACAGTTTTTCTCTAAAATAATAAAAATAATTTGCTGATGAACAAGACCATATGCACAAATGTGACTCAGTTAACTTATGGCCACCGTGAAGTTTCATGCTGTTTCTGTCACTGAAAGGTGAAAGTAGCACTAGGAAGTGGTGTAAATACTACTACACATAAAACTCGACCAAAAATGAAGATTAATTTTGAAACTATAACTGTAACCCGTTATATGCCTATTCCTCTTCAAATAATTCGAATAATTGACTTACTTTAATAAAGAAAAAAATCTTTTAAAAAGTAGTTTATTTTGTGTTCCCCCGCTACCGCTCATGCCATCCATCACAATAGTGCGAGGTGCCTATCTTCAGACTAATGCATTTATGCAACAGACGCTGCGGGAGGATCGATACAGCGCGTAATTTGACGAAAATATTGTGAGAACCTTTTGTTTCTTACTTTATATTTGGTAAGGGTAGTACCAACGGTTTATTACCTCTCAATTTTACTTTAGAGCTTTGTAACTTACTTTATTTGGGATACTAGGTAATGTTTTACAATGAGGTAAGTATGAGGTACGAGTATGTTAATAAAATGTTTACTTTGCGGATCGAATCTATAACTAGGTTCCTCTTTCTTATATTTGTATAGATACTGATGAATCAACTGTAGGTAGGCGTAAACAAATGACTTATCAATTACCTTCAGTAGATTTCTTATTATGAGGTCTTGCAATGTTAGGTGTTAGTAGATAACATCTTGATCGATATACCTACATATCATTTAGTTACACATCTATAAAGGCTTGAAGAGTTTGATAACCTATAGGTATTTAGGTACTTTCCAGTCATTTAAGCTTTTGCAAATAAAAAATAGGAACACAGACAAGGTATAGTGCACACCTAACTAAAGTTAATTTAAGTATGTATTGACAAAAAAACTAACTATTTCTACTACTGGATAATGGAAATTATGCCCCTACAATCCTAAACCACTTACTTAAGCAACATTATCCCCTCAGTAGTCGTTTTTTAAAACCCCTCAAATTAATTCGGATAAAATGCACTTTTTTCTTAACAATAATATGCAATACCAAGAGCGAGGATGAGAATATAATTTTTTTTTTATTATTTATCTTTATAAAACAGTCGTTACTTCAGATAGCTCATATAACTAACATACAAAAACACCCATGTAGTATGTACCTTTGAACTACGAATTGCTTTATCCACAAAGTACCTCAATGCAACCTACCACCCAAGAACAAAAAACAAAAGATAAATTCGCAGTAAATTTCCCGTACAATCGCAAGATATCTCCTTCGAACAAACCTTCTCAATCGCTGAGTAGCTACAACAAAAACTTTTCTCGCGATAGACGAAAAATAAATAAAAAGAAAGGTAGAAACAGGGCAGTCTTAACAAGTAGCGAGTAAATCCGATTTGTGAGAGCATTTGAATAAGAGCCAAAGCAGAATTTGAATAGCTTTCGAGGGTTTTATTGGTAAAATAACAATAGGTAAGAAACAAAACCTCGCGATTGTTCTGTACGCAGTTGTGAAGCGTGCATGCTGGATCTTGGGACAAATCTAGGTGAACATTCCTGTATATTTTAAGTTTTTTCTCGATATATTTAAAACATACTTTTGCTGGGATTACTTTGAAAATGTCTTGTAAAGATTTTTCTGTGTTTTAGAACACTGATTGGCTTTTCAGTTAGGTGAGTTTCGTTAAGTAAAGGGTGCATGAAATAATGTCAGTCACCATTTTTTTTGTAATAACTAATTTCAGTCGTCACTTGTTTAGGTAGCTACGATTGATAAGGAAATCAGTATCAATTACGTGATTACTTGCCTACATATTCCGAACTTTATAAATAGACACAATAACCTAGCCATACATTAGGCGAGTGCGAAACGAAAATATGAAAACTCATCAATATAATTTCGAATATCGTATTACCAAAACTACAATATGCTTGAATAAAGCCAATGTAACGAATACGATCAATCACGACGCCCTAACCCAGTTGCGAAGCTTATTAAAATAATCGACTTGCCTTATGGGGCCGCGCACAATGGCCCGATACTACTACGTCACTGTTTCGCATTTCAATACGACAATACCTGTTGGTTTTACCATAATTAAAGCGTTTAGCCTAATTTGGTTGGAATCGAATAATGTTGTAGTGTTTAGGCAAGTTTTCAATATAAATACATACAAGAATAAGGTCCAGTAATAGTCTAGTAGGTAGGTACAAAGATTATTCTCACTAAGTAGTTCGATCGTCCAACTAGTGTGAATTATTTCTCTCATGAGTTCGACCGTCGATCCATTATGATATTTTTCATTATAAACATTTGTTTGGAAAAAATTTAAAAGCTGAAAAACAAAAACACGACGTAACTTCTCATTAAACCTTCCGCCTAATGTGAAAGGTTTTGATTTCCTTTTTACATTATTTTGTCTGATTTATCGTAACACAACAGGGAAAGCAGGCGAGGAGTTGTGCGAAAAGCTGTTTCCACCTCTGCAAATAATTTGGACGCCTCGCCGTGACTACGACCACTCCGCTAAGAGATATGACAGAGAAGGAGAAGATCGTAACACGGTCTGTATCCATTTTTTTTTTCTGAATTAAATAGGACTAAGCAGATGGAAACACAACTAAAACGCGAATAATCTTTGCTACTATATTAGTCCGCAAAAAGATGTGTGTAGAAAGTTATAATTTTCGAAATACGATGTGGAGGAAACTGACGGCTTTCAAAGAAATGACTACAACAACAGATAATGCAGGTTGATATCGCTCCAGCCAGGGTCACGCAGTGCATGCGCAAGGGATCCTGTGACGCTGGCTTAGGTAGTAAAAGGGGCCCGGGGTGTTTTTAGTCGGTGGGAGTCCGACATATCCCACGCCGTGCCGTGTGTTCAAGTCATTAGCGTTTAACCACGGAAAAAAAAAATAGGTTGATATCGCTACATAGCTCTATAAGACATACAAACATTTTTTGTTACTAAACTGAAACCTAGAAAATTTGTATGCCATTAGTGAGATTAAAACGATATTTACCCAAATACGTAAGTATAGTGTATACTTTAATTACCTTAAACGTTGAATAGCTCCCCAAATCGGCGTCCAAATATCTCTGTACATTGTTGTGTTGAAAGGTGTGATTGACAGCATACGACACAATGCGACCAATCGTAAATATTTGTATGGGGTGCGCTTTTCTTGCGTTTTGTCGCACAAAGCGTGGAACCCGAAGTTTTGCACCGTCACCTTTATAGGCGATTACGTTTTCTTCAATACTGTGTGTGGATGTTAGATAATTTTGAGGTGGTATAAAAAATAACATCCTACACTTGATGCTGACTGCTTTTCTCTTTAATTTCATATTCCCCTAGATTTTAGTTCTCACAGGGTCTACCATTGCCTCTCAATGTACCTATAACTGTTGCACTTATAAAACAAAGGTAAAGTGGAAAGCCTTCAGTGGCAAGCCCTTAAAATATCTTCAACATCAAAATTGTACATGATCTAAAACCAAACCCCGTCAAATTACATGCAGTATACTTTTGAATATCAACCTAACATGCCACATCCACCCCTACGAAGCTCCAAATTTCCACACAAAAAAACAGTCAAATCACGTCGATTAGTGTCCCGTGCTCTACAAAACTCATTGTTGACGACACCACAATACTCCAAAACGAGCATCGACACAACAGTTATACAATCTAATATACTAATATCACCCTGTCATTTGTATACGTCAGCCCTCCAAGTATTTATAGGCAGGTCGAAGGGAAATTATGACAGTTACCTGTGAAAATTCGTAAGGAAATCAGTTTCAGTGTGGTGATAGTATCATTAGAGAACTTATTCCAATAAAGTACTATAAAATCAAATATTAGGCTTATCAATAACGTACAGAAAACATTTCTTGCTATCTGCAAATTATATTTTGAGGACATGAAAATATCAGCCAACACAATTATGAGAAATTAGAGTTCCTGAAATCCTGTTTCCGATAATCAGCATTTTCCCAAAGAGAGCCATCACTTACATGCCATGGATTTCCAAACAGAACCCCTGGACCTATCGACGAAGGGCAACAAGCCTTCCAAAATGCTGAACATCATCGACTTCAAGTTCCTCGAGGGTTTGAACAATCACTTGGTGAAGTTGTACGAGAGGACCAACCTGGTGTGCAGTAAGGACAGCTACTGCTTACCCCAGAAGGCAGCTAGCATGAAGAATATCCTGCCTTGCCAAGTTTGCTTGAAGACTTTCGATCGGCCATCATTGCTGAAACGGCATATGAGGACGCATACAGGTAATTTGATAACTTTCCTTTTCTTCTAACCTTTGCAGAGTCAAAGGAGATTTTGATCCTTCCTTAACCCTCTCCATGATTTTTAACAGTCTCCCCTTCTCTACATGAGTCAGAATTAAAAATAATTGTCCCTTCCTTTTTCACAAAGTATTTCAAGTCCGTAGCCCATCTTTTTTTTGGTTTTAACCTGATCTTTATTTCTAAACTATAATTAATTAAATCCATATGAATCGTAACTTGGGAGTAGTTGAGCATGTCGTGTCGTCTCATGTCCAGAATACTTTTTTCATCATGTTCATTCTTGAAGAGAAATTTAAGGCAGTACCTTGTTTCAGGTGAAAAGCCTCACATATGCAACGTGTGCAACAAAGGTTTCAGTACTTCCAGCTCCCTGAATACACACCGCAGGATACACACAGGTAATTAGGCCAAGTTTTAATTAACCTGCCCTCCTTTTTTTTCTTCTGATTAATTTCACCTGTGTTTCACAATCATATTTAGTCATCGTCATTTATTGATGTGCGTCTAAGTACCTATGGGTAATTTTGTTGAGGATTCCAAAACAGTTAATACTTTTTTGTGAATCGCATGGTCTCAATATTATTTTACTTGATATCGATCCCGTTTTTAAGCCTCCAAAAAATATCTTTTAAAAACGATAATTTTGAAATTAGATGATTCTGAATATGGCGACATTTTGTTATAGCAGCACATCAAAATTTTAACGTACATTGTTTCCAGTCTTTGATCCTTTTGTCAGTGCAAAATAGTTACTATAGTCAATTTTCCACAGGAGAAAAGCCACACAAGTGTCCTGAGTGTGGGAAATGCTTCACAGCCAGTTCTAACCTCTATTATCATCGGATGACACATACGAAGGTGAATACAATGTATCTTTAAGTGTCGACAGCCCTTAGTTAAATTAACTTTACAGTCGAATCTGAAACGAGTACCTACAGATTAAATATTGAATATAAAATATTTTTTTTATTAAGTAGGTATAGGTACGTTTTATATCCTTTATAATTTTAAGTATAAATGTACGAAAAAGATAACGTCGAAACTAACAAAGAATAATGAATAATGTTAATCGTTGAGCAATTAGAAAATTATAATTTTATGCCGTGTTATACTTTTTACAAAAGCCAATTAATCATCTATGAATTTGTAAGGAGAAAAATAGCGATTTTTTTTAGGAAAATATGTCTCTCACAATGAGGAGTTTAATCCTTGTATCGCAGGAAATTCATCGAAATTTAAATCTCATGCGCAATGACAACCAGACTCAGAACAAGTATTTGTGGATTGCACAAATTTTTGTCCGACGTGGGGATTAAAAACCGCGGCGCATATCCGGATACCCGGATAATCCTTGACTGAGTTATTCCGGCACTGACAAGTCATATCATATTGATCTGAACATCGAATATTTGACGGGCCTGTTGGTCCAGTGATTAGTGGCCCTGACTGCTATACCGGAGGTCGTGGGTCCGATTCCCACCCAGGACAAATGTTTGTGTAATAAACATGATCAATTGTTCTGTGTCTGGGTGTAATTTATCTATTATGTATGTATTTAGACAGACATAAGTATGTTTATCAGTTGTCTAGTACTCATATTACTCTCGTATACCTAACTTAAGACTAGATAGCATTGTGTGAATGTTAAGGAATAATTATTTGTTCCACAGAACAAGCCTCACAAGTGCGTGTGGTGCCCGCGCTCGTTCCCGACGCCCGGCGAGCTGCGCGCGCACACCGCCGCGCACAACCTCACACACACGCACACACACACACACCTCGCACTGCCGCGCGCTGGCTGGCAACTGCCCAAGAGTATAAGAGTTCAGCAGACACATACGTAAGGGACTTTAAAGTTGTGTATAAGTAAGGTCCTATATTAAATGGTTAATCAATAAAAACTTCGACTTGCAATTATTTTTTTTTTGCCGGTTTTGGAATAATTCCGAGAAACGTAATAAGAACAACAGTCATATTTAGCTCAGGCTAACTGCATTTATCTGATGAAATGTATCAAAAATCGAGTAATGAATAATCATTTTTTTATGTTTTGAATTGAGGTCAGTTTGTAACAAACAATTACTTGTGACTATTGGTCACGAATCATAGTCGTGCTCAATATTTGACAACTGTTTTAATTGATAAGCCTTCAAAAACTGGAGTAGTCTGTAAGTAATAGATTATGTTTAACGCAAAAAGAAATATTCTTTCATTGTTTATTGTAAAGAAAATGATCGGTATAAATCAACATTTTGCTGGTGTGTTCATAAAACAGTGTTATTACCCCAATGTAATAATGATAATATATTTTGAAAATAAAACTAACAGAAAAATAAAAGAAATTAGTTATTGTTCAAAATCAATACTACAACACCAAAAGGGAAATACAAAACCAATTTTGAGAGTTTAAAATCTGTAATGCCCATAATAATTTTTGGAAGTCTACAGGCTAACAATAATAATTAAGATATCGCCAACGTACGTAATCTCCTTAACTATTAATATTCTATTACAGATCTGCACATCAGAGTTACAAATAAAACAATTAACTACTTATAGTATACTTTATTCCGGTGTTTACTCCTGCTTTCTTTCATTCCTCTGTTTTGATTTTCTTGGCTTCTTCCTCTGCATTTCCTTCCTCTCCCTCTGCCTTCCTCTTCTCCCCGCTGTCACTCTTGTCACTCTCGTCTCCCTTGGAGCTGTCTCTCCTCTTGTGGTAGTTGTTCTGTGAGGCTTGGTTGTCACTCGAAGTGTCCACTTTGAGTAACTCTCGTAGCGCCATTGTTGCGTAACAGCTGGCCGGTAGCGTCATGTTTAGGAGAAGTGCCTTGTATTTACCATCTGGAAATTAAATAAATAAGTATGTGTAAAGGTTTTCTGTAACAGCTTGTGACAAGATTTACGGTAAGAATGCAAGGTATATAAGTAAATTACATCTAGGAGCAATACTGAAGTACTTAAATTGTTGGAAATCATCATACATAGTAAGAGTAGCTAGATTAGCTTAGATAAGGGACAAGTAAATTTCTTATTCAAATTACTTTTAAATAAAAAAGAATTTAATTAAGATAAATCATGTTTTAGCTTGATAAAATTTAGATAAGATAAAAAATTAACTTTATTCAGTTACATGAATTTACCGAAGAAACATATAGAGTATTTTATGGTACATGAAAGCAGCCAGTATTACGGTTGATAACATCTTTGTTGAGCGTGTTTTAAGCAATCAACTAATGTTTTAAATGGGCGTAAGTATCAACATCATAAATCTTAGTAAAAATGTACAGATTTTTTTTCTTTGATAGATAATATTATAACGTAAATTTCCAAGGGCCGGAATAAATCTCCCACTTGGCAATTCTTACATGTTGCTGACTTGTGTTATTGTTGCATATAGCAATAATGTGTACAATAATTTGTACACTTTTTTAGCCGCTTCTTCTCCATAGGAAAGATATTTTTGAACCGCTTAACTAGAGTCAATACGTTTCGCAAGTACCAGAGAAGGCCACTTAAAATCAAAACCATATAGATTAGCTTGCATATCCTCACCATCCACAATAGCCGTGATCTCCTTATTCTGCATGTGGTCCAGATCCGAGGCGATGAGGTCGGCGAAGGGGTCTGTGTAGTGCACGCAGCGCCACCACACGTCGCGCGGCCGCACCACCACCAGCCGGTACGCACCCGACATGCTGTAACTCCTATAACACACATGATAATAAAATTAAACTTCAATTATATACAAAGAAAAACAGTGTACTGCTGAAGAGTTTGTTGTGCTGTTTTTTCTCCCATAGTAATAGCACAGGAAGCGGCGAAGGGTTTTGACGTTCAAAAAGTCATTTATTCAAATTAAACTACCATAAATGTTGTCTAGTTTGAATTAATGACTTTTGATTTGATATACCTCTACCTATATTAAATGGTAATAATATGTACTTGATGCTTGATGTTTCGGCCAGATAAAACAGTTCTATTTAATTATGGATACTATGTCTCCGATTTGCAGATATTAAAGATTACAAGAACACAAATAAATTTAGAAATAATTTATTGAAACCTAATTTGCAAATTGAGAAGAACTTTCGAAATACATAAAAATATTACCGGGGCTTACAAAATATCTCCTCAAAATAGTTTCATTTTTTTTTTTTTTATAATAAAAATCATACTATAAATTAAAATTACTCACTTTATTCTATGCCGCAACTCCAACGTCAGATTATCCTTTTTCAACTGTTCCTCAAAGAAATCCACCATATTGGGGGGATACTCTATATGATACCCGGGTAGAGGCATTATAATGTCATTTATAGTGTACTTCCCACTGTCCACATCTTCCTGCGTTAACACCTTCACTGGTACTTTAGGTTTGGGCTTGTCTTCCTGTCTCTTGTCTTGCGTGTCTGTTTTTGTCTCTTCCTTTGTATCTTTGTCCTTTGCGTCTGTGTCTTTGGCCTCCTGTTTCACTTTGCACGTTTCATCGTCTGAAAAATCGGTCTTCAATTGTTCGTCCTCCGTGTGACTTTCTTCGGTGTCTGATTCCTCGTCGTCTACTATGTCGTCTGTAATTTTTTTTTAAATACAATTAATTACATTCGGATCTAGAGCACAATTTAGCCCATTTTGAAAAGCTAATTAAGATCAAACTAAACATTTTAAAACAATCTGAATTTAAGAAGGGGAAGCTTGATGGAACATCGATTTTGTACCATTAATTCAATGTAACTGAATTTAGACGTTATTGTCAGTATATTATTATCCTTCGTAGTGGACTAGTCTAACACGAACAAACAACAAAAAACAAATGCAATAAAAGAAAAAATCTATCTATCGGACTAATTAGTTTTGTATAGACAAGTCAGTCAAGTGGGCACTCCATTGACTTGACTGTATATGCATTCTGGTACATTCTGTCTGAAAAATCGGCTAACAATATTTATCCTAATTTTATTTTTCTGCTTCGAGGTGACAGGCAACAGCTAGTTATAGTAGTAGATGCTATGTTACCGTGTGTGTCGAGTTGCGTGAGCGGCACGAGGTCGCCCACGGCGGGCGTGAGGCCGTGGCGGCGGATGCGCTCCGACACGGCGCGGTTCCACACCAGCGACTGGTACGAGTGCAGGTACAACAGGCGGGTGTTGCGGGCCAACTAAGGGGGGGAGAGAATGGAGTGGAGTTATGCTGCTTCAAGTGTGTCAAAGGATTTCTTAATAATAATTAGTGAAAACATATTTAAATCTAAAACTGGGTAATTGAAATTGATTGAAATCATTTTGGAAAAAAAATTGAACACTAAAAAAACTAACTTTACACGTACTTTTACAACGTTGGAACGCCATCGGTTATTTTTTTTTACTAATTAGAATGGTTAAGGAAACCATAGCGGTGCGGTACTGTATCTCATAGATTGCTTGTACACTTATGTAACAACACCGCAATGTCGGAAATGTTATAATTTGATAAAATATTAGCGAACTAGAGACGGAGATAGTGCAGCGCGGGCGCGTTTGTACTTGTTTATGAGACGGCGGCGGCGACGGCGGCAACAGCTCGGCACACAAAGTCATAAACAAGTACATACATACCCGCGCTGCACTATCTCCGTCTCGCTAACTAATATTTTGTCAAATTATATCATTTCCCATCCAGTGTCGTCCCGATTACGTAAGAGTATTGATGCATGTTAACTCCCGATTGTCGCGCGCGCACCCCATCTCGTACGTAAGCCTTTGGACTGCAGTGGTTTGTGTGTTTTAGTTTTAAATACAGCGCAAGTGATTGTGGACACAATGCCTCGACGGCAATGCCTTCGCGGAGTCTCATTTTAAGAGTTACGCAGAACCTGTTGCATTTCTCATCATTTCATGATGACCGGATCTAACACCCCTGGATTTCTTTTTGTGGGGTGAAATTAAAGAATTGTGTATGAGCGGGAAAGTGAGTCGAAAGACGATTTAAAAACAAAAATTATTATGGCTTTTGAAACTGTAAAATCACAGGCCTTTGTGTTAGCCATAGTAAAATACAATCACAGACGTCGGGCTGAGTTATGTGTTCGAAGAGGTGGTGAACACTTTGAACATCTTTTAAAGTACGTGTAACTATAAGTAATCAAACTTTTTGTGTAAGTTATTGTAAATATTGTGCTTCCAATTTTTTAAATACGCCAAACGACAAAAAATAATTACCTAATTTACCTACGTAGTCAATACGTAGTTTTGACCGTCCTAAGCCGGCTATCATTTACCAGCTGATTCAAACGGGGTCACAGAATTCAAGCATTAACGCGTGTATGTACCTAAAGTGTGCGTAGCGTAGATATTATTATAGCGCGACGCGCAATGACTTGATACTAGGTAGGACAGTCATGCATTTTTAAAAACTACATAACAGTTTTTATTTTTTGCGTAAATATAGCCTTAACGTAATTAGTATCATTAATAGTGTCTAAGTTTAAAATATTGCCCACGACTTCAAAATCACCTGTATAAAAAGGTGTGGTACAGTAACGGTCATAAGTTCAGTAGCCGGTTCACAAATTTATGGCATCAAAACAAGTGGCGCTTACGACCTCTTGACATAACAAATACACATTACATTTTGCACACATACACGGTTCCCGCACTCTTTCATCATTACCTAGTCAGAAAGAGCGCGATATAACGATAATGCTTTAGTGACAAACCTGTTTTGTCGCAACCGTGACCGCGACTGTCTGGTGGGGCGCATAGATATTGGTATTCATTTGTTCGTAAACTTTGTTCAGAGAGTTTGTGTTATTATTGCGACTAGTGTGTTGTTCGATTATCTTTAATCAAGATGCAAGCAAATATTGCTATTGATGCCAGGGCAAATATTGTCTATTAAAATATAAATATTTCTACTTTACTGTAAACATTTCTCAAATTTCAAATCAAACCGGCTGTGTAAGTATTTTTTTATTAATTTGATTATGATTGTTGTGGTCTATATTTTTTTATTTATTCACATGTTGCAAGATAATAATAAAATTTTCGTTTTTTACAGAAATGCAGTGAGCCGTTGGGTTCGAAAGAAAAGGTAGTTAGCCGCCGCTTATTAACCCGACTCAGTGACGTGTCATGATCGAAGAATATGAAACAGTAGAATAATTGTGAACGTGTGGCGGTGGATTTGTGCTCAAGGGCCGAGTGAATTGGAATTTATACCTACACGTGCGAACAGCTCTAATTACGTCGAAGTTTTTAGTGACATAATGCTACCGACTATGCGTATCTAATGTTTACCCCATAGAAGACTGTAGTGAACTAACTTTTGTTCAAGATAATTGTCCGATACATCGTGCCAGTGTTGTAAAAGAGTGGTTTAGCAAGCATACTGACATTAAAGTTATTCTGTGGCCAGCACGTTCCCCTGATCTAAGCCCCATTGAAAATGTAAGAGGTTTATTGGTTCAAAAATGGAAATCACGAGATGAGAGATATCCTGAGCAGTTTAAATATAGTATATGCAAATATTGTGGCCTCCATGCGGCGACGTCTGCTTAGCTGTATTGAAAATAATGGAGGCTATACTAAATATTGAATAATACGCTGTGTTTTTTACAGTGGGCGTGCTGGTCATAATAAAGTCTTACGTTAGTTAGTTTATGATTGTAAAATTGGGATTACGCTTCAATCTTCTTTTCTCTTTGAGAATATCTTTGAGAAAATGAATATATTAAGCTATAATCTCATATAGTTAGAAGTATAATAACACTTATTTTTTTATTTAAATATAAAACAAACTTAATATATATATTTTTTAACTTAAGTAATAATAATATAAATAAATGTTTATTCAAATTACCTTTTATTGTTTTATTTGAACCTAAAGTTATGATTTATTATATATTTATGTAATAATATTAATTTAAATATATATTTATATAAAATATAATATAATTTAAGTGTGTATGTTTGTGTAATTCTATCTTATGGGTTTCAAATGCCTGAAATAAAGAATATTTAATTTAATTTATTTTTTTTAATTTAATAAATAAATATTATTCATAACTTATTATAAAAACATTAATTCAAAAATATATAATAATGTTGCTTATAAGTAATACAAAATCAAAGAAAAATAAAAGCGATCTGACAAATCACTTGAGATTCGAACCGACTGCCACTCATTTCTAAGTCACACATTGTTACACGTGATCAAATTTATATAATAGTTCATTAAGACACCGCAGATATTATGAGGTAGTTTTAGTTAAATTATAAAGTTGTGAATATGTTGTAGGTAGATTTGAAAATTAACTTGTTGACTAAGGTTCATTACACACTAATAGGAAAGAAAACAGATATATTGTTATCTTTGTCTAGGATTACCCACACACTGTCATCTTCTTGTAGTTATACAGTATGACGGGTAAATGTTTGCGTTGACGTCACGCACACATGTATACGCAGTAGCATGCAAGCGAATATGATCCTTAATGTGCTACTGGAATTATGGCTCCAGACTGTACATACCTTAGCGAGTGCCCCCAGCAGGTCGTGTGGCGCGGCGGCCAGCGCCCTTAACAACCGCACCTCGCTGTGTGCCGCGGCGTGTCGCGGCAGCGCCTTCACGGCGGGCGCCGCGCCGTCCGCGCCGCACATAGCGTACATGCGTAAGGCTGGCTCTAAAGGACCCTCGCGGACTTCCAGTATCGCGTCTATTGCCTGCACACACAACACACCGGTCAATAATACACAGTAAGGCTAAGAATTCACGAGACCGGTTATTCGCGCGGTCACGCAAACGCTGCGGCTGCGATTATCGCCCGCAAACGAGGCGGGCGATGATCGCAAGACGCAAGACCGGCGCCACTGCGATCGCCCGCCAATAGACCGCAGAGCGCGCGGGTGCAAACTGCAGAGCTTGCGGGCGACCGCGGCTATTCGTTCGGCTATTCGGCGATTCTACAAGTTGCCCGCCGGTGCCGCGGGAGCCGCAAACAATCGCGCAGTCTGCGGGCGTAAACCGCGTCGTGAAATGTGCTTTAATTTTTTACATGTAAATCTGCACTCTACAGAGACTGCGCGCCCGCCACCGCGGCGGGCGCGGTTCAAAATCGCTCCGTGAGTTCTTAGCCTAAATATGCTTCATAATTTTATTATTAGTTCATATAGGTACTAAGCAACACGTCGCACACGAAATTTTTTATAGCATTTTTTTTTTATTTACTATATTTCTATTTCTTTTGTAGTGTTTTTTTATAGTAAACACAGAACATATTTTAGACGACAAACGGGACTTATTTGCGATATAATTCGATATTTCTTTTTACCTACCATGGGTCCTCTAATCACCACGGTCAGTGCAACTCGACCGAAACGTCGGGAGAAAAGAAAAGGAGAAAAGAAATATCGAATTATATCACAAATAAGTTCCGTTTGTCGTCTACAATATGTGTACAAGTCGAAAAAGTTAAAAATATTAAACACAAGACTCCAATATATCGCTAATCGAAAATAAGCTAATGAATACGAGATGTTCATGTCCATAATTCTTTGCACCAGTCTCAAGAAAATTACACCAATAGAGCAACAGATAATCAAAACGTTTTAGGTGCTGAAGAATTCTGCGCCAAACAATTAAGCTTGCCCCATAATATGACAACTTACTAAGGCCAAAGAAACGTTGTTCTGTAATTTCTAGTACCAAAAGTGAATGAAATCTCGATGATGTCTTTAATATGTGCATTTTTTTATTACAATATCTACACTAAACATACAGTTCTCAAATGCATTCTTTAACTACAAACTAAAACTAAAAATACCATACCAACTAAACATAACATACCTCTTTAAAGTTCCCCTGTAGAAGCTTTAGTCCTATATTATAGGTAGGCGTATCGAACCTCGATCCGAATCGCTGCAAGCCGTAGTAGTTGATGAAGCCGAGTTCCTGTAAGTCCCTACACGCCTGGTCTATGAGCTCGTCCGGTGCCGTCACGTTACGGAGTGCGATGCGGAATCTAGAAGGAAAAGTGTGATAGATACTGTAAAGCCAGGGTCTAATTTTTTAGACAACGGAACTTATTCGCGAGATTTCAGCCTCCCGACGTTTTGGCCGAGTTGCACCGACTGTGCTCACGGGTGGACTGTATATCGCGAAGAAGACCCGTTTGTTGTCTAAATATGTGTACAAGTAGCGAAAGTTTAAAATCATTAATTCAGAGTACACTACAGCCTTAAAGTCGGCCACAAGCATTCCGCATTTGCCCAAACGTGTCTATCGATCACTAACTATAGCCGAATCGGTATCGGTATACACCGACGACCTGTTGAAGCGCGGTACGCGGGAACCTAAGTACAGCTGACGGAGCGCCACGCGGACTCATTCGAAATGTCGTGGTTCGTGAAACACCTTTTATATACTAGTTTACACATTACCCGAATAATTTTTAGAATGTCAGTTATTCTATAAAATTTGCTGCAGGTCAAAACCTACATTAAAAAAACAAAGTTCAATTATGGAATAATAAATTATAAAGGAATACTAACTTGTTCCCTTGAAGCATGCCGAGCTTCAAGTTGGTATCCTTAAAGCTGAAGTTCCCGACGTGTATGTCTCGCAGGTACCGACAGGACGTGACGAACTTGCGCGGGTCGACGCGGCGCGCGCTGAACCACTGCGAGGTCTTCGCGCGGCGGTCCTTCGTGCCCGCGTAGCCTAACATCGATGGCTTTACACTGGAAGTAGGAATTTCATAGTTAAGACAGTAATTGTTAAGTTATACTTTCTTTCTTTTTTTAATAAACGACTTTTGCACTAAGGTATTTAATCCTTGTATCGCGGGGCGTTTCACAGACATTCAATTCACATGCACACCCAGACTCAGAACAAGCATTTGTGGAACGTACAAATTCTTGTCCTACGCGGGGATCGAACCCGCGCCACGTCGCGTTGCGGTAATTGGCGTGATGACCTAAGCCACTCGACCATCTGTGCAGCCAAATTCGCTCGCGACCCCACCGCCGCGTCTGCTCATGATTATGGACTCCGCTTGGGTCCGAAACTTGTCGGGCTATACCGATAAATACACGTAAGTAAACCTTAGAATTTAACAATTATGAATCCTCCTCATGAAAGTTAATATACCTAATAATTTAGACAGTGTCAAGAACTGCCCAAGCTGGCCTAGATAATGTTTGCCACCTTATCTAGGCCAGCTTGGACTGCGAGAGCTGGTGAGGTACTTACTGTACTCCAATACGTTCAGCAATGCGTACTGCCGCGTCCATTGTATCGCAGTTCTCCTTATGCACGATAAAATACACGTATTCGCCTGGCCACGTCCATTTCACTCTGTTATCAATGCGCACTAAAAGAAACATTATTACATTTTATATTAGACAGTGTAAAACTCCATTGAGATGCATTGCAAAAAGAGATTTAAATTTCTAACTTTGAAGATGTCTCTTATAGGAACTTAAGAAATTGATTGACACTAATCAGTAGGCAATAAATTACATTTTGATTTCTAAATTCACAAGAAGATACAGACAAACCTTTGGGTTTATTGTTTCTGTTTTTGAGGGCATTTTGAGCAAATCTTAACCACTTGAAGAATAGATCATTATAATGTTTATAAAGTTACAAATATCTTAGAAGTTTCAGATTAGTAAACTATACAATGCAATATTCTAAGAACAAAGTAAATGTACCTCCTTTCCTGTACTTCTGGAATCTCATAAGCTTCTTATCCTCAATGTTGACAGTGCTGCCCACTATGCTCTCGCCAAATGCCTTCTTAACAGCGTCGTGTATCTTTGTTCTCTGTTCCTTTGTCACTCCAGCCATATCAATCTAAAAACGAAAATCACATCATTAAAGCCTTTACTAGAATTGTTAAGGATGATGTATGTAACGGCTTTGTTTGTGTGATCCCATATATTTGCTTAAAGGCTCAGTGTGAAACCGCAGGAAAAAGCTAGTCTTCCATTAAGTATATTATTATAAGCAATGCATGAACAGATCAGCATCAATCAATAAATACTTGTTTTACAATTTTTTTTCATGATTGTTCTCCCTAAAATTATGTCTTTCTACAACAAAATAAACTAATATATTATGTGGAGCCAGCCATGAGTGTGAGACTAAAACACAGATCTTAAACTGTTTCCTGTTAGAAAACAAGCAAACAGCCAAAGGGTTCAACTTCACCTTACCTCTACACACTCGGGATCAGCCTCCTTGCTCACAGCCAGCGTGTTGATCCTGTCCCACGTCTCCATCGGCAGTATCTCCAGGTTATACTTCGTGAGGAGCAGGTCTTCATCCTCGCTGACCATTTCCTCTTCAGGGGCCTCCGGAGGGTCCTTGTTTGTCAACTTTGCTGTCTCACCCTGCTCATTAATCTCTGATACTTGGAAATCTGAGTATCTGAAGTTTTGAAAATTATGTTTGTATTCCATTGGTGTGTCTATTAGTATTAATAAGTGACTTAGTATTGTTTTAATTTAGTTTTCTCTTATAGCAGGCATTTGTTGATCTTACAAATACTTGTCTCATGCAGGGATCAAACGCATGATTGCTTTCTACTGCATTTGATTGCTTTTAAGGAGTAATTTAAGTTACAATATGAGTGAATATACTGATTTTGAGTAACTTAATGTCATCAGCCAATATTGCATTTTTTTTAAAAACAGTAAAAAGTTCTTGACTTGGCCACCTAATTTAAACTAGTCATTATAGATGCAAGCTTTCGCTCATCAGTTCCCCTGGCAATTAAATTCTAAAGTATCTCAAAAGGTACTTAAAAAAGTGACTGGCCCAATTTGGAACAATATTTTATTATAAAATTTGTAAATAAATTTTTAATGCATACTGTAAACAAATTACTCCCAAAAACTAACCAACTTTAGTATAATCTCTCATACATACATCATCACTAGTGGAAGGAATACAAATATATAACAACATCAGTTATCAATGTTTTACTATTTTTTTTTTCTTCTTGCACTATATATTCAACAATTGTAGTGTCAAACAGTGTCAAAACGCCAAAAGATAGGTAGAGGACAAGATATAACATTAAAGTTAAAATGAAACACACCTTGATTTAATAATGCCATTGAATCCTGCATGAGTGCTTATGTATTCCGTCACGCCAATATCTTCTTCAGATAATCGTTTCCCAGGACTTTCCCGGGTCTTTTGCCGGATCCAATGACTTTTTCCGCTATAGTTTCCATTGCCGCTAAAGTTGTTTTGGTATCTGTTACCAGCACTGAAACCCTCGGAATTATTCCATTGACTTTTGAAACCTCTGTTGGTCCCCACCCATCCTCTATTGCCTCCACGACCGCCTCTAAAGCCCCCTCGCATGTTGCGATCTTGTTTATTATGGTTCCAGGGTCTGCTTTTATTCATTTTGTTTTACAAATACCACTTAACCTAAAAACACCAAAATTGACTAATTCTATTGACAACCCGTATTTACAATATTATTATCCGAATATTCGGTTCTTATATAGTAGCTTGGTTGTACAATAAAGCGATATATACTTAAATTACGGTACTTCAATAAACATAATTAAAAATACATACATCGAGTATAGTACCGACACGCGAAAACTGTTGACCAGTTTGACGTTTCACTGGCAATAATGCCAACAATTTGCAATGATCAATTAATTACAATGGCAATAGTTTGACTTGTACAAAAACAAAAAACGAGATCTGTTACATTCAGTAGGTATTCATTTAGCACTTGTACGTTACTTTATACATTTATTTCATTCGTTTCATACGATAATTACGAATATTATCAATTTTGTTTCGTTCATTACATATATTTGCTTTGATTGCCACAATTTAAAAATGCACTGTGTCCCTCAATAAATGAAAGATAGTGGTCGACTTTATCTTACTCTGCTTTGTATGAACAAAAGATAAAATTGAAATAAGGTAAATACGGTGGTTATAAAACGAAAAAAAAGGCAAAAATTGTGGACTCTGCTAAGCAAACGGCAACATTAATGTAGTAGTAGGGATGATAGTTATCTGTGCTGTGTTAATGACAGCTGCTGTAAGTTCGAAAAGGACGTTTCGATTCAAATTTAAAAGTACAGTAATCTTCATTTAATTTATTTGATTAAAACTAACTTATAATCTAAATCAAACATGCCTGTATACACAAGTGGTGAGTACTGATAACAAACCTAGTACTTAAGACAAGGTATTTCGCTCACAGTGCAATTTTTCAAGTAATGCCACTAACTTATTACTATTTCAGATGAAAGTCCCGCTAAAATGAGAGCTAAATCGAAAACTCGCAGTAAGCGCGCTGGGTTAGCATTGCCTGTGGGTAGGATTCACAGGATTCTGAAGAACGGTAACTACGCTCCTCGGATCGGGTCGGGCGCCGCTGTTTACATGACAGCAGTGCTTGAATACTTAGCGGCTGAGATCTTGGAATTATCTGCGAAGGCGGCTGAAGACAACCAAAGAAATAGGTAAATACGACTTGTTAAACTTATTATGGAATAGTGAGATATACTATTATGTAGGTATGTCCCAAATAATGTCTGTTTGTCAAACCTTACTAAAATGTATGAAGGTATCAAGCTGGAACTATATTAAATAGGTACACAGGTCTTCTGTCTCTTAGAGCTGTGATTAAATCAAACTTCTAAATCACACATATTCCAAAGACACAGCTGTTTATGCTGCAAATCTGAACAGGGTACTTCCTGTGAACTCATCTTGAAATTTGACAGTAAACAATGTTTTAAAGCACAGAAAAAGCACACCGTAATTTTAACATTAGATTAAATATATAATATGTATACTATGCAGGTATTTTTCTTCAGCTTATTAGTATAGAACCCTCAGTGGTGCAAATTGAACTCGCATGGTGTGAAGTATTTAAGAAAAGTTGGATATTACCAATATTGTGTTAAATTTATAGATTTTATTATTTGAAGATTATTGCAACATTAATTTCAGAAATAGGTACTCTCGGCCATATCAGCTGTACTTCTTTAAATAAATTACGTTTATTTCTTTTTTCAGAATATCCCCACGTCACATCCTGCTTGCTGTCCGGAACGATGATGAACTAAACAAGATGCTAAACGGCGTTACAATATCCCAAGGAGGTGTCATACCTCATATTGAACAGCAGCTGTTGCCTAAAAAAACTAAAAACCCACAAAAGACTAACCAATCATCTCAAGAATATTGAGGTAACCTTGATAAATCTGTTACAATGAACTGTTGAAGTTGGGTTATCACTATTTAGTGAGCAAGATGGCACTAGACAGATGTTTACTTTAATAGTTGTTGGCTTTAATAGTTCTTAATACAGGCATTAATTGTTGATTTGTGTAGTTTAAGGTATTAATTATGTGGATGATTGTGTTATGTTAATTCTTATCTATGTTCTTTGATTTAAAAATCATGTTGTTACCAATGCTTTGCGGTTCAACAAGTAAAATAGTAAGTAATCTCCTATTGTAAGTCTTACTTTGCATGATAAGTGCAGTAGTTGGATATAACAGGGCAAAATTGTTAGGGCTAAGTTCTTGGCTTTGTATAATAACTGTTATAAATGAAAATGTATCTTATTCTCAAGTCCTTGTTGAGCAAAATAAGTATAAAAAATGAATTATTAAAAAATGTGTCAAGCAAAAATTGTAAAAAACGAATATTGTTGAATAGATATTTGTAAGTCAACAAAACTGTTGTCATTTTTTGAGAAAAAAAAAAATGATAATTATGCTTTGTAAGTTTGAAAAATATATAATGTCGTGTATTTATAGTTTGCTTTTTAATTTACTCAATTTTTATTAATAACTAAATGGTTTTGCTAATCATGGTGAGGATTTTAGTAGTCTTATGAACTGTAGGACTTTAGTGAAGTCCTAAGGCCTATCAAGTCTATTATGTCTTATAGTTTAGTGTCACAAGAGGACTATTTTAATTATGTACCAAAATAAATAAACAACAACTTCAACCAGTCTTGTAAATGACATGTAATTTTAAATACTGTAAACAAGAGATCTGCTATTTAATTCCATTATATTAGGTAGGTACAATGTTCATAACCATACATACAGTTTCATTACTTTAAAAAATTAAAAAGTACGTCTATTTCACACTAAAACTTGATAATATAGTCTTGTTTTGAATACATTTTTTAACATCGCCATTAATATTATTAACATGTTTCCTACTCTTTCGAGATTACAACCCATAAAATGTGGAAAGTGAATTTCACTTGCATTTAATCGTTTATACACAATTTAGTTAATACTTTTAAATTGAGCAATATTTTTCTGCTTTTTAACGTATTCTATTGTAAGATATGTTTATTATATATCTGATTTGTTTCATGTGCTTGGTGCAGTACGGATTTATAAATGCAAAAGTTCTCTATAAAAAAAAAAATGTTTGACGATTTAATATACATAATTATAATACTGATTAATTACAAGTGAAACTCACTTAAGACTACACAAACAAAATTAACGTAACAAAATATCATACGACTACAATTAAATATACATGTCTGATCATACAATTAATACAAATTAATATAATTTATATCAAAGGAACATGGGGTGCAGTTGCAACTCTACTGCGTACCTAGCCATACATAACATACTACATTTATTGTACCTATCTAAAAACTATGAATATGTTAAAAGGAATACTTTATAAAATACAAAACTAAATGTAAATGTAGCACATCGAAAAATATACAAGAAAATCTTTTAAATGCAACTTCATTGATCTGGCGTGGTATAGCTTTTGATATGTACCAAGATACAATAAGGAGTTCGAATTGAAACCAATGGATGCCGTACGAACTAGGTTCAAGTGGAATCAAATATACGAGACGAACTGATGACCCACGTACACCACGTATGCAGCGCATTGAAAACGTTTAAATTTATATACAAAAAAAAAACTAAACAATAGAAATACAACTATTGTATGATAAGTGTATTTTATTGTTCTGTTTTGTATCTAAAATCTAACGCCATGATATCGGAATATGCGTAGTATACGTCGCGTAGGTACATGTGACGTTTATAAGATACCATGACTTCAATACAGCCACAGTCTAAATATACTATTGTCATACAGTCGTCCGACGAAGGCGTCTAGACAGGGCAATCGTGCGGGGTGTGAGGGGTGGGACGCGGGAGGGCCGAGCCCGACATGCAAACAAAATAATGTTAGCATGTCGGGACACGTCATTCAGGGCTTACGTGTTTGTTTTCGTAATTATTTTATAAAATGGTGCATACAACGTGTGCTGTGAGAGATTGCAAGTCTTCATCTCGTATTAATAAGGATCTGCGGTTTCATCAGCTTCCACGAACAGAAGAAAGGTAAATAAATAATGTTTTGTTATTGTAGAGTGAATACGTAAATTTAATAATAAAAATATTTGTCATACCCGTCAAAGTTGACAACGCCAACAAAAAGGCCGAATGATGGACGGAAAGAAGTATTATTGTTTTATTTAATATTATTTATTGTCATAGTTTTTCAATTGGTTCTCAGCAAGTTATAATAATATAAGGTTACACTTTTTTTAATGATTATAATGTTAACGATGTTGATCTGCAATAAATAAATAATTTTATTAATATTTTTAATTTTGACAACCCTTGCCATCGCGATACTGTCAAGACGTTGTCGGCATTTTCCACAAGATCAAAGGCGTCGGACGACTGTATGATATTTAGACTGTGATACAGCGATGGAAATTCTGATTTAACTGAACCCAGTGTATCTCAATATTTATCAAAACCGTATAAGTACTTACAAAAACTTAATTCTGTATCTATTTCTACATTCAAGAAGGAACTACAGTAATATTTCCTTCTTGCCAATGTAGAATACTACATACTATTTAAGAGTTTCGAGTAATAAAAGCTTTATAATAAAATGAGACATAATAACGTAAGATCTATAACTGCATGCGGCGAGGGTTCCGAGATCTCTACCTCTGATCAGCTATTCAAGTAAAACTTTAATTAATAACTAAATGTATATAAAATATAATAAAAGAACCATAGGATTGCACAAGGGTAATGACTTATTATATACCTACAGACTGAGTATGTACTGACTAACCAACCATATAAAATCTACGTTATTTGCGATTTTTCTCTCTATCTTTATATTCAAAACGAATGTTTATTGTGTAAAGGTAAAAAAGTAAGAAGACAATAAGTGACATCGAATTAAGTGAACACGTTGTACTCGCTGTATTTAGTAGCGCTCGTTTGATTCATTTGGTTTGATCAAACTGGGTTTACCTTATTATAGATCTATTTGATACTTGTGCACTGTCTTAGATCAGTCTCTGAACTGTGAATTATCACATAAGCATCAGAGATCAGTCTTCCTCCTCAAGTGTGAGGGGTAAACAAGTTCTTAATAAATGTATACTAAGTCACATTTTGTGTGAACAGTGTTGTGCTTTTCTAGATCAGTAGGTTAAGGTTTCATGGCGCTTCGGTACTTAAATATCTGTCGATGTAACTTATTCAGTCCATGTGTTATGATATCAAGCATCATTTGGCAGTGTTTGGTAACGCCGACAGGCATACAATCAAAAGTAAAACGTTATCAATTCTGAGATCATATCCAAATTAAGATATAAAATGAGTGAAATAAGTGTTTTATTAACAATTAATTGGTCACTTTGAGAATTTAAATATTTTTTTACAATGAGCAAAATTCAAACACTCATTAGAATATTAAATTTAGAAGATAAAATACATATAACACACTGCAGTCTAGAATTAAACGCTCCGTGAATATTTACCTTTAATAAATAGAGCTGGCAATACTGAGACGAGGGGTAATTCGTTCCTTTCAGTCAAACCTCGCGACTCACTACCGCCACCTGGCTTCAATTCCCATATTTACAACAACAAACAGTTGGCAACGGGAATCATATCATTCAAGGCATCTCACACTTAGAATTTACCATTTACATTCCCTTTCAGTGATTTTAAATTACATAAGTGTAACAAGCTCAGGATTTAAATATAGTAAATTGGCAACAATGAAAAATATAGCATTATATAAAAATTATTAATAGACCTGTTTGTTGGTTCAAATTGGTTAAATGTGTATTTTGTTCTTGCCACTAAGATAGTACTTGCGTACACCAGTTATATGTATATGTTCCTACTGTTACTGGTAGTCTTTATTATAACATTTTATACACAGTTCAGTCTAAGTGACAGCATTAACATATAGCCCAATCTGAACAAGCAAACACTAAACAACATGATAAACACACAACCATATAAAACTGCACTCACACACATAAGCATGTTCATGTATACTTCGTATTGCTGTATTGTCTTACCTCACGAAATTTATGAGATTATCATGCCTTGACTCTGTCATAAAAGCATCTTACCTAAACATATTTTTTTATATTTTCTAACACTGGTATAGAAGAGTAAATAACTAGATTTTTATACTTCGCTATTAGTACTAACATTTAGTAAAGTTTTTATACTGATTTACAAATGAGCTACGTCACATCATGACATCCAACAAAATTGTGCTGTTATGACAGAGACAAAACAACTAACACAGATATCAACGATGTTACAAAAGTGATGGCATACATTAAAAACTCCATGCACACTCCTAGCTGCGAATAACTTTACATTAAGTTTAACATTAAATAAAGTCAATAAATCGTTTTAGACTAATATCCTAACCTGTGCTAAGTTGACAGGGAACTTTTAATGGACTCATTTATTTGTGTGATTAGTTACGTTACTAACAAAACCGCAATCAACTCATCAAACGCAAGCCATGCAAACCTCATATTTAAAGTATATTTGTTAAAATCATCATAAAATAATATAATATTGCTCTGCCTAGATTGCTATTGTTACATTAAAACATTATGTAGACACAAGCTAACACAGTTCAACATCAACTGCCATACAAAATGTTTGTAAAAGCTTACTTTATGGGCTTATTGAGCTGAGAGCACTTGTGTTATTATCACATATATTCTTATCAGTCGAATGCAGAACTAGCTTCTGCATTGGGTCTATAATTATTTTAGAATTTTCATCGTTCAAATTTTGTTCTATGTCAGCATTGTCAGCCTGAGATATCTCCGTTTCATTCGCCGATTTATTGTCAAAATAGGGGAAGAAATCGTAGTGTGATTTACCATTGCTTATCTTAGTTTTATCGTTTTTAACACTTCGTTTTTTGTCGTCGTTTTTTATTGAAGATATGTTGCGTTTTGAGAATTCGTCCCAGCCCTCTGTCGTTTTGCCATGCATGGGATTCCAGTCTTTCCTGAAGGAGCTTGAAGGTTTCATTTCGTTTGAGGAGAACTTTTGTTGGATATCATTGATTTGGTTGTGGTTTTCTCTAGTTGAGACGATTTGGCCATATACCGGCGTGCAGTATGTGGTGTCTGGTACACTTACACCACACTTACTGTCTCTGTTGGCATGGCTCTGATTAATTTGGCAGTTGTTCATACCAGAGTCAAACTCTGATTTTTGGCCTGCATTAAGAAGTATTTGTTTTGATGATTTGACAGTTTTCTTATCACCATTGGGTCCTCTGCTTGGTGAGCCTCCGTGCTTGTTTGGATTACTGTCATCTTCAACACCATTATCCTCACCAATACCATCAATATCATAGACCTGAAATGGTAAATATACTATTGTAATCAAAACTATACTTTTGTTATTAATGAAAAAGATAACAGATAACAGATCAAAATCAAAATATTTTACTTCAAGTAGGCGTTTGTAAGCACTTTCGAAACTTTAATCACTGGTTCTTGTAGATACAATAATCATGGTTTGCTGACATGTTATTCTTCTGATATGAAGCTACAAGTCAGGAATGTTAATTCTATCTTTAATGCACAAATGGCATTGAATATTGAAAGCAAGATGATGGAAAATTTTAAACAGTACCTTATACATGACATCCTGGTTCATCCCCTTTTCCCGTTCCCTCTTGTTCTGCACAGCAAGCCACACATCCTTCAGTTCACCAGCCAAGTCCCTATCCTTTAGTATGACAGGGTTCCTAGTCAAAGTCAACCCGGGATTCATGGCCTCTACAAAGTCACAGAGGAGGCTTACCAATGCTTCTCGATCCTGGAATTTAACAAAAAAAGTGTGAGAAATAAAAAAAGAAGGCAGATTCGTGTTGACTACATGATACTGTTATGTAATGGACTAATCTTTGTATAAGATATTTTATCAAATACCTAGTTCAATAATAGAGCAAAAATATTATGTCTTCAAAGAAGTTCAAGTCTTTTGCTACTAATATAAAAGGGCACAAATACTATGAAGAATGTTTGGGTGGTTACTATTTTGACTTAGTAACCAAAAAAGAAACCATTTTCCATTAATAGTTCTTTTGATAACAAACAAAACATGTGAAGTGATCAGTTCTAACAGTAAATGACAATAAATAGGATACCGTTGGACTGGTAGCATTTTTCCCATTAGCTTTGAGTATATCTGGGTTCACCATCACTGCAAACACCACCATTGGAGGCCTACCGGAATTAGGTCCATAGTTTTGTGGCACCTGAAATTAACATTCAAAATTTTATTAGTATTGCTTGAAAAAAAGCGCATGAAGTTGTACTATTTTATAGGTTTTATAGTTCTTGAGAATTGTTAATAATTGGTCACACAAGAGCTGCAGTGTAAAGATAATGATTTTAATATTTTTGGTACATTAACAGGTAGCGGTCACTAAAACCAATCTCATGTACTTCTGAAAATCTGTTAGCATGTTAATGAACTTTAATGGCCATTGAGTCATTACATCACACATTGATTATTTAACTGGTAAGTACAAATTACAATACTTCTTAGTAGCTAAGAATTTCATTCAGTAAAACCCAGAAGTATGGAATAAGTTTACATTCTTAAGGCATTGTTCATTAAAGATATTTGTATACTTATGGTTACTGAGAAGATAGAGAATAAATTATGTTAATAAAAAAAACATAAATTAACTTAATTCAATAAATAAGCATTGAATATCTGAAACTTAGAGCCTAGAGGTGATAAATTTAATCTTTGTGAAAATCTATAAAACACATTAATTACAATAAATGTTTGAAAAAACATTTAATTATAGTGGACAAGTTTTAAATGATTCTCTTTTACTTGTTAACAAAAGCATTTAAATAGTAATTCCACTATGCAGTGGGATAACAGTTACTATGAGTCAACAGATGAAAAAAGAACAGATTTATCTTGGTCATGTGCAACCTTTATCTATAGATTAGGTGAGTCAAATGATCATTTGAATCTACGAAGACAAAAACAACATCAATGACAGTAAATAATTAAAGATTAATGAAGCAAAGGACTGTAGAGTAAACAAAATGCACACACTTGTTAGAGTTTACTGAAGCACCTTATAAATAGAACATCTGATCAAATCTGACGAACTAGAGCGGTAAATTTGTGCCACTTTATTGTGCATACTGCATACCAACTGATGTTAAATAGTTGTTCAATAAAAATAACAAAGACAACCAACCTGCATTCCACCATACAGTGGTATTGGGTCTGAGTACTGTTTAGGATTGGCTATTTTCTGCCATCCCAACACATTAATGTATAACTTTTCCGTAGTATCCTTTATAGTGTCCTGAATACACATGTGCGGCTGTGGAGGATTCTTAAACTGACGAAAAGCTCTCGATCCTCTTCCATATTGTACCGGCACTACTCTCTCAGGAGGGTTTTGATTTTCCATAGCAATACAGCAGTTAGCACTTGCACTCACAGTTATTACGGTAGAATCACAAAACATTCACAATAAAATCCAATAACCAATAATGACATTTCTAAAAGGCCTGCCCGACATTCAAGTTTAATGAACTCTAGCCGCGTCCAATCGTGTTATATTTACTTCTAAACTGTACTTTATCACTCAATGCCAGTTTCATTTATATATATGTTTATTTTAATTAAGCTCCTACGTAAATATGTGAACTCAAAGCTCGAAAGTGTAAAGAAAGAAATCAAAAGAAAGAGCTTCCGTGAAAGAGAAAGACAGCCTTTGTTTTTTTTTAATTTCCCGGGCGGATACCAGTGTTCTACACACAGCCGAATTTATGTAGCAGAATAATATTAAATAAAGTTCAAATGCTATTAAGATTCAGTTAAACAAGTGATTTAAATATTGAAGTGTCAAATTTTTTAAAACATATGACAAATCAAATGACCGCGCTCCACACAAAATTTATTTATAAGTGCATTATTACACAAGGTTTGGCCGTACGAGTGAAGATGGCGCTTGTACCAACTAAATGATAACTGAAAATAGATAAAATTGTTTTGTTTTTAGTAGCGTGTTATTAGTACATAACTTGGGTATTATTTTATTTATTTATAAATAGTAAATAGTGAACTATATTTTCTTAGCCTTTGATTGTTGGTGTATCTTTATCTTTACTATTATCGTTAAATTGGGAATCATTAATTGAGTACGAAAGATAGATCAGTGGATCCCAGATAATTGATATATTTCGAAGATATTTTATTTTTAAATAGATGGTAATTATTATTAAACCTTTAATTGTGTAAAGTAGCTTTTTGTAATAACGGTCAGGAGAACGTCGTTATAATAGTATCGAGAAGTTGCAATAGATGTCGCTATGCTAGTGACGTCACTTTTCTGAATGGCGGTGTTAAGATTTTCCGCGAATGAGTGACTACCCTTGTGCAACATTGTATTGTTATCGCTTCTCGGCCTTTTGGCTAAGATCAAAGTGTAGTATCTGTTCTTTTCAGCTTAATATCTGAAAGTTCCCTCACTGAGGGACCAGTATATTAAACTGATTTTTGTAAGCTGACGGGATGTTCGGGGCTCGCTCCACTCCCGTCACGGGTCGGCCCGGCATTGCAGTGCCGCCGGGATCGGCCCACATAATACTCAGAGACAAAACCAGCCCCCAAGGCGCAGTACGGGGGTAGTCCATTTTGTTCACTTACACATAAGTGAATAAAAAGGACCATAAACTCTTAAAAAACTGCTGACGAAAGTCAGTGAAGTTTGGGTATAATTATGTTTCCTACGTTGTGTATAGCTCACTATTGTCTGTTGCTATGTACTGTATTACCTGTCACAGACAGAAAGTTCTTTTTTAAAAAATAAATGTATCTCTATCTGATCTTTTCAGCTTAATATCTGAAAGGATCACTGAGGGACCAGGATATTAAACTGATTTTTGTAAGTTGATGGGATCTTAGGGGCTCGCTCCACTCTCGTCACGGGCCGGCATTGCAGTACCGCCGGTATCGGCCCAAAAAGACCTAAAGAAAACCGTCATTATCAATGATACTGCTAGTGCTTTAGCTAGGAAATCATTGTGAGAATTAATTAAACATCGACGATCGTCCAGGATACTCATTTATTGATTTTTTTTTCCATAAAATTTATGTTTCTACAAGTTACATCGAAGTGCTTGCACTAAAATCTACGTATTTGTTGTAATTTCGGTTCTATGGATCTACTTCCTTAATAAAGTGTAATAGCTGTAAGCTCCCTTCAGTATCTGTAACAAAAACTGTTTATCAAGATATCATAAACGTATTTTGCTTGTAAGAAAACAAGAGCAAACTTAACTAAAAATAAAATACAAGGGTTTTTACGAACCGAGTGAAGATAATCGAACTTGGCGGACACACTGCCGTGTCTCTAGATAGGATGCTTAGTTCTTCTTATAATGGTTAAATTTATTTTCCAATAGCCCTAACCACTGTACTTCCAAATATTTTTAACAATAATTAACATTCAGCCAGTTAAATACGACCAAACTCACGTTAATAAAAGTAGGTAGCGTGAGGTGAGCGAAGGGCCCCGCGGTGAAGATGTTCGTGATGCGCAGCTGTCCCGACAACAGCAACACGTCTTTCTGCTGTCGGCTGCGAGAAGTGAACCACACGCTCTCGTACGGACCGAGTGTCATGTTCTCGTTCTAAAAGATCAAAGAGGGTGGTCATTTGAGGTTTTAATTGTAAAATAATACGTGGAAATAGGTAGAGGAAGGAGAGTTGTTTAAATGTAAAATGAAAACAAGGTTTGATAATTGCGTCAATCAAAAGAGGTTAGGTTAGAAAATCGGACATTTTGTTAACAATGCCAGTCTAGAACAATCATTATCGGGTACTGTGTACTACTAGTATGTACCTACTACTGCTCTTTGGTAGAGCAATAACGCAATTCTGTGGCAACCAAATATGATCGTTTTTATCTATTAAACTAAATTTCTCATTCTTCCTACGAATTCCTACTTACTTTGATTAAGACGTCGTTGCTGTGCCAGCAGAATACGAACAGTTGTGCTATCCCGAAGATCAGGTACTCAGCCATCAACAACTTTTGAGCCGCATTTTGCGCTGACTGGAAATAAATAAAACAAAACAAATTTGTAGCTTTTTTGAACAGTGACCTGATTTGCTCAGCCTTTACCATTCTTCTTTGTGCTTTATGTATAGGTAGATAGTTTCTTTAAAGAAAAATGTTTCGCAGGGTTAGAGGAGAGAAAAGCATAGATACGTTTATGCCCGTACAAAAATGAGCTCGACGAATTATAACTAGGTACTGACATAAACATTTTTTTTAATTTATTCTACGTGTAATGATCGGTATTTGTGCGTTTACACAATTCTAAACTTACTGTTAGTTGGTAAGCACTTGCACAAAGCATTAAAGAGCACATGACCATGTAAAAAAACATGACAGGCGACAACAGGGAATTAAATAATCTTGAATACCTGAAACAGAAGACCATTATTACTGTTATTTCACAAATTGGGCGTCCATAATTATTGTTTTGGTTATTAGGCAGTTTGGCTGTACTGTAGTTTCCTTTGCCGCGTAGTGGTTGCGCGCGTAACACATTCTATCGATAAAATTTTAGGTACTTATTGGTATGGTAAATTAATCACATTTTATTTAAGTTTTATTGAAATAAATATTTTAATTTAAGGTATGGGTGTAGATTATGAATTTTATTACCGTGTTCATAAAATAATTAGAACATAACGCATGCTTGGCTTAGCAAAACGAATTCCTACGCACCAAGTGAGTAATATTTTTGTAACAGCTATGTATTCTTTGTTTATTATAGCAAATTATAATAATTATTGTTCCGCATTATTTAGGAATTGTTTACTATAACGCTATTCTAGAGATCTAACAAATGACCTACAGTGTAAGCAGGGGCGTAGCTACCGCCGTATCTGCCGTATCAGTTATACGGGGCCCCCGGGCTACGGGGGCCCCCAAAGTGTGTAAGGAAAAAGAAATAAAAACTTCCTATACCTTGTAAAATATAGCTTGATACCTGTGACATTACCGAACGTTTTATGAAGACAGCTACAACCTAAATTTTATTTTTAAAAGTTCAAATTTTTTAACATAAAAACGACGTTTGTGTATAAAAATAAAACGCATTTTTAATAACAATCATGTAATTATAAAGATACCAGTAAAAATATGAGTAATTTAAATAATATTTAATATTTCTTAAATAATTTTTGGTTCTTAGCTTACTTTATAAATGCACTTTGAAGAGCTCTAGGGACGTGCAAGTGAATGACAGATGATTATCGATAAAATAATACTATGAAAATTTCACTAGTATAAAATGTAGTTATTTAGTTTGGCTATAATGGTTTCGCGTGCTGGAAACAAGTGGGCGCCATCGTTTTTGAGTCAGTACGAGTGCTGACGCGATGCAGACGCCTTGTATACGCTACCATTGTTTTGTTGATATCTGTGTTACTATGGTGTTATTTGTGTAACTTTGTTTGGTGTTACCTTTTTTTGTTTGCCAAAATGCCGAAAAGACAAAAAATTACTGTTTTGAATAGTGAGTGTCGCGAATTTGTGATCCGTTTGCGCGATTATTTTGAATTATTTTTGTTTTATTTCATTTAAATCAACTACATATACATTTACTTTTAATTTACATCTTTACAATGACAATGACTACAATGTCACTTTTAATAAAACTCATGACGTCACAGACATCGATAAGCTACGAAACACGCCTCCATCCCTAGTAATGTCATTCCAACAAACGTCACAGGTATCAAGCTATATTTTACAAGGTATAATTTATTTTATTTCACAAATCACAAAATTCTATAAAGCAGTTACTTTTTTCCCGCCTTAAGCGTGCGTTCAAAAGTTGAATTTAAATAAATGTTTCTTTTCACAATATTTTTTCTTTTGTGAAAAATCTTTATCCCCATATAAGGGCCCCCAAACAATTTACTTATACGGGGCCCCGTCAATGCACGCTACGCCACTGAGTGTAAGATGCCTTGTTTGACTTGCACTTCGATGGCTAACATTTTTTAAGACTGCGACAAATTGTAAGATATTTTGTACAGAATGATTTGCAACAAAATATCTAGTAGTATGGCGGGCGTCCTGAGATTATGAGGAATTATTTCATCTGATGTTGATAGTATTGTAGTCTTCTTGTAGTTTTGTAGACTTGTTTACTTATTAGGAGAATGACTTGTTATTACATTCACAGCAAGTATGTCAACAAATTATGATACTGTAGTTCAATGATGAGGCAACGTAATATTAAAAGAACTGTTATAATAAGCAAAGTATGTGATAGGAAACTTCCTAGCGAGAATTGTAGTATATTTTGCAAAAATAGGCGCTACCATACAAGCGTGATCAATATACTTGTAAACATTTGCGAAAAATCTTTTAAAATTGGCAGAACAACAATTAAAAACAATAATATTAATAAAATAGTATAAAAATACAACCATTTTTACATCCGTAGATGGCTGTACTTCCATAGAGATAGTCTTTATACATATTATTAATTGAAGCTTTATTTGTTTGTACAGACTTGTTAAAGCTTTGTTTATATGTACGCGCAACGTCTTAAAAGAAGTAGGTAAAACCGTTGCTTTTTGCGTATCTCGTCCAACCACCCTAAATACCTAACTTTCTAAAAGGAATTCTAACTGTCTCGTGGCAAAGAAATGATTTGTTCAGTTTTTTATTAACACAATGAATAGAATAGTGGTAACGACTGGCGATTAGGTATTATCTAAAAATCCTGAAAGAATCTTGATACCTATCGTAGGTAATTCGATCTTTAGCACTAGTGGCTCCGATGCCACTGACGTCTATCAATTGACAAGATTAAGAGAGTGTAGGTAACTCTCTTAATTAGTGAGGCGTGGCCAGTGTAAGATTATCTGTGAAAGGTGACCTGAGGAAAATCAAAACTAGTCAACCTTTCCCCGTTTCTCTCCTACTTTTTCTAAAGTATGGTGCCGACTTGTAGACGACTAGACTGACCCAGTTCAGCTAAATATGTAAGAGCTGCAGTGTCCTGTATTAAAGCGAGTACCTAACTATTCGAGCTCAAAACCTATGACCTAGGAAGTACAGTCGTTGATCAAGTCTTTAATTTAATGATAAACTAATCAGCCTTTTTTACCGGAACGACTTAGCATTTAGTTAAGTAAGCAGATAAATAGTATTTATTACTTTTGAAGTTCGAACTTAATTAGGTCCAGCTTAAAAAGGAAAGGCTTAAAAACTTATTCAGTGAATGCTTAACATTTTGAAGAGGAAACACAACTTATTTCAGTTATATCGTAAAATAACTTAAGTTAATTTCAATGGCACAATCAAGTTTTTGGTAATCTTAAATTGCACTTTGTCGCTAAGATAAACACAAAATGGTTTAGCGGGTGTTTAATAATGTTGGGGATTAAAGTTGAAGACTTCTAAAATCTGCATCACTTACATTCACCTACTCCTCGATGAAGAAAGCTGTTTTATTGAAAATAGTTATTTAAAATACTCACTTAATCAGCATCACATGTATTGTGTGTAACTGTCGCACATATTCCTCAAATTCTCTATGGTTTATTGAACTGCCGTACTCTCCAAACATGTCCTTGCATCTCTCTCGTAGGAGGTCCAGTTTTCCTCCGAAGAACACCATGATGACCACAATGCACGTGTCGTAGGCAGCCATGATCCCCGCTCCATACGCACATAGTACCGTGTGCCAGATGACAGTGATCCAACATCCAGGGGAATGGTACTTATCGAACGGCATCCACGAACTAAATATATGAGGAAAGTTCTCGGTTCCGTTCCGCAAATTTTCTCTGAAATTCGACGACGACAGATATCTCATCAGGGGCGTTAGCGTCGTTGTCAAGAACGTTGTAAAGACCAAGGCCCAGTAGAAATATGTAATGCGTCGGCAATACTTCGTGTAGGAATTCACAACATTCTTCCGCACAGGATCTCTGGTTTCCCTTTCAAAATTGTCAGCTGCTGTGACGTAGTCCAAGACTTCTCGCCAGTTGCTTTGCCATAGGACGAAGGTGTTAACTTTGACGATGCAAACGACACTCAGCATTGAGATCTTCAGGTTAGTTAACACGAGGTCCAGATCTGATCTTATCACATACAGCTCCATGTACTGGGTTAGCACAAAAAACGAGACTATCTCGTGAATTATGATGTAAAGAATTTTTGTTAATTTATCTTTTGGTAAAAGTAATCCCATTTTCTGAATGATCCAGTAGTTTGGACCAAGGAATGGTCGGTCTGGGTTTTCTAAACTCTTTAACAGCGCCTTCATTGTGACTGAGGAACAAATTTCATCGAAGTGGTGATGAATTGATTTGTGTCTGATATTTATATGCGACAATGTTGTTGCTGGCCTGCGGCCCCTGACAACCCCACGATGGGGAAAATAACTGTATTTTTACGGCAGTTGGATTTTTTATTGGATGATTGTATAGTGCTCTGTTTTGGGGGTTAATTTAGTAGAATTTTCAAAAATCTAAATTGAACAAGGAAACTATATTTTCCATCTTTAGACTTTTTATAATTTCAGTTATTAACTCTGGTACTAAATATATCATTTAAGCTGCAAAGTGTTGAATATTTCAAGTCACAAAAGTTTAAATTCATTCCTTTTCAAAGATGTAATGCAATGGGTATTTTACACTAATTACAATAAATCTTTGGACATAAATATTCGCAAAGTAGCTCTTATTTTGACTTTATTTAAAGCTTTACTTGAGGGGAAACTAATCAGACATAATATCTGTTGTGACTGAATCTCTCACAAAAGATCTTATACCATTATGCCCAAAATAACTTTTGAGCATAAAGGGCAACGTAAGAAATTTCTTACAATGGTTTTTTTTTTTATTAGAACTAGGCAGTTAGCCCGAGAGCAGGCTTTTACTGGACTACAAAACTGCGTTTACCCCAAAAAGATTGAGACGAAAATGTATTTTCGCCGGCAACAACAGTATTCTCAACCGACGAAGGCTTTTCTACAAATGTATTGAAATATTAAAGATCATATTTTATATAATTATTGGTGAAAAAAGTAGCACTTGTAATAAACATACAAGTCTGAAAGTGTAACGTAAAGGAAACTTCAAAACAGAAGTTCTTCTTCAGACCTAAACTATCTATCGATATCTAACGTCTCTACCCCAACACTAGCTCCGTTAAAGTAACCACACAGTTGTATTACGTTGTATTCCAACCCGATAATTTAGATGTCTCTATTATACGCGCTAAGTGTGGGCGTGTCAGTAACACAACGCTCGCACCCCGCTTTAAAAAAATAATGAAGCGATCGTGCGAAGGGAGTCCCACCCCACAATTATGTGTTGAATAAGATATTAGAAAAATATGACACGCCAATTATTTCTAAAACTGTCCACTTTTAATGTCAATCCTGTTAGAAAATTATATGCCTTACATTTACGTTTTAAATCCGAGATTTTTTCCAAGAAATGAAATAGGTATTGAATTTTAAAGTACTATCTATCCTATACCTAGCTATTCTGTTTTTGTTACACGCTATGCGAACAGAAGGGTAACTGTGATTTATAATAGCAATAATAAATAATAATTAAAATGTATTACATTTTTGTTCTATACCTACCTTTTTACTAGAAATTGTCCGATTGTGATTATTTAAATAAGATTTTCAAAATAAAATGTAAAAATGCTAAGAGTCTCGCGTGGATAACGTCGAAGGTGGGAACTAAAACTATTAAATATATAACTGGAATAAATAATTATTAATTCGGTAACTATTATTTGTGAGCTACCCTCATGTTGTCAGGTCATCGTCATTTCAGCCCGGCATTACCTACAGCTGGGAGTAGGTCATTGTACTCGCAGTTGCGCTTTCCTCATCCAGGTGACTCTAGTAAACCTACATCTACATTAACCCAACATGCTTGCGGCCGTTCTTGATTCCTACGTCCGGTCTTTGACCACCATTCGGCCGTGTTCGATGAAATTTGGTCATTATCAAGTATCTCAGAAAAATTCATGCTTTCAAGTTAAAAAGAGCAATGTACCGAATAAGTTTAATCACTTATTTTAGAATGAATTCGTTAATTTATTGGGTGAACTCAAATTATCATCGGCCATCGTCAAAACGTATAAAAGTAGTAAAAAATAGCAAATGAATTTAAAATTTGGTAACATTACAAGCACGTCACTGTCAAGTTGACAGCGATATCTGTTTCTCTTTTGTTCTCGAAACACATTTTGAGCATATCAAGCTTTAAATCTTCATACTTTATGGAGAGAAATGTTTAAAATGTAGCAATTGCAATCATCTTTGCGTTCCACTTTTCAATGTTGTTTGTTTTTATTATGTTCCATAGGTCGCGGATTACATTGATATAAAATTCGATCATAGAAATTCAGTATAAATAAGTGTATTTCAACAATGGTTAGCTGCTCTGTAGTGAACTGTAAGAACACTTCTGCAAAGATATCGAAAAACAAAGATGGGATTACTTTCCACAGGTATGCATTTATGAAAGTTTCATTAATTAATCGTTTGTAGAAAGCTGCATAGCTGTCGTTTAATTTAAAAATAATATTAACTGTTTGCATTAGTACTTAAATGTTAACTACTAACGGCTGGCTCAGTTCAGGAGTTCAATTTCTGTCTTTTTGAGAAATATCTTTATTTATTTGCTTGATCATGGGCCCCCAAAAAAGGCTGTTAACATTAAGAACTCAAAATAAGGCACAACAACAAAGGGTATGTGTCCTGTGTACTCCTTTAACTATAGGAGACCACAGCACACATCATCTAAAGTACTTAATACTTTAAAAAATACTTAACTATAGATTGTCAGATATTTGGGTACACAACTGATTGTTTTTAAAATCCTGTAGTTTACTATTTCGCTAACAGAATACATTGAATTATCTTGCTAAAGGTTTCCTCGGGATAAAGAGAGAAGGAAACAGTGGGAGTTAGCTATAAACAGAGAGGAAGACTGGACTTCTACAGCGTCCAGTGCTGTATGTTCTGAACACTTTGAGGCCAAAGACTTCTACCTGACCGAGAGTGGTTTGAGAAGATTGTCTGTGTATGCTGTACCTGCGATAAACATATCTGTGAGTTAAAAATGTACTTAATTTTAGTACATTTCATTTACTTAAAAAAAATTGTTAGGTACTTGACGAAGTGAGAAATGATGTTTTTGTTTGTCCTTTTAAATTTTATCAATTAAAATGAAAGATTTACAAAAATATTTGGTATTAAACAAACCATATTCATGTGCATCAACATCATGCTTTTCAGGATATTGCTGTACATTGTACAATCATGTGTATTATCTAATAAAAGTATTATGAACATGACATTTTTATTCTAACAACTATATTATCTTAGAAGTTAACAAGGCACTTTTCAGAATTTCATAATTTATATGCAACATTAATTAAAATGTGATTTTATATTCCAGCCATGCCAAGAACCAGAGCCTACAATCTCCCGCATCCAACCTGTTGAGATCAATCCGTCAGACTCAGAAGAAGTCATACAACTCAAATACAAAGTCCACCGTCTAGAAGTAATAGCGGAGAATAGAAAGAAGAGACTTAACCAGATGTGGCAAGGCAAGCGTAGATTGTGGAAGAAGTATGAAAGAATGAAATGTTTGATCAAACATTTGGTCAAGATAAAAAAGGATAAAGTTATTAGTTAAGTAAATCTTTTTATTATGAACTACTGATTGTTATTGATACTGATTTTTGCATAGGCCTCCTCCAGTAACTTCAATTGATCTCTGCCCCATGCAACTTTCCTCAATTTAGTCTGGTATTTAATAATTTCGTCCTGCCATCTATTGTGCTACCCTGATTTCTCTTGTCTTTTCTAAGCAGTAGCGATTCTCATCATTTGGTTATTTGGTCCCCTTTAGAGGAATTCGCTTGTCTGAAGTATGTGTGCTTCTGCATATTATCCTCCAATGGTTCTTTGTCAATGTTAATTGCTCACGACTGTGCTATATTTAAATTTCGGTTTTGTGATGTTCATTTTCTCTGCTTTCATTGTTAAGTCTTCAAAATATTTGTTGGAGATTGCTTCCTTTAATCCAACAGCACCCGGTCGTCGCTGAATCTGAGACAGATAAGTTTCTTGCTACACAATCATCCCCAAATCTAGGTTATGAAACATGTTATCCAGGACTGCTGAAAACATTGGGGATTAATGTGTCTCCTTGTGACATACCTCTTTTCAAATTAAATTTATTTCTTAAGCTATCTATCTAGTTGGATTTTATCTTTGCTATTGGTACAGATCAGGTTATAGATGTGAATGTATGTTGGTAGTACGCTTTATTGCGTTAAGCTGTCTAAAACTTAAATGTGTCTTAAACTGTCGAAGGCTTTGGCATAGCCGACAAAGGATACGTAGACCATTTTGTTTTCTTTTTTAGGAAAGCGGCTTGTTTAGGTGACTCTTTCGAGCATTATCTTCGCGAATACTTTGTACACTTTCGACGTAAACTTATAGATTTCAATCATCTTTGCAACCTATTTTTACCCGACTGCCAAGGAAGGGTTATGTTTTTCGCGCGTATCTTGTATGTATGTATGAGCATAATATTCTTTATTACCTCATTTCTTCGAAACGGCTTGATGGATTTCGACAATCAGGGCATCGTTGGATTCGTCTTAATTACCCAAGTGTTCTTAGATATGTGACGTCAAACAAAAACCAACATGGCGGCCGTGAGGCGCCGTAGATAGAAGTAAAAAAAAAAAAAAAAATATTTGCTACAATATGGGTATCAAATTAAAGAGCTCATCATGAGGATTCCAAAATGGTATCATGGGAATGGTATCAATGGTAAAATGGGATTCAAAACTGGATCGACGTGTGTTACTTTTTTATTATCTTGGTATTGGAAGTAGTTCTCTCGTGTCGCGGGTGAAATCTTGAGAAACACATAGCCGTATTATAACTAACTAAAAAGTGTTAAATAAAAATAAATAAATTAAAAAACCCGACTGCATAAAAAACTGCATATTGAATGATTTTAGTCCAGTTTATTTAATGGGTCCCGACTGTTACACTCAATTATGTTTCGCATAAGATTATTATTTTTTGTGTATTGATTATGAAATTATTTAATTTTGTGGTAATAGCATTGCTATCTACACTTTTAGACTAAGCTTGTTTTTTACTTTTCAGTTTTTATTTAAAGTGTTTTTTATGCAGTCGGGTTTTTTAATTTTTTTAATTTATTTATTTTTATTATATGGCATAGTTATATAGAATTCAGTCGAATGCTCCGGAACTTACCATTAAGCTATGGTTTCATTGAATGTCTTTGTGAGGATACTACCCAGTTCCTATATCTATGTATCGAGTCGTATGATTGTATACTAAAGTAACTTTTTAATTGTAAATCTGATGCTGTCTCTTCCACACAATGTGCGCCTGTTCGTATTGCAAAACTGCTTCTATAATGACGATTAATTTTTTTTCCACGAAAGTCTTAGTTTAATCTAAAGAACAAAATTGGTCTTCCCATACAAATTTTGATCAGTTGATGATGATGTTGTAAACTCATTTTTCTTTAGACTTTTTTTAAGTAGCGTTTCTTTGTCAAAAATTTTGTGTTTTCTATTTACGGTAGGTAGTAGTAGTATATGAAATATTACTATAGTCGGTTTAAATTCATTGCTTGTTCACGAATGTCTTATAATAAGTGTTGCCTCAGTGTATAGAGATTTTCTAATAAGACTGTAATAATCATAATATGTATTTAGCTTTAAGTGAAGATTTGTATTTTATGTTTCACTGAACTACTAAAATAAATCTAACTTATTTTTTTTACAAATTCCAGGTTTTAATTACAAAATTGCATCCAATCTTTTTAAAATTAATAAGCGTTTTTTTTTGTAAATCCAAGCGGATCTATGACAAAAAAAAACATGTGTCCATTCGCAAGTAGAAACTGCTAAATTATCTTAATGGATATAAAGTGAAAGCATTTAACATTGTCATATCCAATTCTGCAAATCATACAAACACAAGATAATCAATTATTGGATAACCTTTGCATCGGATAGGAATCATAAATTGCCTTAGCAAATTGATTCAAAATAATTTTGTCAACATTCATTTGTCAGATGTCACTGCAATTGCGAAGAGAGGATCAAAATGCATTGTTTTGTGTGGATGGCCCACGCGTTATTACAATGGCTGCAGAGTTGTGCCTCCACGCCAGTCGTTAGTAACACGGTAACAATGCGAGGTGCACGCGTATCACCAAACACAGTCGTCATGAAGTGACGAATCATCATAATTATAATTATAATATTATGATTCGACAACTTGAATAGGAATTATTTATTTGGCAATAAGGAATGTTAGTGAGTAATGGCAATTTTTAAGAGAGATTTTCATATAGTTCGGAGCTTGGGTAGGCTTGGGTGATGATTGATAGTTTAGTGCATAAAGCTCATAAAAAGCTCTATTTTATGTGGTATTTGTGACTGGACCTAGGATTGCCTTGAGGCATTCTATAGGTTGAACTGAACAATCTCAAATATTCCTACGGTACGATTACACATTGTTTATTTATATTCTATTCAATACTTCTTAATAATATTATTTCTTAAGGTATTGTGATCTGTTATAACGTAAACGACCATTAACAATAGAAACTAAACAATGATAGAGAGAAGAAATTGGTGACCGCAAGTGCATCGGCCAGCGTTTATTTACAACGGTACCGGAGCACAAAGGGGGACATTAATTACGCGGACAGTTTTCTCTGATATGTTATCTGTAGAAACCTCGGCTACAGTTACCGCCGTTCTCGATAGCGCGTCCATTGATCGAGCGCGCGCGCAGGTGGGGGCGAGCGCTCTCCCACCAGCGGGCGCCAGTACCATCGCTGCCGACACCGAGTGACGCGCGTATACGTCTCTAATTTGAAAAATAATATCGACTCGACAAAATTACGTTCCATATTTATTTGGATTATTTTGCTGCATATGTGTTCTAGTGATCAAACGATGTGATGTTTAGTGCTCGTGTCATGTTTTATAACAAATTATTTTCGTGTAACACGTATGTCATTGGATTCGTTTAGCCAGTTGCAACAAACGAAAATGTGACTGTTTGTTTTAATGTCAAGTTTTAATCGATCGACGATCGAAAATGGGCTTTATTGACGTTCTGTTCACGTTATAAAGATGAAGATGAGAGAGTTAATGAGGATTACGTTCGTGTGTGTGTGCGCTTTCCTTCTGGCAGTGCGTGAGACCAGGTGTGAGGATGAAGTGCCCGAAGTGGAGGACGCTGCAGCCCTGAGGGGTGAGGACCTCAATGAGCAGCGGAAGGATCCTAAAGCTCCCCTACCAGGTACGTAACACGATATGAGAAACGTCAGAAAACTGCATGAACTATGTTAACATTATAAACAATAATAAAAATACTAACGGTGGTTAATTTATGTATAGAATGTCGTATTAGAGGCCGCTGCGTTTGTTTAACCTATGTCTGCTTAGACACACAAGTGAAGGGTTTGCTTCGAGCCTCGATTTCTCTGCGAGCGGCGATACTAATACACGCATTGTTGTGCCTGAAGATGTTACGATGGAAATCGGCATTGCAATTGATTTTGTAGTAAGTACAGTTACTTGATCCAGTGGTAGTGGATCCGAAACTGATTTCCATTTGTAAAGTAGAACCAATTTGTTTGCAAGCAATTCTTTTAATTTACCAAAAGCTATTATAGATGTTTTTATTCTGTAATTGATCATTCATTTTGATGAATTTTGGAAACTCATACAAATAGACGTAATCATGTAGGTGTGAGGAATTTATTAGGAGGAAGATGTTTCATTGATCGAAGTCAAGAATCTTTTAATACTTAGATATGTTATAATCAATTAATTATTTATTATCTTCCCACGCGTTACGAGCCTATGACTAAATAAACATTCTCAATTCACTATGGGTTACTTATAAATCATGTATTAACAGATTTGTTTGTGTTCTGCGTTTATTTTTTTGGTAAGTATTAGCAAAATTTATTAATAAATGATGATCTTCGACTTTTGAGCTTTACGAATAATATTTACGAGTTGGTCTGAACTTTGGGAAACGCCTAATGTTTATTTTTTGAAATCATTCGGGATTTATTTATACAAGTGGGAAATAAAGGATTTCCCTTACGGGAAATGGGATAATTACATTACCTTCAAAACTATACACAAATAAAAGGAACTAAAAGGGGGAATATTGACCTTCTTGTAGTTCAAAATATGTTCAAGCATCATTATTGCTCTACTTAACGACTGGAAAATTGTACGTGAGCAACTAAAATACTGATACATTTAAAACTATTTTCGAAAATTAGAAACTAGGAAACTGCATACAAAAGTTCCGGCTATTAGCGTTTCACTTATGACTGTTACGTTTTATAAATATCTTGGCGTCTGTCTGAATGCATTCAACTTTTCAATATTACAACTTACATCATTGAAGCGTTACGTGACACACATAACACTTTTATTATCCTTTCTGAGTATTTATGTATTTACAGTTACAATTAGCGCCATGCAGTGCATTGCCACAATGCATTCGAAACCGTGTATGGCATAAGAATGTAGAATTACTAATACACTTGATGGTACTAAGCAATGAGTGATACGCTTAAAGCTTACTTGTTGAAGTGAGGAAATGTATGCCCGGTGTAACGTTAAAAAGATGACAAGATACCTAATAGACTGTTATTGGTTAATTAAGGGAACCAGTGATAAGACTGTCTTAATGATGATAGCTCACCGAAAGCCTTTGTCAAATCGTTATATGTAACAAAATTTACAGGACTCTTCTTATTTAGGAGTCATAGTTCCCGTCAATTCTATGCCGTTTCTTATTAAAATAGATCCGATTTCTCGTAAGAAAATTATACCAGAAATCACTAAAACAATCTATCCTTTTCTCTAAATTTCGTGTACGTAACGCAAGCTATGAAACGACACCCTTTCTGCGAATCCCGGATTTGTGTAGCTTTTCATATACACATTTTCGGAACACAGTATTTGCTTTATAATACTAATGTATCTTTGTACAACAAAATATACAATTTGAATTGTTAGAACTTGTTTTTAAGTGCCAGTCTCGGATTATAAATATTTTAAAATTCAACCTAGCTTTTATTAATATGACCTTTAGCTGGTAATCGCATCTATTTAACGTGTATAAACAAATGCCAGGTGACTTAATTCTTTACACTAGTCTTTAATATGAGAGAGCTTTACTATGCTTTGGAATATCCGCTAGGTCAACAACTTTAAATAGAATGTCATATTCATATGTCATCATACGAACGAAACCAATCAGAAGAAAAACAGAAAAGAGAAGGAGTTAATCATACTCTTTTGAAGTAAGATCTTTGAAGTTGTGTAAGCGAGACAGCGCACTATATGACGTAGAGCAGCGTCTCTCTTTTTGGGGGTAAACCAGACTCCCATCTATTAAATAATTAATTGAAATTCTAAAGGTAATACTAGATTCTCTATTTTGCATGTATACAGGGTGTATTTCAAAGAGAAACCGTATTAACCTTCGGTTCTCACAATCACAGGCTAATTGTTCGGACGTTTTTAAGCAAGATTAATTTATTGGTGATTAAGTAATCACTGGTTGTTAGTAATACCACAGTCTAAATATACTATTGTCATACAGTCGTCCGACGAAGGCGTCTAGACAGGGCAATCGTGCGGGGTGTGAGGGGTGGGACGCGGGAGGGCCGAGCCCGACATGCAAACAAAATAATGTTAGCATGTCGGGACACGTCATTCAGGGCTTACGCGTGTTTGTTTTCGTAATTATTTTATAAAATGGTGCATACGACGTGTGCTGTGAGAGATTGCAAGTCTTCATCTCGTATTAATAAGGATCTGCGGTTTCATCAGCTTCCACGAACAGAAGAAAGGTAAATAAATAATGTTTTGTTATTGTAGAGTGAATACGTAAATTTAATAATAAAAATATTTGTCATACCCGTCAAAGTTGACAACGCCAACAAAAAGGCCGAATGATGGACGGAAAGAAGTATGAATAGGTAGGTAGGCTAGGTACCTGAAGGAAAATGGAAAATCCTGGAAAATGGACGCTAATTAAGTGCTAATTACAAAAATGAAACCTAAATAACTTAAATCTAAAATTATAACAAAGTTTATATTTTTACATGAAAAAATATAGATGAAGAATGAATTTATTAATTTGTATTGTATTTCAATATTTCAGATGTAAGTTATGGGTGGAAGCATGTAAAAGACCGGATTTACTTGAAATGCCTTTTAGAAAAATAAAAAATACATTTAACGAAAACAATATTGGGCTCAAATTATTTGAACATCTGAGTTTAGTGGAGTATAATACGAAACCATGTGATTGCTTCCCAGTAATTTTTTTGTTGAAATTATTTATTAGGATGAGGATTTTTTATATAATTAAGTTCAGCAATAGAAATTTCAAATCTATTAAATCTAGAAACCGAAAATATTTGTCAGTTACCCATTTATAATTATTCTTTTATTTAATATTATTCAATTAGTTCTCAGCATGTTATAATAATATTAGGTTACACTTTTTTTAATGATTATAATGTTAACGATGTTGATTTTTCTTTTTTAGGCTTAAGTTGTTTAATTTTTTGTTCTCTATTTTTATTTTATTTTTCACTATTTTTTAATATTTGTAGCCTCCTGTTTGCGCTAAATAAACTGTCTTTCTTTCTTTCTATCTGCAATAAATAAATAATTTTATTAATATTTTTAATTTTGACAACCCTTGGCGTCGCGATACTGTCAAGTCGTTGTCGGCATTTTTCACAAGATCAAAGGCGTCGGACGACTGTATGATACTTAGACTGTGGTAATACTATGTCGGAATTAAAACATTTGTTGAAGAGCAATTATTACGATTAGTTTCACTTTATCAGTTTAGTTTTATGCGTGATTTTTGTATTAGGTTTTGATTTTGTAAAATCCTAATTGGAAATCGTTAGATATTTAGTATTTGATTCAATGCTGTTTAGAATTTTTAAGGTCTTAATTAACATGTACAATCAAAATATATTATGAAAAAACAAAACGGAAATACAACTTTAATACGATCAATGCTATCTTTCTCTATATGGGAAATGGCCTTTACCCGACAGATGGCTATTTATCTAGTTATTATTTACGCAACACCAAATAGCCCTAAACACAGTTTATGGTAGGTACCTATTACTAAATCGCTCTGAAACCACCTCTTTTTCAACGAGTTAAAAAAAAATACCACTGTCTAAGCCTAAAATATCGTATTTCTAAATTATTTTGTCCGCACCCAACATCCCTGTATCATAAAACACGAGACAATCACTTAGTCGAACGGTAAATAAACAGAAGAATCCTAGCGTCTGAATGACGAATGGAGGCATCGACCTTCCGCGACAACTGTCAACTCTTGCGCAAGTCGCAACGCACTGCGGGCCCGCGATTTACATTACAATTACGAGGCGTAACGCATGTCAGTAAGGTACCCTGTTGCTGACTGCATGCTGGCTTAGTTATGTAACCAACGTCTTCAAACGTATTTAGTTTTGGTTTAGTAATGTTTTTTTAGACTGTGGAAGGAGTAATTTTTTCGAAAGTATGAAAAAGTATTTATGGCTAGCTAAATATGTTAGTGAGGTTTTTGAAATCTATTCTGCGTATTTGAGGACTGGATCTGTCAATGTCATACAATCAATTTAATGCTGTCTGATCATAAAAACCTCTTTGATGTCGATTAAAAATTAAACAAAAATCATTACACAAATAACTTGTAAATGACGTGATTTGTTTTCAATTTTCGAAAATCGTTAATTAATACTTGTTATTGACAGGAACAATGAACTTCGGATACCGTTATTAACATTCTGTAGTCCAAACAATCGGAAACCGTCGTCCCGTGTCGGAGCTATCATATTACTATTTATAAATTAGCATGGCCATTACAACTTATTAGAAACAGTCACACCTTTTAGAATACATAAACAAGTTGTTTTTTTGTATAAGTTAGGTTGACCGGGAAAGTATTTGCGTATTTAAAGGTCATCGATGAATTTTGTGATTGTATACGTCAGCTAAAAACACAATAGGCACTTATATTTACTTGTATACTTCTAATTATAACGGTCCTCGAACACGGAGAGAAGAGAAAAGTAACTTGCAATTTTTATTTTTGTAGTTTTTCAAGGGCGATATTCTTAGACCCTTGTAAAAACTTCAACGATAATATAGACTATAGACCCAACCTACCTCTTAGTCTATAAAAATACTATCTGCTTTCCAACCTTTTGAAGTTTAAGGTACCTGTATATCGGTTATAGGTAAATATGTGGAAATGCATAGTCTTATTGACTCTCCCATGATTTGTGATGACCCTTCGCATTTGTAGATACTGCCTGATGTTCACTCCATCGCTCTAGGGCTTGTAAATGCCAGGAACATGTCGAAATTCAGAGTAATGGTATTCCGAAGCTAAGCTTAAACAGAGGACTGAACTTTTAAACTAATTTAACAAACTGGTATAGTGTAGATCGTGTGAAGATGACATATTGTATTAAATTTTTAACGAAGATTCAAAGAATAAGAAGATGGATGGTTTATGTAAAGAAATATCAAAAGAGATTTTGAGATACATGCATGATTCAATTTCCTTTTCGGAGTTAAAGATTAGGGAGTATTTAAACCACTAAGGAAGAAGGCACTTAGTATGCAAAAATGAAAACTTGATCGATCATACTTTTTCTCCGGGAAAACGCTGATAAAAGAGATTTAATTACTGTATTATTTATTGCTGACAGAAACTGCAGTACCGTACTCAATACTCAATTGTAATTGCGTTTATTATGCGCGTGAATAGATCGTAAAAGTTAACTACAATTACAGCAACATCGTTGAGCTGATCACAACGCTCCCAAATAAATAAACACGATTTCGTAAACTGACATCACAATTCACAATTGATTTTTAATTCAATATTGGTTTGTATGCATGACTATGAAATATTGTATCACGATTCTCATTTGACCTGTATTATTTCAAGTTCAATATGTTATAGAATTATTTACAATTCGCCATGCCATTGATAAGCCATGATTCAATAGATGTAACATGTTAATAAGTTTCATCCTTGTATGTGGCGTTTACTTTTAGAGTGATGTTAAACAATAAATGTTGCAATTTCGTTTAATCAAGCCCTATTGTTGGGATACTAACCTTCAAGTATGGAAAGGTTTTTCGAATGCTTTTCTCTTTGATGTAAAGAAGACTCCATAAAGGTTGGATACATTTTGTTATTGACCTCGTCAAATAGATAGAACAACTTTAGAAATCATGAATAATATTAAACGTGTGGCAATCAGAGACAGAAGTTTTCTTTATATCAATTTTACTCATTTTCTGACCTTTCCTTTGAATTTCTTGAATATGCCTTGATTATTCTTAACAATGTATTTATCCATATACGAAGAAGAACAGTTTCATTTTGAAATTCGATTCCTGACTTACCTACACATTACGACATACAGGTATAAGTACAGGAAATACGTTTAGCCCCATCTCTGGATGGAGATAAACGTGGATGGATCCGTTATTTACATTCGTAAAATGCATCTGGCTATGAAAAGAATAAATCGAATTTTATCAATACATGTTTGCAGAGATAGACAATCGTTTGACACAGCCTTCAGATTATAGATTGTCGATGCATCTTTAGATTTGTTATCGAAGCTTAAATGTCATTGTGTAGATCTTACGACACTAAAACTTTACTTTCCTATTTTGTCCCCGAGTTTTATTTATTTACATATCATTTGACATATTCATTGTGACAGCTTACCTATTGGTTAAGAGAGGTTAAATGGGAATTGCATTAATTTTCAGCAAATATTTGAATTAGTTGTAAGGGACTATATTTTACCACCATATCGTAACGAAGTAAGTATCGTTACAGATATAATATTTGTAAGTATTACTACTCCTTTTTGGTGTTTCTGTGTAAACCATAATCCTTTATACTTAGAAGGTTTCAAGACGCGACCGGAATATTTAATGCAACAAAAATATGTATCGTATATTTACATACACCAAAATTTTTTTCAGCGAATATTTTTGTCATTGCTTCTTCAAATCGGTCTGAATCGATAATATTATTCTTAGAAGGTTATGGTTCATTGATATTTCGCGTGCAAAAATGCTTGCAACAATATTATTGTGGTATTCATATGAAACTTACTTATGTAAAACAAATGAATAATTATGTGCATTTACACCTAAGGACTGTCGTAACATGACTATGGAGGATAAACTAAGAATACACGTCTGATATAGACGAGGATTAGTGCCCTACGCCCTATATTCTGATTGTCATTTGTTATTGATATGATATCTCGGATTTGTATAATATTCGTCGCTGTTACAGTCGTTCTTGTATAAAATCCCTAACATTAAACTTTAAAACGTAAAAACGGTTTTAGGTACTCTACATATCTATAACGCTATCTCAGTAGTAAGCAAAGTTTTTGGCAATATTATCATTTCTTCATATAATTTACCGTATAAAACAAAACGCAACAACAAGTACACAAAAAGGCTTAGAATGGCCTCCACACAGTGTTTGTATAGCCGACAGAGGCCAGTGAAAACGCTCCCTAACGCATATTGTTCGCCGGAGGAAATTCCGTTTTCCATTGTTTAGTTTGGACAGGAAGCGGCCCGAATGCTCGTTTTGTATGATTTGCTCGAATACATTGATTATATTATTGATGTTGGATAATGATTGTGTAATACGCCCTGTAGCTTACCTATTCTGTTCTGTGTTAGTTAAGCTTAATGGTAAGTTGAATTATTTTTTTTTTTTTTTGCCGAAAAAATAGAATAAAAGCGATAATTGCTACTAAAAAAGACAAGGTTACATTAATATCACAACAAAAAAAGAATAATACAGAAACACTAAACATTAATGAAATAAAACTAGTAGGATAAGGACCTCCTTTTTCTACACCACCTTTCTTGTATGACCCGACACAGCGCCGATTTGAAACTCGTCCAATCTAAGCTGTAAGGCGATAAACAGTACGCATTTTACAAGTCTCTGACTACAACGCAACTGAATAATATTTTCATTTCGTAAAAATATTATAATTTCAATAGTTCAGAATATTTGAGCAGTTAGCATCCGTTCTTCAGCCGTGTGTAACTCTGACTTGCATGAGGAAACCTTTGAAAGTGGACGAAGGTTAAGTCTTACAACATAAGGCCAACAAAAGGATTACTAATATAAACATTATGTTATAATAACTGTACGTAGTTTTATAGCCTGAAACGCGAACAGTATCTATATAACCACCGATTCTGATAGTAAAATGTTGTCTTATAAATAATGAATAGACGTATAAAGCAGAACAGGCCTTGTATTAACCCGCTGCCGGAATTCGACACCTTGCTAAACAAAACAAATTATGTTGTCAGTGACTGCACACAACAATTCAATCAGTTCCCATTATCGCTCCATTGAATAGTTCGCTTTAATTACTTATATAATTTGTAGGTATTTTTTCATTGTAACTTAATGTAGATACATAATGATTGAGTGACGTATGACAATAAAGACAATCGAGCAATAATGAACTCTATGTAAACGAATTAAGAACACGTAAAAATAGTGGCGAGCCCTAAAATAGAATGCGTTCCGCTACGCGCACGCTGCCTGATTTTAAACATGTATGTTGCGCAAAACTTACTAAATACATATTGAATATCGGGCTAAGCTATTTGGAGCTGTGTGGTGTTGTTTTAAGGTTGTTTTTGTCCTGTTGGGTGTGATGCATATTTGAGCTAGTAAAGTTACGGGTGTGTTACATGAGTATTGTTGCAATTAGTGCTAATGCCGTGTGGTTTCGATTACAAACGCGTTCAATTGTTATTTTGTAATATCCTCGTCCTGCCGGCCGCGGCGAGCCTCCTGTTTGCGTACGTTTATTGGTCAGATTGTTTGAGAATTGTTAATTGTGAGGTTTATAGCCTTCGTTTTGTTTTCTCTTTGCTCATTCATATTGCCTTGTTAGTACTACTGTGTTGTTTTTTGTTTTCCGATTGTTTACGAGTATTTTGCAGAAATAGAAATTCGCTGATCTGGTATTTTCTTTCGGGCTTTGTTGCTTGTTAAGCAAATGCTTACTATAAATATTTATGTTGTTTTAATTATAAAAGAGTCCAACCTAATATTTGTAAAGTGCAAAATGACTATAAAATGCCATTGAACTTCATTTTCAACAAAAGCTAAGTAAATTAAAGCTCTAATATTATACATCATTCATGACTAAGACATCAAGTCGGAAATGATAACATCAAAGCTAAGACACATACCTAAACAGTCAAGTTAATAATCACTTAAATAAATAAAGCGAGTAATGTGAAACATTTAGTGTATTCAACCGTTCAAGTTCATCGCCTACTTAACGTATAAAATTAAATAAGACGAGGTTACCTGCGTGGGAGTCGTCAAAACGTAACGCGTACTTAGTACCTACATACGCTGGTTTAATGGAGGTTACATAATTAAATACGACTTTTTAAATATTAGACCATAATTACTTGACACGTACAAGTTACGAGTGAGACATTAATCACACTAAGTTACAAGTCATCTTATGTTTTGTTATGTAAAAAAATGGTGCTTTAGTAGTAATTAATTTAATAAGATTAACTGAAGCTGAGGAGAAGATATAAACATACGATACTAATGATGATGATAAAATACGACCAAAACCTCACGCTCATTTGTTTTAAAGCTGACTGATTGACAAAAAATAAATCCATCAGTTAGTAACATACGCTCCAAAACAGAAGAAACTCGCTCGAACAATATAAATCGCACGAAGAATGTTATTAAAACATGCGACGCTTCGGTGACTTCACTTTCGCTCGTACAGTCGTGTGACTTTGGAATGCTTTCAATGGGAAATGATTTGACAGTTGGCCCGAACGTTGTGGCCAATGAGGGGTATACGGAAATTCGGAGCACGGAACTGGCACTTATAGGCAATGTAAATATAATTATAGAAGGAAGAAAGATAGAAAGCTCGTCTACGTTTCAAAAGATAGTGGGCTTACCCGTAGATAAAACAATTGATGAAGTACTCAAAACAATAATTACGATTTATAAATGAGGACATTGCTAGGTAGGAAAAAATTGAATAGCAAAAAGTTTAAGCGGTTAAAGGTGCTTAAACGTATCGGATAGTAACATAGCAAGCAACTGTCGATGGACAAAGATATGAATTTGTGAATTGTGTTGGTCTCAATTATACCAGGATGCTCATAAACATGGTGAAAGAAAGTAATAATCGCCAAAAAGAACATTTCAATAAAACGAAAAACAATAAATTTGAAGTAAAGAGAAATCTCTCCAATGATCCAAGACATAAAGACACGATTAAAACTGTAAGTAAACTTAACATTTTATATCTGTTTCAGCGTCATGTAGTGTATGTAATGTTCTTGAACCTACTTCCGTTAAAAGCGATTCCGTTTTCTCGCGGTGGCAATATTGATAGCAATATAAGTGAAAGTTTATTCAAAGTGGCGCCAACCACGAGACTTTTACTATCAAGAAGATATTTCGTGTATTTTACGAGTGCTTTATTAAAATTTTATATAGGTGATAAGCACGAGCTTAATACGAGTAGCAATCTACAAGTAAACAAAAATTTTCAAATGTAAGGCGCATTTTCAAATGTGAGTTACTGTTTGTTAGTGAAAATATTAAGTTTCTCTAGATACTCGGGGTGTTTTGTCAGAGAAAGCCATGTTGTAAATGCTAATAATATAATCTCGACAATAAACTACGCCTGCAAGCAAATTAATTTACCAAGCAGCAAAGAAAGCGAAAAGACAGAAACGAGAATGACTTTTACTAAGATTGAATGAAGTGGTAGTAAAAAGGCAAAGACTAAAGCCAAATATCTCGAAGTAAGAAAAATAAAAAACAACAGCAATTAAAACAATAAAACACGTCCTTAAAAGATCGGTAGTTATTTCAAAAATTGTGCAATCTGATATTTTGAAACAAATAATGTGGGTAGATTCTTCGAAATTACCAGTTGATAACATAATTTTAACATTCATGGCCAAACGCAGCAAGGCAACGATGGAATTCGAATGTATAGAATTACGCCCATTAGATGTTCCTTTAATATTCAGGTATAGGTGTGAATGGTTACTACCTATAAGTATTAAGACCTAAGTCATTATAGACCTTATGCTATAAATTGCCCACATTTCCACACTAGTCATGGTATTATTAATTCTTGTAATTCTTAAACACGTTTATAAAATAATTTATTTTCAGTTAAGTCGATGTTTCGTTGTTACACTAGTCAGTTTATCGATTTCCTTTTTTAGAAAACTGCGCACATGTAAGGCGACTGCTCCTTAAATTGAAAGGTAGGATAGACTTATAATTAGTAACCGTAGAAAATAAAAACATCAAAACACACATTTTGCGTTCTTAAAAAATAGTTTGTCAACAACTTTAATATTATGCAAACGTTCGACTGCGCAATATGAGTGTTACCGTAAAAAGAATCCATTTTTATCAATATTTGATAGGTCTAACAATGTGTGTGTGAGGTGGACGACAGAACATAGGTGTAGAGAATTTGCATAAGTGTGTGTGACGAATAAATTTAAATAGCATGAATTTATACAGATGTGTGTATCAAGTGTTTCGTGTGTTAGCGTTTTTACAACAATTCGCATTGATACAGTGACTTGAGTGCCTCCCACGACAAATTTATTGTTCTATAATACACTAACAAAACACAATGTTTTTATAGAGTCGTTCCATCTGCTACACAATGACAATTTACTGCCATCTTATATTGTCCGCTTTACTGAATTAAAGCTTGTTTTTCTTTTTTACGCAGTTTTACTACTTTGTTTACTATTGATATGTTTTTGTTTGAGGTATCGATTTTGAATTCTTTAGCTTTGGTGGACGATTTCGTCGTCTCAAAGTTAAAATGATTATGTTCTTACAATTATTTTTAATGCTATGATATTTTCTTAGAATTATAACTGTAGATATATTTCCTATTTATTCCACACTGTAAACCTTCAATGAACTTTTCCGCCTTTAATTGTTTCAAGAGAAAAATGTCCAGTTATTAATCATTTCATAAATAAATGCAACAATACTTGTCCTTATTACTCTATTATTTATAGGAAATAAAACCTAATTTTATGGATTATTCTGTTCCATTGACATACTAAACATTCTTTGATAACAAGGAATTATAACGACTTAATTTAATTTGAAAAATGTTGATGTTAGGTATTTAGTGTAGGATGGAATTTGGATTAATAATGGGCCATAGCCTCGTTCCCACACTGTGATATCAAAGACTTCGAAAATCAAAGAATAATATGCCATTTTTTATTAATCTGTTTGATTGAATGATTTATATTATACTGCTAAAGTTGGTCCTAAGAGCTACCTTGAGGGATGACTAAATAATTTTAACAACTAAGCCCTTTATCTTTTTTGAATTTCTGTTGTAACATATAAATCTTACCGTGAGTCAACGTTTGTGAAATATTTATCTTAAAGGAAACAGCAAATATTAGATGTAGGAAGTAAATACCTAAACCATTAACGCTATCGAACGCTTTCGATAGATCTAAAGTTGTCTCAGTAGGTTGGTAGGTTAAATACCACTCGAGTATCGTTCAGCATAATAACAATTAAGTTAGTGTTCCACAAAATTCTTACATAAAAGCCATATTGTTTCTATAAATTAATTGCCTTTTATTTAATTATCTAACGCTTGTGTAATTGCTTATGTAAGGGTATGTTGCGTATGGAAATTGCAGTCTGCGGATTTCCACAGAATTGCTTCTAAGTAAATGCTTGTGCTCGGGATAGGCTTGCAAAACTGATTTAAATACTTTGTAGAACAGTTTAAAGACCTCTTATGTAAATATTTTAAATCTTTGCGTCGCGTCAGCGTTGCTTACGTTTAGTTGGTTTCTTAATGCAAATATTTAAATTACTCTGTCTTAAATTAAACAAAGAGACTGGCCGTGTTTATTAAGATGCTGCAACGTCATAGGAATTGACATATTCATTTCTCTGAAGATGAATGTGAAACTTGGAATTTAAAACAGACACAGTATTTATTTTTCTCTCTCAAAGCATTTGTATCAACAACATTTTACAAACAAAGTAAACAGTATTTAAGCCAGACCGAAATCAACAACATACTGAAATTGCAAATGTATGCATTGTTCTAGTTTAAGACGAGAAATCGCATCGGAATCACATTACAATTTGGTCAGTCTAAGATTGCAACCACAGAGGTTGATCGTATCGGGGTGACACACAAAGGACTGGTTTCATGTCTGGAACTCTATGACTTGGGTGCTTAATTAAATTATTGAAGTTATATCGACGGCGTGAGAAGCAGTACTATGTCAGCATGAATTAACGTCGAATGATTGAGATCTAAACTATACTTAAAACACGGAAGCTTGTCAAAGGTAGCAAGATTTTGACACATTGCTAAGGCTAGCTATGTGGGAGTTACAAATGTTACAATGGAAATTAATGGTTCGATGTCATGGGGAGTGACTTTAAAGAGGTTTAAAAAACGTAACAGCTCCTATCAACACCGATTCGAATGAATATAGTTTTTAATACTTTGATCGATTGGCATCAGAAACAAAGATAAGCATCTTAATGTTGTAAACCATGATCGAACTCCGCATAACCTTAGAAGTGCGTGTTATTTAACGGCCGAGTGATTATTGTAATTAATATGTGGCGAATTATTAATAACACCGTTTTTATTGAGACGTTCAGGTAACGTAAGGTTATTGTTATGTACTGCTTTAATTGATGTAAATGATTTGTTATAATCTTCTTAATTGGGAGTGAATTTCATTTTATTCTATAGACTATTTTGCTGATCGATACCACTTGCGCTTTTATCCAAAAGTGCTTTGTCATCAGCAAAAAATTACTTCCCTTTCCAAGCTTACATTTAGTGACCACAATTTCTAATGAGGTAATAGTTTCCTATTACATCATAAAAGTGCTGTTTACTGACTGTCATTAATAGTTTGCGAAGACTTGCTTCCTCATGGTCATCCATTACGATGGACATTAAGCTCTCCTTATGTTCAAGACCTTTATTTGCCATCATCGTGTTGGATGTATTAACATTTCATGTCTCATAAACGCACGGTTACGTAGTTTCACAAATGTCGCGTTGTCGTTAACTGCACTTTGTGTACATTTACAGTTAATTTCTACTCAAGAATTAGTTTCGCGAATCTAATATGTGTTTCAGCTTAAAATGTGCTTAATTTTTTATCACTAGTTTCTTCTGGTGGATTCTCTTTAAAAAGGAATTAAAGGATAACTAAAACTTAAAACATATTATTTACAACTTTAAAACATTTGCTGTTTTAGTTTCAAATGCAACCTTAGGTCTATGATTTGTTGGAAGTTAAATTTCACAAGACATGTCTTACGTAACAAGGTACCTCAAGGGAATGTTCTTTAATAATAATTAATTAAACATTAGCACACACGATAACTTACTTTATACCGCAGAATATAAAGTTTAAAATCGTGCGAAGATTTGTATGCTAATGTTGTAGTAGTACAGCCAAGTTATGAAGTTTTCTGTTCAAATGTGCTGTTGTACTCAACAAACGTTCCACGGCGCACATTTGCAAACTTTTCAATGGCTTTTAGACAATACAAATTAGTCTTTATGTCTTAGCTATTAGAGTTACATTGAGTGTAAAGTTAATGAGTGTATGTTAAAGATTTTATCACCGAGGTTGTATGGCGGAAAAAGCGAAGAGGCTAGCGGCCATTGCGATTAATGATGTTTATTTTAAAACTGTGGTTTACTTCATTGTTGTTTGAGCTTAATAATAAATGTATAAGACTGAATGTAATTAAGTATTTGTACATAATTATGATGATCAGTCACGACGTGCCTGTTTGGTCGGCGGGTGAAACTGATCGTGGATGTGGCAATCTGTCGTTTGTAGGTTAATTTTAATCGATTTCGTCTTATTTCTCGATCAGAAGTAGACTGTGATTGTATTTAGATAGCGATGGGTATTTATTATGCGGAACGCGGTTCAGTGTTTGGAGGTTGTTCTTTTGAATTAGCATTAATTCTTTAGTCTTAGTATTATTTCTTAGCCAGTTACAAAAATAGTAGTAATAAAGCTTACCTAAAATTAGACTTGTATTTCTAGTTTAATTACTAATTCCATTCTTAAGACGCTAATCCAATTTTATGTTTCAGGTTGTAGCCTTGTAAAGTCGTATCGTAAAACCTTCTTGTCATCATAAAGACACTTCAGCCAGAAATGATCTGCGAATTTCTGAATTTTGAGTCTTGACCTCTATAGTACAAAAAAAACTAAGCTAAGAAAACAAGTGGCCAGCAAAACAGTGGAACCATTTAAGTGTATCGAAAGCTCCGATGTGTTTGATTGTAACAGAATTGTTATTTAACTGGTATCAGGTCAAGGTGGCCACAATGTCGTCCTCCATTGTTTCTGATTAGCACGGATAATTGTATAAATGTGGGTAGTATTGTACGCGCCATTATGTGATTTAAACGGTCGTTGTATTGTTTCTGTAGTCCTCGGTTTACTTCTATGTGATTATATAAGAGTGTGTTTGTTTTCTGTTAGGTTAAATATCGGACTGTGTGAAGAGGACTTTTTTTCATATTAGCTTTATTATGAATCGCTTTTATTAATACTCGTGCTTAAATTTATTCAGCACGTTTCTTTTGATAAAATGCCCTTTCCTACACTCCTCTACTTTTAGAGCTAATATTTCCGCCAATATGTATGAAGGTATGGTACCTACTCATGGCATAGTACTTTATGCTTTCATCAAATTCTGACCACCAGCGAACATTCACACACCACAACTTTTCTAAACATGTCCCATGTTTGATCTTAGTACCTACGTGCCTCGCAAACAGATACCTCCTCATTGATATCCTCAACTCAATGGGTTCCTTAATAGCCTAAACAGTTATAACCTTATGAATATAGTATTTACATATCACAATTAAAGAGAGACGATCATATAGGAAGAAAAGGGATAGATGTATGTTTGACGTTGCGTTTTTCGTCACGCACGGGCCGCCGCTAGAAAGCCGAAGTTAGCTCGGGAAAAGCGCCGGCGCACGCTAAATTGAATGCCGTATTTGTATGGCGACACGAACATTGCTTTCCCGGGCCTTGCCAATTAAAATTGCGCCTTAATTACACACAGTTATGGTAGTTTTTGTTTTAATGACGTGTTGATGGGTAGGTGTCGGCGTATTCATATTAAATAACTTGACCGTAAATTCGAAGCTTAATTGATTGAGAGAGCACTTCCGTTTCCGCCGCTTTCCCCCCCTTGCTCTTCTACCCTTTCCCCTCCCCCTGATAACCCGTACCCCGCGGGGTACCACCCCACCACCACGGCAGGCACCTCGCGTGTTGCGCTTGGGCTTCTTGTTCATTGGCGTTTCGTTTCCCGCCGCGTTCGGTTCGTATCGACCGCGAGCCGTTATCCTTCCCAGAAAATATTGTCAGCAATATTATACGTACTAAAAAGTGTTAAAAGTGCAAAGATCCGGTTATTCACGTAAGTAATTGCACAAACCTTCTACTTTTTAACAGCTTTGCTGTTCGTTTTAAATCTTAATGTTTTGTTTTTTCTTCTACCTCCTATTTTGAATAAATGTAATAATTAACATTCGTTTTTCAATAAACGAGTTATGCGAGTACATTACGTTATTTTTGCTGTGCTAAACGAATAGGTTATGTTTTTTCGCACGGTTCCGATCGTTGCTTTAATATTTTTACTGTACTGGTAGGATGGAAAATAAGGCTATGCCTTCGGAAATCAACCAGGATGAGGCACCGATAGTGGCGGAGCCGTCACGCCGCCGCCGCCGGGCGCGCAGCAGCTCAACTTCTAGTTCTAGTTCTAGCTCTAGTTCCACATCCTCTGATTCTAATAATTCAAGTAACTCTGTGAGTCGTAAACATCGGCGATCACGACGCCGACGCCGCCATCATAAGAAATTTAAGCGTTCTCGACGTTCGCATTCAAATCATAGGGTGGAGAAATTGTCCAAAGAAGTGGAGAAACTTCGGGAGATACTCACCCATAATATTAATACTTCTTACCCCGCAAATTCCTGTAACGAATCTTGTGTTGATTTAAATGAAAGTGGCGATCTTTTTTGTGAAAATAATCATACCCCCGACGTAACTGAAATAGATGAGGGTACTAGTGTAACTGCCAAGCCGATTACTTTTGCTATACAGACCAAGCTTAAGGAGCCTTCAATTCCTAAAGCTCCTCAAGTATTTTTAGATTCCTTAAACAGTGTTCAACATTTTGATAATAGTAACTGGGGTGAGGTCCGCTACGCGGACACCCAAAAGCTGTATAACCACTCACCAGGTTTTGTTGAATTAGAAATTAATGACGAAGTTAAAGCCTATGAGTCCACACGCCACTTAGCCCAGGCAGATAAGGCATATGCTGCACAAACCTTTTGTTTATTAAAATTTCAAGAAGTCTTCCAGAATACCATGAATAATTTTCTATTATGGGCAAGAAATGAACAAAATTTAGTGTTTGATAATCTACATGAAAAATTTATTGAAATGTTTTCGGGAGGTGATTTGCATAAGGTGTCTTCAGATTTACTTCAATTACTTTGCGGTCATAGAGCCGAAATATTCCAAATGAGACGGGATGCAATCCTAAAATTTGTACGAGATCCCCTTATCAAATCAACTTTACGCAAGATACCTCCTTCTTGCCAAAACCTTTTCAGTGCTGAATCATTCACTGCTGCCCTCGAAAAACTAGGTGGCGTTAAGAAGGCCTTTTTACCACCGAAAAACAGCAACGACAGCGCTAGACCTCAAGCTGGTCCTAGTAAAGCTGTTGCTAATAACCGCCCTCCGCAGGGGGCAGGTTACTATAGATATCCACCAGGCGATGCTCCTCCGCAGGGGAGTTATCGCCATACGCAAAGAGTCGCTAGAGGTTCCTTTCGTTCTCGGGGAGGGCACGACACGGAAAAGACTTCCTGGAGGCGGCACCATCAATCAGACAATGGACAATCCAAAGCCAAAAACCAGAGCGCACCCGCAGGTGCGGCTCGAAACGGCCAAGCACATAGAAAGCGTAAAAATTGACTCGAGCTGCCCCAGCACCGAGTTCAGAGCCGGTCAATTAATCAATTATATTCATCACTGGGAGGAATTGGGGGCTCCAAACTATGTAATCAAGATTATAAAAGGGTATCGGATACCCTTTTATCAAAAACCTCCACTAATAGTACCACGTGTAAAGAGTGCCTTCAATATCCCGCCATCCCCAGATATGACGTTGATTATAAACCAATTGAAGTCACAGGGAGTTCTCGAGGCCGCAGATCAATCCCCGAGTTTTCTGTCAATAATGTTCCTGGTTCCGAAAAGCGATGGTTCCCTTCGGCCAATCTTCAACCTGAAAGCTTTAAACAAGTTCGTTGTCACAGAAAAATTCAAGCTGATAAACATGTCGCGGATACCAGATTTTCTGCAGCCTCGAGACTGGCTCTGCAAGATAGACCTTTCCCAGGCCTATTTTCATCTGGCCGTTTGCCAATCCCAACGAAGATTCCTCAGATTGATTTACAACGGAGAACTACTTCAAATGACGTGTCTACCATTTGGGCTAAGTACAGCTCCAAAAACATTTGCATCCCTAACCAATTGGATTGCTCAGACATTACGAGAAGAAGGCATTCGTGTAATCGTTTATTTGGACGATTTTTTACTAGCCAACCAGGATATAGATGTCCTCGGGTCACAGATCCAGTTTGTAATAAAAAGGCTTCAGATCCTAGGTTGGAAAATAAATTTTCAAAAGTCCGAGCTCGTACCACGAAAGCGTCTGGTTTATCTGGGCATTCTTTGGGACCCCTGGCTCAACCAGAAATGTCTCCCAACGGAAAAATTTCACATCCTCCTGACCAAATTGTCTCAGTCTCTGAACGACAAAAGAATGAGATTAAGGGACTTGCAAAGTCTTGTGGGCCTTCTAAATTTTGCCAGTTTTGCTGTGCCGTACGGCAGACTCAATCACCGAAGTCTATTAGACTTCCTGAATTCAATTCCGGAATCATCAAAGAGCCTACACACTCTACCATCAGAGGCACAAGAAGACGTATGTTGGTGGATAAAAAATTACCAAGTTCCAAGTTCGATTCACAATACGCCACCTACTCATTTCCTAACAACAGATGCCTCAGATGTAGCTTGGGGGGCACAGTTGGACGACCAGTCCCTGTCAGGCTCATGGAGCGAGCAAGAAGCCAAGTTGCACTGCAACCAAAAAGAAATGATGGCCATTTTGAAGGTCTTAGAAGACCACTGTCAGCTCCTGCATCACTCCACAGTTCTCGTGCAAAGCGACAACAAAACTGTGGTAGCGTATTTGCGCAACGAGGGGGGAACGATATCAAAACCCCTGATGGACATCACAAGGAAGGTTTTCAGAATTTTAGCCCAGTACAAGGTCCTTCTAAAAGTTTATTACCTTCCGGGGCGATTCAATGTTCTGGCCGATCGTTTATCCCGGGGTCGAACGGTCGCGGAATGGCACTTATTGCCTCGATGCACAGACATGATTTTCCGAAAGTTCGGGATCCCTGTGATAGACCTCTTTGCCTCGAAAACAGCACACGTGGTTGCCAATTATGTATCAATAGACCTGAACGACCGGGAAGCCCTTTATCACGACGCATTCTCCATAGATTGGAATTACCAGTTAGCTTGGATTTTCCCGCCACCGTGTCTGATACCAAGGGTCCTAGCGCATCTCAATCGGGCGACCGGGATTTTCCTCCTGATAATCCCTCATTGGGATCAAGTATTCTGGAGAGCAGACTTGAAGACACGAGCAATAGCGGCCCCATTCACGATACGGTATCTCGACCAGTACCTAATAGACACAAGTACGCGCCTTCCACCTCCCAAAATAGAAAACATGACTCTGGAGGTTTGGAAATGTGGGGGTGGAACCAGAGTTTGACAAACTGGAATTCGGATCAAATTGAACTATTACAATCATCGTGGAGACCATCTACCCGCAAAACCTATCAAGCGGCCTGGTCACGCTGGTTAGAGTGGACTAGGGAACACCAAATTAATCCAATCAACCCGAACGGTGCAGTTGTAGCCAGGTTCCTGGCAGACCTACACTTAGTCCATAAATTATCTTACAATACAATAGTTTTACATAAATCAGTAGTTTCCACACTATGTAATACGGGTTTTGCTAACCAATTGAGCTCCCATACTTTCGTTAAACACATACTAAAGTCGATTGCTCTCAAACAGCCGGTAACAAGCAGACCTCCTATCTGGAACGTCGATGATCTGTTGGCCCATCTAGCGAACAGTGTCATCAATGCTTCAAATTTTTTTGCGGTATCTAGGCATACGGCCGCTTTATTACTTCTCTGCTCTGGAAGACGAATTCACGATTTAACTCTCCTCAGCATAGATACAGAACACCTTTTTCTGTCCGAGGATCACGTAATTTTTACGCCGGTTTTTGGTTCTAAAACCGACTCTGCCTCCTATAAGCAATCTGGGTGGAAATTACTAAAGAACCCAGACAACAAAAACCTTGACCCTGTTCACTGGATACACCAAACAATTGATACACTTAAGGAAAGACGAGATTTAGCGAAATGTCAAAACTTATTTGTTAATATTAGAGGTCCAGCCAGGCCTGCCTCCCGGGCTGTAATAGCGGGCTGGATAAGGTCTTTACTACTAGATGCAAAAATTATAGCGACTCCAGGCAGCTTTAGATCGGCTGTCGCATCCAAGAATTGGTCAAATGACCTACCAATTGACGATATTTTAGCTAGAGGTAACTGGAGAGCTGAAAACACCTTTAAGAAATTTTACAGAAGACAGGTTATACCAAGCGCCTCCACTTCTAGAAATACTATGGCTAATCTATTTGTTCCAGTTCGCTAATCCTAGAAGCGAAATTAACTAATTCCTCAAAGCAAAATCTTGTGGTTAATCTCATAGACATAAGGTGTTATCTAATTTTATGTTGATTTTGTTATACCTCGGTGTAAATTGTTATTATTATTATTTTCAAATATTACTTTATACTCATTTATGAAGTATCAATGTTCTAAGTGCTATTAAGTACCTACATGGTGCTCAATGCTGATTGTGATTCTATTTAAATAATAAATGTGGCCTAGGTATCTTTTGTACAGACAACAGCAGGTCACGGTGCCCGAATCTGTCAAGTTTTACCAACCAAACATGATAATGGCTATGTTACAGTAAAATTAAAGTTTTGTTTTTGTATTAAAAACATTCTATTTTTCATTTATATATTCCGTATGATCCTACAGTAATAATACGCAAGCACCTAATAGTACTATCTCCTCTGAACCTCATTTCAACTGCATTACCTTTTACTTCATTTTTCACATTGGCGTTTCCTCACCACCAGGCGATAACAAACACGTCTCAATCAATTAAGCTTCGAATTTACGGTCAAGTTATTTAATATCGGCGTTTTTCCTGAAATAAAACGCTTATTAAATTACTTACCTAAATTCGAAGCTTAAAGTCATTCCTGCCTGTTGATTAATACGCAATGAACAAGAAGCCCAAGCGCAACACGCGAGGTGCCTGCCGTGGTGGTGGGGTGGTACCCCGCGGGGTACGGGTTATCAGGGGGAGGGGAAAGGGTAGAAGAGCAAGGGGGGGAAAGCGGCGGAAACGGAAGTGCTCTCTCAATCAATTAAGCTTCGAATTTAGGTAAGTAATTTAATAAGCGTTTTATTTCAGGAAAAACGCCGATATTTCTATTCTAAGTCGTTGATATCCGCGTTTCACGTTTTTATCGTGATATGATTGTGTAATTTTTGTTCAACTAATGTTTGTTGACATTGATATACTCCCTTTTGTGTGCATCAAGTAGACGATCGTCGATTGTCTTAAAAAAAGTTTCCTAGGTTTTCTCTTTGAATCAATGAGCCTACGCATTACGAAGTACGAGTATACAGCGTTATTCAAAAAAATAGTGAAAGATAGAAATAATGCTGAATAAATTAACTTTGACACCTGTCAATATTTTTTGACCACAAATTATATCTGATTGAAGGACTTTTTGTCTCTATACTCATAATTATTGTGATGAGTTTAATAGGTAAACGTGTAATGGTGTATTTTATATCGCTTCATTACGTTTTTACTTTATATTTTTTATGAATTTGTAAAAAAATATTTCCTTGTATTTATCAAAGGTTTAATTGACCATACATCGTCAATATCGTGACTTGAACGTTTATAAAAATCTTCAGTTTTTGTGTCGTGTTCAATAAATAGAGGTAGAGGTTCTATTAACGATATTCGAATAATTAATTATATTTTTTTATGTAGGACATCACTAAGTATTTTAATGGACTTCATTAACCTCTAGGATTTATTTGATACTTTTTTTAAAAGCCTTAAATGACAAATGCTCCCTAAAGGCCTACCAATACCTAAATAATATTATTTAATTTGTGGAATGAAGACATAGCTCTAAGTGATGTCAGTAGAGCATTGTCACGCTTCCACAACTGCGATAATTATTATATTAGCTACTTCAAGATTTTCTGGACAGCGACGTATTTTTTAGGAAGAAAGAGACTGGCCTCTATGATATATGGAATCCTAGTATGGAGGCTAGTGACAAACCATTGTAAAAATATGTATTTTTTAATCAATAAAGCATTATGATTGTGTGGTTTTCTGACCTTTTCAAAAAATATATTTTTTTTGAACTGTAATGAGTTTGTATCATGAAATATTGTAAAAAAAGGAGAGACATGTATTTTCTCCTTTTCTCCCTTAAGTAAAATAATAATACCAACAAATAAACAGTTAAAAAATCACAAAATAAACGTAAAAGATCTAAACAGTAAGTTACCATGCTATCAAGAAACATTAAGGCAACAGTAATATCCAAAGAGATTAGAGCTTCCTCTGAAATATGGATGCTGTTATAATTTGCATCGAGCGGATGTCATAAACTTAAGCGAGGGAAGTGACTCACGGTTTCTCTTGTATTTCATTTGTATATTTTATTTATTTTTAGTGCGAATCGTTTTAATGAATATTGTTTATTGTTAAGTTAATAAATGTCAAGGGAAGTAATATATTTGTATAGTGTTACTAGAGTCTTTTGGCACGTGGCCCAAATCGGAACTCAATATTATGGAATATAATAGGATAGAAGTTATTTAGTCATATTGAAAAACTGACACTTTTTTTAGACAGTTGAGATGATTCTTGTTTTGAATATGCACATCAACACTTCACGTTAATGTAATTTACGAGCCAAAAGATCCTTGTAGCTTTATATGTTAGTTAACGTAACCGCAGGTATAAATTGTTGTAGATGAAAGTTTTGCTAAATAAAGAAGGTTATTTTTATATACGTAGGAAACCAACGAGTATTTAATCATTTATCTGAATATTGACAGTTGTCCAAATTTCTAAGCAAAAAGATAACAACATTTTGCCCGAGTTTTTATCCCCGAAATCGACCATATTAAAGCTAATAGAAATTCAACAATAGCAATAGGTCATCGCTCACACATTAGTTCAACTCTTCAATATGTACCAGCGACCTCTAAAACATCTGACATTTGACATCAACGATTAATGCCAATGCCATCTTTCTCATTATAACGCAGATTTCACCCACTAAAACTACGCAGAAAACGTGTATCTCTATATTTTACACATCTTGAGAAAACAACGTTTACCGTATATATAAATTATTATAATATATGTATGATACGAGTCTGGTAGCTCCTCACTGCCGGGTTTTCGTCAGACCCGTTCGCATTGACGGCATTCCAACATTGTCCTTACTACTGGCTATTGAATTGTTAATTGTGTTTGCTAATTGTATACAATATAAAAGTGTTATAAACTATTGTTAAAGTAAACATTTCTAATGAAAAGTTTATTGTTAATTGATTCGTAGATGATTGTTTACAAAGAGGTTTGTTGATTCACAATAGGTCGTGTCGGCTACTAAAAACAAACACGAAACAAATAATTCAATTATAGTACTGGCCACTAAACAAAATTAAGAAAAAAAAATACCGGCCGGAATATCTCAGCGAAACTTGCCAGTAAAAAATAAAGAAAAATAATAAACAACGACACAACTCCGTCTAGGAATTACGTAAAGTCAACATTATAACACACACTTAGATAATGTATGAGTTATCCAATACTGTAGTGGACTTATGAGTATGAAACACTGGACTGGCCACTTTTACTTTCTCCCGCCGGAGAAAGTGTTCGCCGCGAATATTGTAAACATATGCGAGGTGCTCTTGTTTATTTTTATGTATTACTCTTTGAATAATGTGTAGGTGTTTGGATAAATTGAATTGTTTTTGTTTTTCATTGTAGCAATTGTTTGTTTTCTAAATGGAATGTTCAATAGGAAAATAATCTAAACAATAATTGATTAAGAAATAATATTATTATCATTATCATGAAAAAGGAAACTAGAATATAGAAATCCAGTGAATTAAATGTCGCGCTAGCATACTATCAAAACAATGATATAAAATAGTTTTCTTTTATTAACAGTTTTATTCAAGCAGTTATCCTCATGGTCCTGTCAAGACAAGAAGTTGTTCAGTAAGTGCAATTCAGTAAGAAAATCACAGATCTCTATTTACTTACATAGTGTTAAAAAAACAGTATTAAAAATATTTGTTCATTGTTATACCTGATTCAGGCCAATCGTATTAGTACTAATTGTCATTCTCACCTTCTTCGTAATTATTATCGTTTTTTAATCGTTTCGCTACCATTTATAGGTTTAGAAATCGTCCAGTTAATTGTTATTAAAATATTTCACATTTAGTTGCTCACCATAACCACTATAATAGTCGCATGACAAACGGACAGATGGTATCGATTGAACAATCCTTTTGTTGACAGAAGATTGCTATTGAATATGGATTAAGGATTAAAAAATGTGCTATAACACGAATTCTATCTATAGGTTTATGGAATAACTAGCATTTCGGTGGAAGTCTGCTACAATCTGCAAAAACATAACCCTCTTCCACACAGTCTATTAATTAGCCTATGTGTTCTACTTAGGGTGTCGCCCTAAGTGTGTAACTCAATATTTATAGTATAGTAGGGTTCAAGGAAGATATTTTACTAAGTGACGTTTCAGAGGTCTGTCTTGTCTCTATATTGCAAATGGGAGTGACAAAGGCAGTATGACTTAATACATATTTTTGGTAGACCTCCCAGAATTCAGAACACTTTTCTCCATACAAAGTATTTTTTTGACATGCTTGTGCTTGGTGACTTTTCCTCAATAACATAAATTTAAAATAATGAATTACTTTACCTACTGCAATATAAAAAAATATATCAATAAACGTGCACAAACCATTACTTGTCCATCCGGGTCATTATTACCCCAAATGTTATTTTAATGTGCTATTCATTAAAATGTCAAACCGACCAAAGCGTTATGCAATAGTAAATATTATGATAATGATCAAGAATATTAAGGTGTCATTTTACAAGATTTATTTTATTAATTTATTGTGATAGTGGGACAGGTTCACGGAAGGCTATTACGGAGAAAGTTACGTTGCTTTGTTAAAGATAGTACGGTTATCGTAGCTACAATCCATACGGTGTTAATTGTACGTAAGATCTGATAATTTGTTAATCTTTACGACACAGTGGGTATGTGGGATTCTGTGGTCTTAGAGACACATTTACCTATAAGATGTAATAAATTACACTGTGGCGTAAAATTTTCCACATCTACGGTTTTTAGGATTATATATTGTAACAAAATAATGTGAAAATATTCAGTCAAACTACTCTCAAATTTTCTAAAAGCCAGACTATGATATTAACTTGTATGTCAAACACACACTAGACGCCAATCGCCTGCGTTTCTCATCTACAACTTCCAGTCTTTAAAAGGCCATGGTAGGCCCATCGGAGAAGCAAAAGCCTTGCTTGCAAATATAGAAAAAGAAAAACAAAATAATCATATTAATTTAACTTACATATATGCTTAATCAAACAGCGTACTTCGACCGAACGAATTTTGACATGAATGGAACAGTCAGCAAACCGGTTACATTTTACACATATCCTGTGCTCAAGTGATCGTATAAAAACTGTTAGAATGACGATGGATTAATTAAAAGTGTCGCAGTCGAATGAAAGTGGTGTCTAGTCGGAGGACACCTTGTTTCTTTGCTTAGCGTTGTAAAATTAAATGGACAGAAGTTTTGGTTTGTTCAAATCGTGAAAAGATAACAAATTCGTTTTTGTAAAAGGGTAATTTAAAGTCATTGATATAGCATATTGTTCATTATATGTTTTGAGTAGCTGTTGCGTTAGAATACTTTAAAAGCGCCATGTATTTGTTTCTCATTAATGCTGTACTTCATAATAATTACACAAGCATAACAATAGTTTTCACAGATTAGTCAATTCGTTGATGTTAACAACCTTTTTCTTGACAGCTTTACTTTTTATATTACTGACCTTCTGTGTATAACTGTATAGTGTCATTGCTGGGTCAACCGGCGCAGGCGCAGGTTCTAGAAACTGCGTAACATTGGAATTTACTCCAATTTCCGTCACAAGTCAGAACACATTTCAAACGGTGCATAAATTGCAAATCTGTCGGTAATTGTCAACTTGTTATTGTTTATTTCATCGTAAATGAGAAATAGGCTTCCTACTGTTTGATTTATAGTTTCCTTTTTATGTATTACTTAAGTATCTGTTTAAATGGAAACATTGAAGAAAAAACAATTCCTATAAAAGTCAGATCTTAGAGACACAAGTTTTTAGTACACGCTCGGTGACAGTCGCAAAGATTGCGAAAAAGACACGTGAATTTAGGAAACGGTATTCAAAGTCAATAACAGTGTGTACGTAAAACCTAACCGTACAAATCGAATATCAAAACATGATCGTCTAAACACAGGCTGGTGGTACAAAGGTAAGTGCCGACGATAAATAAATTCGCTTTGCATATCAAACACGGCTTCAATGTAAGCACACAAGAGGCACAATACCACATCCTTACTTGGAAACTGTTATACTTGTTCGAAGAAGTAACGTTCATATGAATATGAAGGCAAATAAAATAATAAGCAAGAAAATATTAAATAAAGAAATATGTTTTATTCTTCTTTTGTTTTAAAGTCATTTGGAGTTTCTTCTTGTTTTATGGTTAACCTTAACATCGTTTCTATTTTCCAATAAGTTTGATCTATTGCTTTGTTTGCTTTAGAATTGGTTCAAAATTCGTTTGATGTTATATTTTTACAACTTCAATAAGAGTTATGAAAGTTTGCATCAAAATTCCTTTCTAACTTCAAGTCATGCTCTTGCGCGACCACGTTTCCCAAAGCACTCCTTAGTTCCATGCTACCCTGGTACCTGCCCGTCATTCGAGAAACGATGACACACGAACGTCCCCGATGTTTTCCGAAGCCCTGCCTTTACAAATGTTTACTTAGATTACGTATAAGATTCTCTGAATGGCAGAGGTCGTGGGTATTTGCTTGCTTTAAACACGTAGAGGACATCAGATCTACGCAAGGTTTGAAAGAGGAAAATTTGTTTTATGGTACATTTGATCAGTGATGAGTATGATTTTATAGCAGGGAACTAGCAACCACACAGGATATAGCACTGGAATTAATATCACCTTAAACACAAAGGGTTAAGGTTCATTTTAGACATTTTTTTTCAATGTCCTGTCTTCCATTCATTCGACATGCATTTGTTTAATGTAATTCCTAGTAGTGTTGATCGACATCAGGTCTCTTTATTTGCTCACTTAATGGTTTATTGCAGTAGTTTACTGTATTCAGGTACCTAGTGCATTTCAAATTGATTTACCTTAAAACTATTTTAATTTTATTGTTGTGTTTAATGTTGATTTATTTTAAATGAGTCTATCCAGTCTAGTTTTTGTAGGGCACTTACGTGTTATAAAGCAATATCTTAAAATAGTTTTATCATCTTAAAATTCGACTATATCGTGCAAAGATTAGCACATGCAAACAGCCAAATTCTACGTTCATTTTTTGTGTCCGATGACGCTCGTCTATAATTAGGCGTCACACCATACTAAAATTATAAACAATAAAATAATTAGCATAGCTAACATTTTTTACGGTCCAAAACTTGCCCACCCACACTGCAATAAAGACAATCAAATCATCATGTATTCTGATCTCCACAACTACTGACTAATTAAACTTAAGGAAGCGTTTACCAAACAATAAACACCTCACGAAGTTACGAACAGGATTTTAACGCGGTTTAATTGCTTCAAGATTATTTGACCCGATGTTAAGTCGAACCTTGACCGGAGTAAAATAATTAACTTGTCTGTCTTGTGCATAACAGATGGGGAACGATTAGGCTCAAATGATCCGTTAGCTGATGTCTGTTAAGTTTGAGACAACCTGGATATGTGGAAGCCTATTCATTTATTAATTGCAATGAGTTATGCAAAAGGGCAATAGGTGTGTGTAGACAACGTGTAGTGAATACTGCGCAGACTAATATAGTGATGGTTTCTGATAGCTTTATTTTGTTGAGAGATTCATAACATCTTCATAATTTGCACTTAATATGATCAACATTTCTATTGGAAACGCAATGGATCAATAATGAACCTGATGAAAATTGGTGCAAAATATGTTCAATGTTCAGCTTCAACAATTTCGATCATACTTTTATTTCTTACCTACGTGAATCCAGCTTTCCTAAAACGGCGTTAAGACTAATGTGAGACCTTTCCGCTGTTTCCAAAAATACAGAATCATGTTGTTCGTGTCCTCCTTATCTCACGCAATAAAGCTTACAATTTAAGGAGGAAGGACAAACACCTACGTACTGTGCACTGCACGGGCACTGCAGCACGATTCTGCTCAGCTCGGGTCAAATTACGCACGACCGCTACCATACCGAATTGTGAGGTTTTACACTGATGATAGCAGACTCATTATAGTAGGCATAGAAAAGGTTACTTGTTCCTCTATTCGATTGGGCTATTGTTATTGGTTATTGGGCTTGAAAATGGTGACGACATGCTGCGCCGACCCCAAATAATAATTAGAATAAGGGTAGGGTAATGATGATGATGATTGGGCATGAAAAGTGCAGTACAAACGCATGTCGCTAACCTAACCTAACAGCCTCAGTTATCTATTCTTTCTTATAGAACTGGCAATGGATTTGGCTGTCGAATCGAACGTTAATATCTGTGCTACTGTTTTCGGTGATGTAGTAAATGAAGACACCACGTTGCTGAGGATTGTATCTGCTTTAATTCCCTATGTAAATTTACCCGGGCAGTGAAAGGATGTCGGAAGATCTTCTTATTCGACCTAAAATTTCTTAGAAATCTGTTAAAATAATTGGTTGACAACAATATCAACACAACTTCACAAGAGCAAAACATAATCGTCACATCAAAGGACAATGCAAACGTCGGTGTCGACCCATAAGGTCTGCATCACATCGCTACAAGTCGTGAGCATGCAATTCTGAAACGTGGCGACACGAGCGAGGGGTCAATGTGTCAGGAAATGTACGTATTTTGTGAATCGCGACGTATTGTGATACCGAGCCAATGTCGCACGTGTGGGCTACTTAGACATGTCGTGGAAATTGTAAAGGCTAAATGTATGAGGTAAAAACGTGTGCTTTTTATTGCTGATCTTCACAGGGTGGTAGTGTTCGCTTATTGATTTACAGTTTTGACATTATCATGAAAAAAGGTAAAGTCGGAGAGTGAAAATCGATGGCTCGATTGTCAATTGTTTGTATTCTCTACAATATGTTTAGATTTTAATGTACGTGCATAAGAAGTGCTTCAATAACATAAGAGTCCTTAAATGGCGGAACAAAGGCGGTTTTATAAGAAAATCATATCATGAACCATGGCATAGCGAAGTATGCGGTTACATCAAACAATTATCCACACCTATTGACATGTAAAATGTACATACCAAAAAAATATGATAACCTATTAAAATGTATCGCTAATTAATATACGAATGGTCACGAATAAGTAAATAAGTGTTTCTAGACAAGCGTGATGGCTCGATCGTATAGTTTTTGTTGTTTTTTATAAAGTTAATAATTGGGCTATTATCATGTTTTTATCGCAGTTCGTGTTCGTGCTAAAAACATTTATTTAAGATTTCCGTTTTCGTGTAAATAAGGAATATTTGCTACTATGTTCATTAACATACATATGTATTTTTATATAAAATAATTATGTGAAAATTATAACCTTGTTATTGATGAGTTCAGCTTTAAGGAAATAAATGTAATTATTTTATAAAAAGTTTGTTTTTGTTTGACTTATGCAAGAAACGTAAACAATTTGGTAGTTTTGATCAGCTACCTATTTTAGCTTGATTACATCATTATAACTTTGAAACAGATTGTAATCATAATTTATAATTTTAGGAATCAAATTCATGTTAGTAAATTCAGCTATATTTTATAATTTTCTGTATTGTTAATTATAATAACGTAAGAATTCATAAATTAATCCAAGATCTTGTAGACTTAACAGAAATGCGGAAGAAGATCAATCAATTTAAGGTATTTAGGTACTTGCTAGGTAATCATTCTGTCGCATATTCACCACATTCAAAATCTTTGCAGAACTAATCGAAGTTATCAATAATGAGCTATCTAATCACTGTGATTGATGACCAACACATCGCAACAAAGACAAAATACCGCTCATAATGTTTTTTATTAAGCATTAGCATTCTTTAGGTAACCCTTTTTTCTGATGTCATCAACCCAATCCTCTTACCTGGGGACTTACTATAACTTCACAAGACCTTTGCAGCTGTAGAGGTGAGATAGCGCGTTACACGGCGTAGAGTGTTGTCTCGCTTCTACTCCTGCAACATTATTACTGGATGGTGTAGTGGTAAAGCACCATAATACCTAAATACCAAACACTCTAGACCCAAAAATATTTTCTCACTTTATAATGGGTAAAAAATATCCAATTTAATAACGTGATTCGTTCAAAATTAAAGCAATTTCGTACGCTATTAAGTAACCCATGTCAAACTAGTGTTACATAATGTTTATTTTCTAATTTTATGATTAATTATTAACGATAAATTGGCGTTTGTGAGAATTACCGGATAAATTAGTGTTTCATTTAGAACGCTGTTGCCTAACGCAAAAGATTTATAAGTTTACTTTTTAGATGCTTATCTTATGAATATTTATTGCTGTACCAAATTGAGATGTCTTTTTAATCATATTTGAAGATATTATGCTTTAATAATCATGTGCTGTCGTCATTTACTTGCTTACTTAATCTCATTCATTTATAAAGTCCCTCAAATGTACAAAAAATAACTTAATTCATCCTGATGGAATTCCTGTAATTCATGAAATAAATTTTCTGCAAAAATTATAAACAAAGTATTTATAAGGCTAGGAGTTCACAAGTGTAGGTTCAACTAGAATGCATACGGTACAGTTGACTAAACGAAGATGTTGCCAAAAATTATCAAAAATGAATCGTATCACTTCGAGATAAAGACGCTTTGGACATTGAAGTATTTCTCATAGACGTGTGGTACAGTGTTGGTTTAGAACGCACATAAACATGTGAACATGGCTTATCGCATTTACAGGTAATTAGCGTTCACTGAGACTTTCTTTGTGTAATGTTATTGTGAAATTTGTATTGGTATTGCTCACTGGTCGCTGGTCGGGCGGCAAATATTGTACGGAGAATCATTGTGGCTAATAACCCAATATTGAAATAACATTTAGCATTACATCGTAGATAGGTTTCAAGGAGTCTCAATGTAAGGAGGTTTTATTCGTGTTTTAGAAATTGATCTTAATAAGAGCTTTGAACTCAGAAGCTTATCTAAATTCTTAAATCAATGTTTTAGGTGATTTGGTAGTTTTTGCTGCTCAAGATTCTCAGACATTTAGAATAATATATTTTGGGTTTAAACAAATAAATCTTCGACAAATGGTAGCATAAAAGCGGCGCACCTTAAAAAAACCGTAAAATATAATTTAGTTGGCCAGCAACGGAAACGAATAACAATAACACTAAAATATCAAAAATCTAGTCTATTTATCTAACCCGACTTTAAATGTCAACCAAAAACGAGCAAGAGACATTTAATTAATTGGATTACCAACGCTTAATTCTACAAAATTCTTTAGCTAGAAAATTAGACACAAAATCTATTGACTGCACTTTAGTAACTTTGGAAATTCGACCTTAATTGTAAAGGAATAAAGCCGTTGATTATTTTGGTTGTTGCAGATGTGTAAAATGAAGTAGAATGCTCATAGTTTATTTGTCTTGATCTAGATTTGCGCCATCCAGTTGCTGAGCTCATGCCGAAATGTTCCGGATATTATTTCCTCAGCCTGAATTCTGCTCGGTCCGTTTAGCCACCGTTGCTTAATAGCTCCTCTTTGATGGACGATGCTAAAGCATTGGATACGAGTTTCAAATTGCACAACGTACTGTAATGGTTTATTTTAACAAGGCGTTTATTTCATGTTGAAATTTAAATAGCTGTTTAATTGGTCTGTACTTAATTGGTGACAGGCGTTTGTTGGTTTTTTGGACTGTTTGAAAACGGATTTCAATTGTCATGGGATTAATTGGAAGATATTGCGATAGTTTTCTGTCTTTGTTTACGAGAAAGGATGGCCATACCGTTTTTTATATGTAAGACGAGATATTCTGCTTGCTTCTGTAATACAACTTCCTACTACACTGGGCTAAAAAACCCTATAAAATAAGAATAAGAACGAATGTAGGACAATGTTCATTTAAATTATTTTAATTTAAGAAAAAGTTTTTGTGAGCTCCTAGACAATGTAATGTATGAAAGTGACACGTTTAAATTACGTGACTTATCAAACGAAAATAAAATTTTATAATTTGAGGAATTTCTATCATCATAAATGCGCGTAAAAATTTCACTTGTCACCAACAATTTCGTAACCAAGAAACTAACGTTGCTTTAAACATATGAGGTACAACCTGCAATATAATCTAGGGCGACCTCAATACCAGTACAATAGATGCAGAATATGAATATTTAATGAGTGTACAGATTGCTAATGGTAATCGTTGCTGGTGCATGGCTATAGATAAGGCGTGTACTCATTCTAATTAGCATGTGCAGGTGTGAGATGCACTGCAGTGTTTTGGATGACCACCTGCTAACTATTGTTAAATTGTTTGTCATACCTGGTTAGACAATTGTTTTTAATAGCGTTAGATGAAATGGCTTAGATGTATGGAATTGACATTCGTTTTTGACATGTTACGAGATTTTGACTTGTCAGTTCAATTCATTCGAGCGATAGAATTTGTCGACATGTCGCTTGACGATGGGATGTTTTGGTTGTAGTCTGCTATGATTAAGTAAGACTTTAAGCTTCGTACTATGATGAATACTAAATGCACTATTTCTTAATACTTGCTTATGATGAGCTTCAATAAACATTTATCATTCGATCTAGGTGGTCTATTTCGTTTAATTACAAACATTTAACCAAAAACATGTAAGAAATACTCATTAGCAAGCTAAAATCATCATACAATTTAAGAGTAAATCTTTCTGGGCGACACCAATCTGGCTAATAACAGTATCACGTTTATAATTAACGTTGTAAAACCTAATTTTCGAAGAGAAGCAAGAAGCTCGGTACAGACACACAAGGCCACTGGATTCTGAGTGTTTAATTGTGTTCACAATATATTGGAACACGTTGGGGGAATTTTGATCAGACGATCTTGTTTCGTATGAATATTTAATAGACGATTGTCAAGGCGACGCATATGTTTCGTGTACTTGGCTGTAAGAAAATATGGAGAATGGGTTTTGGTAGTCAAGGAACTATTGAGGTAATGGAGATTTATTCAAATGTATTTTTGGAAGTATGAAAAGAGTTGTAAAGAAAATTGCTGAGAAATTATACCTAATTAAGAGTATAGACGTGTCTTGGGGTACTTATGATAGTCTTTAAAGTTGCATCCAATATTCATAATATCTCTAAAACCTATCCCATGTTCTGGTAAAACTTACTTTTCAAAACCAACTATTGGAAGTTACCAGCAAAATTTACTTTTTGTGACATTTCCGTCGGTTACCTATCTTAATCCCGAATTTTAAAATTCCGAACATCATAATCCAGAAAACGATTGGACATTTTATCAAAATCCCGAATTTTAAAATTCCGAAGTTTTATTTGCCATACAATCGCAACTCCAAATTTCACTTACCCATTTATTCATTTGTACGATGTTTCAGAATCCAGACACACGAAATCTAAATGCACAAAATCTAGATGACCGTAATCTATATACTAGAAAGCCCGATGTTTTAAAACACAGATTTTTGAATGTCAAATAATTGAAATCCAGATTTTTCAAATTCAAATAAACGATATCTAGAAAAACTAAATCCATGTATTTTAAATCCGGTAATATAATATTTTCATCTCAATAAACATAGATTTTAACAAATAAAAAAAAAAAAAACCTAACCTCACCTAATTTAGGTTAGGTTAGGTTTTTTTTTAGGCAGGAGTGTGGATATCAAATGAACATTATACCTTTTGATCATTAGCGCAAATGTTGATATAGCAAATAAATATTCGACAAACTGAAAATTATGTCAAACGACATTATACACAGTGATGATTTTCTTAAACGTTGTTCAATTAAAAAAATTATTGATTATTAAAATTCTGGTAATAGTTCATCTGGAATATGATTGTATGGAAATCAAATAAAACGATTATGAAAATCTGGTAATAGTTTATTTGGAAAATGGTACGATGGGAAATAAAAAAAAGTATTCTGAGAATCTGGTATAACTGTATCTGGATTATGAGAATATGGGAAACAAAAAAATACTTTTTGTAAATTTGGTTTTAGTGCATCTGGAAATTGATTCATCTGGGAAATTAAAAAAGGAATTTTAAAAAGTTGTCAATCATTACACCTGTCTTTTAAAAGTTCTACCAAGCGTATTCGGGGTTTTAGGATTCGGGTAACAGAAATTCGAGATTTTAATAGGTTACCATTTCCGTCACATCAAACTACGCATTTTCTGTGAATAAAAATATGAATATGTATATTGAGTTAATGTAGGTAAATATGTTGACAACGAATTGACAAATGTACGAGGAAAACGGATTATAAGAAGCAGAAAACTGTACCAAAACTGCTTGATATTCCGGGAAATACTGGATCTTCTTTAATTTATCGCTCTTAATCTTTTGTACAGATAGGGAAAATAGACAAAAACCGTTGTTCGAACTAATGAAACAGCGCTCAATAAAATGAATTCGTTGCATCATTCATATTATCAGAAGAAATTAATTTTACATTTCATAGCACTATTGTTTCACATTTAAATCAAACTTATTAAAATTTATATTCATACGAAATAATGAACGTTACCTGCACCATGAAAACTTAAATCAAGATTTTAGTCATTGTGGAAATGAGACGGTGCGCTACATTGCGCATAGCGGCATTTCGCTTCCACAACGCCTAAAGTCCTCCTTTAAGATTTTACAGTAAGCAGGCTGTCCACATAACGCTAAGTTACCTTGATCTAAAGCCACCAGACAATTATATTAGACCCGAACTATTTTAATTCACAATTGTTTTGCAAAAGAATTAGCTACTGAACATTTAATTTGGCCTTACTTTAAACTATTGTGTAATGTTCCCACCTTATTTAAAACATATAATTTGTGAACGACGAATACTTTGATTGTTCCGGCATTTGGGAACAGGTTTTCAAACAAAAAGTGTACTAGGTCTTATGAATAACCTATACAACGCAACCTTTGAGTGACCTGATTTGATAGAGCTTAACATCTAGAGTCTTTTATGACGTAATTTTAAAACCATTTTTATTATAAAATATATTTTTTTTTACATTGATTCGAAATTGTTTAACTTATGAGACAATCTTACTACTTCAAATGATTGAAGTTGATAGAGTATATAATACCTTGTTTTCTGACACGAAGACGTATATTCAGTTCTATTAATAAAATACACATTTCTCTCCTATTTTACAAAAGCAATTAACCCAATCTATTTTTTTCACTAAGACCGATCTATAAATAAGCCTCAAACATTGTTGAAAATTTCCATCGCCGTATAATTGATGTTTTAATGACTTGTTTCAGGTACGTCATTACAGAAAAAATCTGCTAACACAGCATCGCGGATTTCATAAAATAGAAATCTGCTCTCGAATCACACAGTAAGTTGTCGATGTCTTACAAAATTATTGCATACTGTATCTAACTAGCGTTGGTGCAAAACGTTCTTCATTAAAAAAAGACGATCTGAAATTTGAAAGAGTTTGAAATTGAAAATTGAATTTTACTCAACGATTTCAGAAGTTTATACGGATGCCAGGCATTAAACTGTATTTTAAAACTATCTCAGTTTTCTATTTTTATGTTAGTTCCGGAATCTCGATAACTTTTTAGGTGATATGGTTTTAAATTTCGACCTTATAATTCGAGCACAGGGTCTATATCACAAAGAAAAAAAAAAACTAGAGAGTTTGTCAGTGTGTATCATTTTTTCTTAATTCTTCACGTGCAACTGAAGTCAGCAACTTGTAATTTTAACGTTTTTAAAGTGCCGACTGGAAATAAAAACTTTATGATATAATTTAATTTGACGCTCATACAGCTATCACGTTCAAACTGCTAGGTATTTAAAAAATATATTTATGTTAGGGAGGGTATCTAACACCCTGGATTAACACAGCCTTTTTACCTTGGAGAATTACCTAACTATATCAAATAATAACCGCGACATTCATTCAAAATATTTTTTTACTTTATTTTTTCGCACATAACATTGAAAGAGTCACAGCCACATTTGTTCCAGATATTCTTTTGTTTTTCATTATCATTGAAGACGTCAATAACAGTTGGAAGCTATTCATATATCTTAGTTTTGACCTCAACGCGGTATTAGCAGGAGGTCGTTTGTTTGTTTGTGCTCACGTAATTGTCATGGCGGGAACTCGTTATTGCATTTTACGCTCGATTTGATTTGTTTGCCGCCGTTTTGGTCTAGTGGTAAATAACAAGCGTGGATTGATAATGGGTTTCGAAGATGAGTATTTATCTAGAAACTAGAAATATCACGTGCGGATAAACGTTGTCTTTTCTATCTTAAAGAGATCTATAATGATTTGACTTTTAGTATTTACTCTTTAGCTGTTTCTACAGATCCGTATCTGTAATTATAATTCAGATTTGGAACACCTTTGACTTGACTTTCATCATAATCATGGTGTTTGGGATCATCCTTTATCAAGTTAATGGCAATTTTCAGTCTTAAAATTTCGTTACATACTGTTCATTTTCCCTTGTCACTTACATCTCTTTACCCTTATGAAGTTGTTAATGGGATCTATCGTGCCCATAACTTGCGTGATGATAATTATGAATACAACAGGAAGTACTTTAATGCATAGAGTACACAATACATTGTTTACTTGCATTCAAAAGCTTGATATAAAGTGGGCAGTAATTCCGAGTAATTTGTGAGCATATGACGTGCATACCTCTATAAAACAATTAGGTGTAGCATGTTATTATATAAACAGCTCCGCTATTGTGTTCACTTCCTTCACGTGGATACAAATCGTAATTACTGGGGTTGTAACACCAACGCGAAACTACACACAAGTTAGTAGACTAATTCTGAATATTTTTTTCTCTAAACATATGAAACTTTGACTTCCCTATTAATATCTTCATTAGTAAAGATTGGTTATGTAGAATAGGGGTGTCACATAAATAGAAAAATCGAACTTACGCAGAAGTCTTCTAGCACGTTATTTTGAAATGTATTCCTTCTTATCTTTAATTTCATTTGGTCCCACGTTTTGTATCACGTCGTTCATCTACTACCACACCCACAAACATTATCTACAGCAACACTTATTTATCCATTAACAGTATCAGCCTCAAAATCTAAATTGAGTGCCGAAAATTGCATTTCATGATACATTAAAAGCCCTCTTGAATAATAAAAAGGTTTGTTGTCGTTTTATCCATACTGAGAACCGGGCCCAAACTCCATGTGTGACCTTGGAATTTTTGCACATTTCGTTTTTTGCCCCCGAGGTCTTCGGCCGTGGCTTATTGTGTGCCTAACGACTGGCATTGCCGACTGATTCGTCTTCAGAGCAGTTTTTACTTGTGTATTGTAAGCTTTTTGTGAAACCTAATTAAGTTGTTGCCAGCGTTGCGTAAAAATAATCTGACTAATATATTTATTGAGATGAAAATCATACTTGTATTCTACGTTTATTTTTTGCGCTTTCCATATTACTTCTCGACTATGCTTGCGTAATCATTTTAACATATTTTGGTTTTTGCCGTCAGGATATCATGAGTAGTTATTTCATTGCAAAAGTTAGTCAATTTCTTGCAACTACAGCGTCGAATCTCGTGAATGATTTACCTGTAATATTAGATCACGCAATTAGATCATTAGCATTTAATGCTGAGGCTGGCTCGAGTTGCGAGCTAAACTGGATTCAACCTGATATTTGTCTTAGAATGCAACTTTGCGGCCTTACCCATTATTCAAAATCCAACCATCGGTTTACAGTTTAATGGCTGAACACTCAAACGTCAGTCAGGTTTGAGTCGCCGTTATGTCTCATGCTGTCTTTGTCAACTTAAGGGATAAGAAAGCGACAAACACCTTTAAAAATATCTCGATGTTACGTTGCGTATTCAGCTCTAACTTAAAAAAAATAATGCAAACGCGTCAAACTTTCGTGAACCCTCAAATAAATATGACTTCATTAGTCGGTGCATTTCAGTGTCTCGTGAGGTGTGTGTGTCAAAAATACATTTTCGAAATATGTACCTCACAGATTAACGAACTCCAATATGTAATGTGTCGACAGAGGGGTCTCCGACGTCGCCGACCGCTCTTTATGCTAATATCATGCATATTATATTAACACGCGACGTCTCTTACTTTCGCTTTTTCGTTTCAAGACGATTATTTAACAACAACCAGAAATGACATTTGCTATTCGTTGTGCTCAAAATTCATTGTATTGACTCGATTTGTGATACACAATCGTTTATCGATTTTTAACGGATCATTCGATTTGAATAAGGATTTCCGAATCGATTGGTGACGCTAGATATTTGATTGCCGAATGTTTAAATAGCATTGTTGCGTTGTTTGTTAATGAAACGTTGCTTTTACTGAGTGTACTTAGCTTTTATTTTAATGTACTATTGTTGTCTGATTGCGGCGTGTATTAAGTATCGGCGGAAGTTCAAAACATCTTTAGTATTTTTTCGAATAACTTAATGGTATTCGAGATGTTTTGATATCATTAAAACACGGGGTTTTACCTTAGACGCACATCACAAAGATCAACAGAGAAACCCGAACTTTTTGCCAATTTACTTTATTTTGAGCTTACTTATCTGACTTCACAAATTATTGAATTGATAGCACTATTAAAATGTCTCGTAAAGTAAGGATAAAACAAATAAATTGTTTCAATAATTGCTTGAATTAATCTTAACAATCGAAAAACATAATAGAGATGAGACTGCAGAATTAGGCGTGTACATCAATCAACGTGTTTCGAATACCTACTGAGTCGGTCTGTTGCTACGGTCCTATCCTTAATAATGCCATCAATCACGGCACATTTCTGCCAGTGCTCACAAAGAAAAGTTTTTACAGTCATTTGAGGATCACGTCAGCTATTATAAGCTGGCTCCAAGGTTGGGCCAATATGACAAACGTTGGATGTTATTTGACGAAAATTACAGCCGTGTTTAATGTCAATAATTTGAATGAAAAGATTAATACCCGGTAACCTTAATAAATAATTATATACTATTACGTCCATCCTCAGGTTTTGGGAGATTGGTATTTGAGATAAGATTGCGTTTTTTAAATTGATAATCTTTTGATTTTAGTTCAAGACTGTTAATTATTTTTCATCAATAATGTTACATTCTGCAAGTATTATTCAACCAAGGTCTACAATGGCCACACAATTTACATTACTACTATCTTTTGAGGTCCAAGCATTTGTTACACGTATTTTTGTCTCTAATGTATAATTATTTAGCCCATTTAGCTTATTTAGCTCATAGTTATTTTTGACAGTAAACAAATGACGGTGTTAGAGGCAAAAATGCAAAAAATGAAAAAACATTGCAAAATTTGTTGAGACCCTTATATTTTTAACTTTCGAGATCATTAATTTTGTAATTTATCTACAATTTAAAAAGGTTTTTCGAGGATTTTGTTAATTAACGAAGGTAAAAATGAAATGTTTCTTTCTGATCCCATCTCAACTTTGTTATGCATTGACTTTAGATTTTCCTGATTTAGATTTGGTGATTTTTAGAGACTAAAATTAAACCAGCTAAGAGTATCATGGAAGGACTGGGAGGACGCCTATTAACACAGGCTTGAAAAAAAAAACATGATTTCAAGCGGGGTAAACCTTAATCCTAAATATATTTTAAAACAAAATAATCAATCATCACAACAGCTCATCGTAGAACATATCGCATAACATTTCTTAGAAATTACTTACAACATAATTTTCCTTATAATAATTCCTGTAAAAAGTTCTTACAAAAAACGGTCCCGACTTTGAGATCATTAATATGACGTATGACGTCACACAAACCACAAAGGCAGCCAATAGAAGTGTTGGTTTTATAGGTTTTTATCCCACATCGTGATGGAGAAGTAATGGATATAATAAGTAGTTTTTGTGCATGTACATAGTGGTTACAGTGATTATAGAATGTGTATGGCACATGCGGGCACATGCGAGTACGTGCGGGCATATGCGTAGGACATCTTCAGTTGATACCGCACGTTTTTTGACACGTGCCGTATTCCATCTTGACTGTCATTACGGATGTATCTTTAGTGTAATTACAGAAGGTTCACATTGAATCTGCGTTACGTTCTATGAACAAGTTAAGTATAAACCTGGGACTTAGATGAATAGATTTTGAATGTTTTTTTTTGTTATTTTTTTATTGTTTCTACGTTTATAATAACATTCTGTCCCTTACCCGGGAAAAGGCGTCTAGTTCGTACTGCCTGTTCTTTTGAGATGTTGCTAACAGTCGGTACTAATCTGATACCTGTTTGTATCTTGCCAATATTGAGCTCCGGTCAATATTTATTGGAATTTCAAAGATTCTTTTACATTACAACTATTAGAGAATTGCGAAATTAGTTTCGTCACATACGTTCATATTACATATTCCAAAAGCTCGAAACAAGAATGTATTGTATATAAACGAACACGAACATGAAACATTCACTTGATTAGTATTGCAGGATATTTCAATGCATATGATTTTTGCATCGCACAAGATTGAGATTTATTTACATATACAGTCTGCAGCAAAAGTCCATGAACGAAAATATACATAGTTCTTAAAAAAACAAAACTGCAACGACCTCTTGAGACTAGGAAACGCGGACTTATAAACATAAAAAAAAAAATCACTGAAACTTTCTGAACACTAATACTGTAGATTCAATTTTTAAAACATTTTCGTCAGTTCTCAAATCTGTTTTCGTTTATGAACTTTTTTTGCTGACCGTACGCCAGGCTGCGCCTGCGCATCACCGTCCAAATTATCGTGGATCGAGGGCACGAATATCAATTAGTAACTGTCTGCTTGACGAATGCAAGCGGATATAGTTTTATATATTAATGGATTCTGATAGAATTGTTTTTGTGAACTGCACATCCTTGTTATGGGCTGAATTATCCAGCCAGATTGTAAATTCCTGAGTGCGGCAGAAGAGTTAAGTAGAGTATTTTATCTAGCAAGTGCAGAAGTCAAGGTTCCATTAAATACTTAGCCTATTTGATAATGTAGGTATCTGTAAGTGTAAGCACTCGAGTGTGCTGCTTCTTTTAAAAAAAAATTGCAAGAAAACTATAATATCAGATGTTATGTTATGATTAAAAGGTAAAGAGTGTGAATTTCTTTAAATATCATGTTGTTCAAAATGAGAATTACATACAAATAGAGAATTTAACCAAGAACTCTAGTTTACCATAACATAGTAACTCACTGGGTCTTCTGGTACCATTTATTTACAATGTGTGTTTTAAAAAAGCTCGTGTTCATATACCTAGGGGGCATCGCAATCACACATAAGAGTCGTAGGTAAGTCTCGGTCGCTAACCTATTAAGTTATGTTCATCTATTTGGTTAGTGTCAATATAATCATTATTGTAATGTTACGTCAAATGTTGAATTGCAATGCTAATCATTAGCGAATCTATTTGTCATAATCATTTACATGTATTTGTATAAAGCATTACTTGGCATTTACGATTGTGGGTGTAAAAACGCCAAATATAATAATCACGGTGCAATTTGATTGAGTTGGAATATCAAAATTTTAAAAGTGTGTGTGTGGGATCGTTTTAAAATATCTCTGTACCAATTTTACTTGACATTACGAACATTTTGATCATACTCGTTCTAAGGAGTTGATATACCAAATTATAAATTAAATAGCGTCATTGATTTATAAAAACTTTAGTAAACAAATAATGTTTACGCAATTTAGAAAATTACTTAGACATCAGTTATTTTGTGGTTACACTTGAAACTCAATTCAATCATAATATTGAAAGAAACTTAGCCAGTAGGTACTAAATAAGTACCTAAAATATTTATACAAGACCACAAAGGAATTTCAATCTGCACAAAAAACGTTAAATCCTTCCTGGCTAAACAAAAATAAATTAATATCTTTATCAAATTGAATCTTCATACGCACAAAGGTTGCCATGGATTTTTTTAGCCATGGCATTGAGACCCACCGGCTATTAATATAGACATGTAGTGTTATAATCGTCTTACAGCAAAAAATAAATAAAAGAAGCCATTATATTTATTGAAGAAGTAATTAAAACGCCCACGTCTCTTTGTGATCTCTTTTATCTGATCGAATTATCGTATAATTCTTTGAAGCGCCTGCAGCCGTTTCATCGGTATTTATGGGTGTAACGTAGTTGGATGGTATACTTTAGGACTCGTTTTTAACGAATTTATTTATTGTATTTGGATGTTTTTATATTGAATTATAATATGCACGTGCGTGTGTAAAATAATCATTTTACCTACCGGGACAACCAGATTTCGACTACCGTACGTTGGAGAATCGTCAACTCATATATTAACAATCGGTGTAATTAGAACTATTCATAACAACAAATGGGATATTGTTACCTGGTAAAATGGGTTGCAGAAGTTAGCCCATGTGCATTATACAATATTGTGCATATCTGTTCTTTATTTTCTTTAATTTAAAGCATAATTATATGGAATATCTTAGTCCAAGCTCTAAGGAAAATCGATAAAATAAAACAATACTTTATGTTGGTACAATAATACCAACAAAACATTAAAGGCTAGCACAAGAGCAAACTTCAAGCCTCATAATCAATCACAATCAGCGAACTATTGAACAAACACCCTTTGGGGATATGAAGCGTGACGACGATAACAATCACACAAACAACAAACAAACCGTCCTTACACTATACAAACAGCCTACCATCAACTCTTAAAGTAAGAGAGACATCGCTCTATGCCGTGTGGTGTGCTATCTCGCTTTCACAACTGCAATGATACTTTAAGCAATAACTGTGGTAGATAGTATTAGTCCGGCATTCGGTCTGTAAAGGATGATATTAAGTTTTAATTAATTTCATTTATTAACAAACCATTTTTCTCCTCATCACGATTTTTGCATAAGGTTAAAGATTTTAATATTATCAATTAAGTATGGTATAGCTATAGGGGACAGTGCAGAGTTACTAGGCGCACAGACATGGTTGGAGCCACGAGCATGCATCACGATCGACTTCCGCATTGTATAACGATCTGTTAACTTTGAATTTATAATTAGGGAAAATGTTTATGATCGGTGTAACAGTAGGTGAATCCTTGATGTCCGGTTGTGTTGGGTAATAATGGCTTTCAGTGGTGTTTCGTTTTAATATCATTCTAGTTTTTAGGTAAGGAGGACTTATCTATAAACCTTATTCAGATTTTTCTTATCCTTGTATGTCTTATGATAGGTTATGGTTGAAATAATTATTGAGAATTAGTAATCTGTTTCAATAAGATATTTTATAATATTTTTTTTTCAAAAAAGTAGAATCAAAACCAAACGCACCAAAACTAAATAATGCTATCTATTCAAGTCTTAACAACTGGGAAACGAATGACCTACTCGGATATTATACAACAGTTAACACTAACTGCCTAACTAACCAGTTCCTGACTAGAATTGCGACAATGAGGGAAAACACGGGCTTTAACGAATTCAAACCAAGTGTTGGCCAATGGAAGGTAGGAAGAGGCTGTTACATTAGGCATAGCATGCATATGCGCGTGGATACAAGCCAACTGTTCCGCGTGTGCTTATTAAAATGCCAAGCATTTCCTGATTTTGAGGAGGTTAGAAAGATGGTACTCATGACCTAAGTGCTCTTGAAGACAAGAGCTTGCTTTAGGATATCTCTTATGAGATAGTAATGCTTAACTTCGGATGTGTTAATTAGTTTCAGTGAATATTACTTTTTTGCGACGATGTTTGTTTTATAGAAATGGGATCTTTTGTACTGTGCACAAATATATTAAAACAACATAATCTAAAAAGTATAGGTACGCATCTTAACGCCCTTTTACGTTATGATTAGGGTTGAATGGATCTTTTTGCTGAAACTTTAGACTGAAACGAAGAAAATCACTTTTAGAAAATTGATGTGTCTTCTAGAGAACTTTGCGGTGGCCTAGTAGTGCGTTACATACTGAAGTTACATCATATTAAAAACGCTAATTCCATTTCTTAAAATAATTTCAGCTCATTCCAAACCTTACCTCCACATCGGGGTCAACAAACTGAAGCTTCCTTTCTTCTATCTCCACCTGTTCTCCCAGTCTATTTCGTCCACAACCTTGATCGTTTTTTACCCGCGGTAAAGCTGCACCATCATTCTTTTACCGTACGGTCACGGCTCGTTACCGACCATTGGCGTCGATCAGACCTAGTTACGGTATTACTTACGTAACCTATTGTAGGGGTGTAATTCGAAATAGGCTGGTTTTTGTTGACTTTGGATGTGGGCACGAGATTGCACTGCTTTTTGTGATTCTAGGCTACCCGCTGAGATACAAAGAAGTGCAACTTGTTGCTAAGGAGGATGTTAAAAACATTTCTTGTAAATTTTAAATCTTCGTTTCAGATCTTTTTGTTGGTGCAGAATTTTACTCGCACATGGTACGATACTGACTCTATGATTTGTTAAAACTGGCTTCCGTATTACCGAATTTGTCTAAATACCGTTTTTTCATGGTGCGACCGCCTGTAGGACTGTGTGTTACTATCAGGCAACATTAAATCAAATAGTAAGACTGGTCCAGAAACAACTTGTGCAAAAATTATTCAAGAATCGTTTGACATTTAACTAGCTTCTTTCATAAAAGCGGATCAAAGAATTGAAACTTAAGTTTGACCTGATTTCTATAATTAATTCAAGCCGGCTTTGAGCTCTCTCAAACAATATCACAAACAGAATATAATATGCATTCAAGACTCAAGTATATTATGGTTGCACACAAGATGACCTGCTTACATTATTTAATATAATTATCATAACATACGCTCAGTGAAAGCTGAGTGAACCTCGGTTGCGTCATCATAATTAATTTTATGAACAAAGCAATGTGCGTTATGTGTGTTATTATACTTATTATATACTGAATGTCGAATTTCGTTTTCCCGGTACCCGCCTCTTGCACGAACTCTATCGGTAAAGTATTCGTAACCTTAATGATATGGATTAGTATGGAGATTTGGAATGTAGAGCACCGTTCTCCATATAAATTATGATGTAAAGTATCATTATATATTTTATATTTCCGATAGCTTTTGTGATTGAGATTTTGTGTAGTCTTGACCTATTATATGTAAGTTTATATAGTTATAGACATACATCGTCTTTTATTTATCAGAATGGGAAGATGGGTCGAGGTTTTCCAGCATGTGTATAGGTGCTATTTTTCGTACACGATTGCTTCAAAAGGTTGCTCTTTATAATGTGTGGAACCCAATACAGAATTTATGAATTCCCTTCCAATCAACACAATTTCGTTTCAAAGAGATTCTTTTAAAAGTCAAGACTATCTATTGTCAGGATCGAGTCTTAGAAGAGCCAGTTAATATTTTTAATTACCGTAATTGGCAAACCAATTAAAATAAACACATAAATGTTAAAGTAACAAATATTCTAAATACTTCACGGCTACTGACTTCTGACCTCACCGTTTTATTGAGTTGTATTATAATAATAAGTGAGTATGAAAAGATTATATAACAAACAACTCGAGATAGAGTAACGAGTCATTGATCAGAAAGATTATTGGTAATAATCGGAATGTTGACTTACAATCGATCAAGATGTATAAATTGGCCAGTTTTTTTTTTGCATATTTTGTGGACTTTGTTTTTTAACCTTTAAGGTTAGGTTAGCTTTGTTCACAACGTACGTAAGATTAAGAAAAAAACATATATTATACGGTCGAATTGAAAAACCTCCATTTTAATTTTGGTAAAAATACTGTAACATACTTTATGTGTGTACTCACTCCTTTTCGTGGTACTTTAGTTAAGGTTATAAGATGAAGTTAATGTACTAACAATTGTATTTATTTTGTTACAGGTAAGCAGTGTTACTGTACAATCAATGGTGAATGGTGGGTCAAAAAAACTTGTCCCAAAAAGGTTTAAACTGTTGCAGTTGTGGAAAAGAGATTACGACGTTTAGTACAACGTCTTGTTTTTTCATTTTATACAGTACTAGCTACTTGCTCCAGTCTCGCACGGGTGCAATAATAATAACGTTTTATACGTAAAAACCTTACTATTGAAACAATCTATCAATTGAGAAAATCCGCATCAAAATCCATTCAGTAGTTTTAAAGATTTGAGTAAACATAGGGGCAGACAAACATACAGCGCAAAGCAACTTTGTTTTAAAGTAACCTACTGGCATTTTTTAGCTTTCAATATCTCAAATATTCTCATAAAATATGACTAAACTTATTTAACAAGATGTCTCAACAACTTCCTCAAAAATGACCAAAAGAAAACCGAATAATGCAAATCATAACGACATTAATAACTTAATATCATTCTTAAGAATACGGAATGTTAGATAACATTGGCAGTCAATTTATATCGAATCAAAAACTCATCTCGAACGCTGACATAATCGCTGGATCCATTGTCGATCGGAAATAGATTGTTTCATAATGACTGTCGAAACCGATCGATGCCCACAGACAACTGCAATCGGCATTGTATCAGAATGTACTGCATAATAATATACAATCAGTTTTCTTTTGATTCCTCGCGTGTGTTATGCTTGGATAGGAAACATTTGATACCAAAAATCATTTAAGAAAAAATGTTGTAACTTTATATGTAGAATATCGGCGTTCAACTGTTTTTCTTTAGCTTTAATAACCAATTTCTTAAATCACATCAAGAAACTATGCTTTAAGCTTTAAAATAGGACAGTTATCACTGTGAAAACTAGATGTCGCTATGCGCAATGTAGTGCGCCGTCTCATTTCCACAACAGAAATGGTCTTACTTTAAGAGAACGTATATACGGGCCCTGCCTTGACTCACTCTTGCCAATTTAAATCAAAACTGTGATTTACATCCATTTAGGTTCAAATGTCAATCCTTAGGACTCGAGTTGACGCGATCAGTTCTGATGATAAAGCACATTCATTATATCAATGGCGGGAGCTTGGTAACTGCTTACCAAGTTCCGTTTTACTATAATACCTAATGTATTTCACTCAATAACCCATTCGTTTTTCCTTGAACAATCCCTTCACTAGCCCTTTGAACTTTGTTGAAAATCGTGCCGCAAAAACGTGGTGGAACTACTTCGAATTTAAGTAAAGATGGTCTTTAGTACCCCGAGTGTCAAGAGCAGCAATTTGAGATTATGATTGACGAGCCAATCGGCTTAATGGCTGCGTTCTTCGGATTCTACTTTTAGGGTTGCTAAGGTTAAAAGTACAATAGAGTTTAGAGTATTCACTTAACAAATTTGTCTTCAATTCTCTTTATTGTGCGTATGAAACTCTTGCATGCAATAAGTGCTTAAATATACATTACATAAAGGCTTATCAAATAATTGCAATTTATATAACAATCATATAACCTCACCAATTAGCGTTGTATGATTAATTGTTAAAGAAGGAAGTGTCAATTAATGTTAAAAAAAGCATATAGGTATGCGGTCGAATTGAGAAACCTCATCGTTTTTGAAGTCGGTTAAAAATAAATACAGACTTATAATTACAACACACTAAATCCTTACAGTAAAATAACTAATTAATTGAAGAGTTTTAATTATATGAATAATAAAAATACCGCTTTATAACATTCCACACGACCCTAGATATCACGAAAAAACATAAATCGCATAAATCTATGAAAATAAGTGTGAATAAAACTCGAGAAAATGATATAACTTGATCTAAGAAGCATTAATATATCTGTGAGTCGTGATAGTGCATTATTTACGACAAGTTCGTAGCCTCCGCCTTCTAATGACAGGCTAGTGGTATAACGAGACTCATTCAAATAGCACTGAGCTGCAGACAACTGTGTTCGCTCCTTGTTGATGCGTTTTTGTTTACTTTTTATGCATATTATATAGATTGAATAAGTAGATCTTGCTACAGGCTGTTTTATATCTGTTGCTTCGGCTTTCTTTGCTGGCTATTTCTTTTCAATTACGTATTACCTAAAAGTACTAAAACAGATTTTTTTTGAAGCTGCATTTTGGAACTACATAGCTTCCTGAGTGTTTTTGCCTTTCTTATTCTCACTTTTATCGTTTGATGATATGTAAACAGTTACTTGCTTCGTTTGAAGAAGAGCATCATGGCAGAAAAATAACCTTTGCTATTTATGACGTTTAGTTTTTGTAAAAACATCAAAAATAAGTTCAATTTTCTGTAATTTACTTATTTTGTTACCACAAACTAGAGTATGCATATGCGTAACATAAATTATAAGATTTAAAGCGAAAGTGACCAACTGTATGTTACAAACTTTTATTTGCGGTTTATTCGACGCTTATTAGCTCATATTTATATGATAGTTATGTAGAGTATACGGTTTGGGAACTGCATTGTTAAGTGTGTAATCTAGCTTATTCAAGAATAGTAATATCTATGTTGTTTATTGAGCGTTTTCACGCGATTTCTATCCTGTATGTAATGTGTATATTGGCGGTTAGATTAGCTTACATAATGTTACATGTATGTAGGTATCTATTATTGTTATTTAAGTTCTATTTGTACTATTACTTGCATTAAAATAAAACTGATTAGAAAGCTTGTCACAATAGTAGCATAATAGCTTCTTTTTCACGTCTGTGTTTTGAATTTATTACTATACAAGTGACACTAGGTACGTTGTTTTATATCCGTAGTTTCTTGTGGAAACACAAAGATTAAGTATATCATATTATACTCTATAATAATTTACCTTATAGTTTGTAGGTATCAGTAAGCGGTTTATGTGTAACAGTCAAGGCATATGCACTGTTGAACCATAACATAATTTACAGCTAAAAATGCCCGAAACCAAAAATTTCAAACAAAAAATCTATCGTGAGTTAGTTCAGATGTAAATCCAAGGAATGTAGTTTAAGAGCACAGTTCATACATACAGCATCATATCCTCGCCCCACTTGGAACTCGTGAGAGCTCTATAAAGATGACGGATTGACATCAAACCTTACGCGTGTTGCAACTGCAACTGACGATGACGGCTGGAATGAGGTTTATCGTGAACGAGATATTAGGTGAAGTTCATAGATATTAATCTTTTGGGTCACTATTATGTTACTGGCAAGTCTATGATGAACTCGCTTTTTGATGTCGGGTTTGTTTGCGAGGATTTTACGAAATAATAACTTGCCTTGTTTAATGCTCGGGTAATATCCCGTGAAAATAAAATGGAAAAAATAATTTGGAGTTTATATTGGAGACGGACAACTCTGCATAATTTTCCATCTCCAATTTAAGTGGCATTTGAGAACGAGGATATTTCGTTCTCACCTAGTAAGGTTTTTAATAATATAATCTTGAAATAAAGTCATTTGAAAACCCCCTCAAGGTACAAACACACGGTACGGGAGATACAAGTCAACATAGCAACACACCTTCTCTATGTACTGACTGGATAGAAAAACAAAAGACGAAATATAATTTAAAATCAAAAATGATAGCGCACAGCATGACCACGTATACATTAACAATAAGTATTACGTCAAATCAGACGTCCATCGTATCGTATGTGGTAACGGGCCCAATATAACGGTGGCACATAGATCGCGTGCGCGTGTCAGCGACTGCGCATGCGCGGAATTATTGCCTGCTGTCATGTCTGGCTGTGTGTACTTCTAATAACTGTTGAATAATTGAATTTCGTTGTTTTACGGCTTAGATTTATGATTTGTTTGTGTATTGAAAGGCTATTCAAGAATTGTCATTCTGATTATTGAAAAAAAAAAATTTTTTTTTCTAAGAAAGGATAATGACATAATCCTGGTTATATGCATACCCATAGGCATTATAATAGGTGATAAAGTTATTGTTCAATATCCATCAATAAACAATAGCAGCGCGCTATTAACAAACATAAGCTACACCTCTGTTCATCATGATTATATTTGATGCGATAGTTCCTCGGTCTCTTAGACAATAATAAAATTAAACAATATTGCAACACATTGAAAGTTCAACTTTTGCTATTACACAGTGTGTCATAACCAAAACCTTAGTAGCATGAAGGGACTAACGGATATTTACTGGTTCAAAGTCAAAATAGCTTTTCAGAAGTGTTTTCTATCAATGCACTAGTCTTCGGACAGTCTGCATACAGTCCCCCGACCGCGAGTCCGCTAGCTTCCAGTACGCACGTAAAGCCGGTCCCACTTCCTGAACATTAGCATGCGGTGGGTGTTTACAGTTTTATCGCTGCTTATGTAACGGTTACGTGCTCCCCACGCCCTGCTAGCGCAGCAATGTAGGTAACCACGGCATTTTATCGCTCCCAGTTTTGATAACGGCGAAACGTTTGTAAGGAGCGAATTTCAGACTGAAGATTGTATCAGTTCACTGACCGTTTACTTTCTGAATTTCAGATAGCATCATTTACGGGTCCGCTACAATAACGACATAATTGATGTTTGATTCCCGAAAAAATATATGGAAATAAAAAATGCGTCTTTTAGTAAAGATTTATTAAATTAAATTTTTACAATACATATTGACTACGCCTATATTATACTATTCCCATTTCACATAATCCGGTAATGGACTATCAGCAAGTGGCCATAAAATTGCAAGGTACCACTTCGTCCCAAATACGCTTATTAAGTTTGCTCTCCAGTTTGTGGAATTCATAAGTTCCGAGTACTTTGCCTCGTAGGCCGTCACGCCCATCACAACGTTCCTTAAGTGATAGATGAACAGGCAGCCCGACCAGACGATAAGCCCCACATTCATGAACAAATAGACCACGTACATATCCTTAATGCTCATCGGCTCTGGAATTATAAACCTGAGCAGCGGGTTGATGATGCGGAACGCTGATACAATCCACCCGTGATCTTCAAACTTCGCCGACACGTAGTAGTAGTTGTAGTAGGTCGCGTATATCATGGAGACCATCACATGCCCAAGGAACAGGATGAAGTACCGCTGGTTGTACAGGCCAACGCAACGCGCGATGAAGGTGCAGTGGTGGTCCCGCTTTAAGATGCACACGTTGCACTGTCTACAGTGCCAGCTTTTCGCCGGCCTCAACATCCGACAGTACTCACAGAACGTGCCCTCTTTATTCGGTCTCTTCACAGTGGAGTCTATGAGGATGCTAAAGATCATATTACCGACGACATTTATGAAGCAGAAAGTTGCCAAACAAATGTGCGCGACTTGTTTCGGTATACTGGCGTCCAGAGTCGTGGCTAGGTGCGGGAACACAACGGTCATTTGGAACACGAATATTCCCGGAGTCAAGAGGAACACTATGGTGTAACATTGTACTTTCGAGAAGATCTTTTGGATCAAAGGATATTTAGGCGTAAACATTTTCATTGTGATGAACTTCTTTCGAAGAGATTGACAGTGACATTTGGTGAAACTTGAAAATTTCTAAATGTCAGTCGCAAACCAGTTTTAAAATGAGCAAAGAAGTTCAACTTGATTCATCATGGCTGCTTTGTACTGAGAAATATGCAAAATGCTTTGTTTGTTATAGTATGTATCATTTATTGACCTATAAGGTAAAGAAAAAAATCGTATGTGCTATTTGATCCAATAAATTGTTTGCCGTAAAAAAGTACACTATTATGATAATGTTATGAACAGCAGGGCCAAAATGTGCACAAATATTTATTCATTTAAGAAATACCACTATCCTAAATAGTGTCATACACTGATACTAACAACACATCCCACATTTGAATCTGAACATATAAATTCGACGAAACACAGCTAGCAAATAGCGGTTCGAAATTGTCGGTACCGTTGCGTTTGCGCACGATATTGGCATTTCGGCCCTTTACTTACGTACCCACTGCAATTCGCCAGAAGCCAAATTAACATGTTTAACACTCTTATGAATATTGTTATGAGATTCGTGAGCTAAAATATCGTGTTTGAAAGGTAAGTATGGTGTCAGAATAAAAAACATAATATTTAATTATAACAATGATTTTGTAACTTTAAATATTGAATATCAGTGTTATACGTGAAAATTTGAAAATATTGCTTGTGATGTATTTGGAAAAGGAAATACAACAAATTATTAAAATGATCAAAATTTTCGTTTACAGTATAGTTTGGACTTTGCCCTTTATCCTTGTTTCGAAACTACGTAGGATGTTTCAATAACACTGTCATATTTTACCAATAAACTTATTGTGTATGAAAATATAGGTATTACAACACCAAAAACTCAAAGTGATTTAAATTCTTAGCATCAAGTAGAAAATTACGCTATTAAGTATTTATCTACCGATCTTCTGCAAGCCAAGGTTCGATCCAAACAATTAAATCCGACAAATGCTCTGAATTTCGAAAGACGTGTCAATCATGATCGTTATACTAACAATAACATCTTCTATGTAATAAGGCTTATAGACTATCTTGTTAATAGTTGCAAAGTATCTTTCTCAATGTATGTAGTAATCCTTGTATTGCTAAGATATCGTTCGATAGATGGTTATCGCGATGTCATTGTGTCGATCGTTATTAGCTTTAGTAATGTTTTCGCTCATGTTTCCTTGTTTCATGTTATTTGATTTCCATTTATCTTAAATAGCCTTTTTGTGGTTACTTATTTGCCATTTACTTTGATATCTAATAATGGTACATGGGGAAATACATTGTTTATTGCAATGAGCATTGTGATTATTATGATGAACAAGTATTTTTTAGCAACCAATAGAACCAATTTACACAATACACAGACTTTAATGGATAAAGCGATTGTATAAGTTCTTAAAATTGTATCACTTTGCTGGTGAATAGGCAGTTTAAACGTCTCGTATATCTTCAATTTGTTTCACCAGAAACTTGTTTAGATGTTCGTTTATTTTCTAAGCCACATTCACTCTTAAAAGACCACCATAAACACAATAAAACCAGTCCTTGGTCTGTCACAACAAGTGATAGTACATTGCAACGTTTTATCGTTATTCCCAAGATATATCACATCTCTGATCCATTAGACCTCCATTAGAACCTTACTTTATGATCGATAGTGTTAAAGAACAATGGCCATTTTCTTCTTTGTTATTTATTAGCGATAATAAACTCTATTACATGGTAATAAAGTTTTAAATAAGGTCAATTTGGAGTGTTGAAATGTCTGATGCCTAGCTGAAATTGATGGTGCGGTGTTGAGTGGAATGATACTGATGGATGGTCACAATGGAAACGACAGACAATTGAAAAATCAACAAGACTTACAATAAATTGTTATGGTTCTACTAGATAAGAAAATAAATGCTTAAGAAATTAAAACTAGGACTGAAAATAAGTAACATGTGTAACTTCTTTGAGCTAAATTAAATTAAGAAGTTAGAAGTTGACGAGGTGTGACTTCTTCCATTTTTATTGGCTCGCTACCGAACGGTGTTTACATTCGACAGCCAGTTGCGACAAACATGATGGTCGATTTAGATAAAGGAAAAAGAAAACAAAACGCAGCTACTGTAGATATGACTTATAATTGGTGACTTACGTAAGCAATTTAGAGTATTTCTCCATAATGTACGGTAACTGCTCAATTACCCATCTCCAATAAGGTTGGAGATGATCTAAGACAATACAAGCCTACTGAAGTTACTCAACACGTCCGTCGCAGCCAAAACTGCAGATGTACGTGACGATCAGTCGGTATGTTTGTGAAATATTGAATTTAATAGACAGCCGCAAATGGTGAGTTAATTCTTCATTTCGCAAGCGTTGGTCATGTTTAGGACGTGTTTATACGTCGATAATGACGTGGATGATGATATTTAGGTGTGCTTCTTTGGAAGGGGGCCAAGAAGGACAGGATTCAAAGCCTTATGTTTCGAGTGGGATTACCTATTTCCATATTCGTGAATGCTCTCATCCAAAAGATGGTATTATGGAATAGGATGTAGATGGATATAACGCACAAAACGTTGAATGCATAAACAATGCCGACGTTTTTGTTAAAATCACGGTAATGTCATATTTCAACAGAGAAATTCCGATACGTGTTAAAAATCTCACGCTCTACAAAAAACAGCGAGACTATAAAATATATTTATATGAAATGAAGAAATTACCAGCCGTAGAGATTGACTTGATAATTCAAGTGAAGCAGTAAATTAAACATGCAAGAAAATACGCAAGAAGTCACTTTAGCAGCGTGTGCGCATTGCGTTGCATCATGGTTGTAATACGGGATTTAATATTGCAATGGTGTATAATAACTTGTGATAGTACACGACAATGTGTCTAAGTTAGAGTGCTGATGTAGATTGCTCTCACACGATCTCGTTTTGTTTTACATTTTCAATTTATGCGTTAGTTATGTATGAATGGAATGTGGATTAGGCGAAGTGTCAATTTGAGCTATATTTTGGTAAAATTAAATTGAGGCGTTGCAAAGTGATACAGATATCAAAGTAGTTTTCTGCTAGACCTATTTCCCTCTAATCCTTTATATAATTCGATAACAAATAACTTATAAGAAATTGTGAGAAATTATGTGTTTTTAATAAAAAAATATCACTTCGTACTTCAACTTCGTTTCTCTTCCTACGTTCAAATATATTTATCGTACACCGATATGTATCGAACTAAATAAAAATAAGAAAAGATTATAAACTAGAGCCATCACGCGATCGTATCAAATCGTAAAGTAAGTCACGTAATAACATTTCGGTAGAACACAGTACATTATATCACGAAAGTAATACGGGCTACGCTAGATTCAATGTTTGCATCATAATATTGAAATCTTCCGAACATTATTGTGCTTATATTATATCACAGTCACGGAAATAAATGCATTTACTATGCATGTGACCACAATCGATGTAATCCGGCTAAGTGTTGAGCAATCGCTTTTTTTAGAGCAGTTAAGATTTAGTTCGTTTATTTTCTTTGTAGGTATTTTAAAGTGAAACTAATAAGTTGGAATGTATTTGTAAATATTTCAAGAAGAATAATCTAGTGATGTTAATTATTTGGCTACATTTTAAATTCATGTATGGAAACCACTACTATTTGTAAGAAAATCAGCTTGTCTATTTAATGCCGATTATGGGAGTCTTATGGACAAAAAGGAAAAGGAGCTTTGATAACATAGGTATAATACATAAAAAACCATAAGTCTGAAAATGGCGTTGAAATATAACTGAAAGCTTTAAAGTAAATTCGATTTCAGTCCTAATAAGAAATTTAGGCAGCTCGCTCACGTAAACGATTAGAATTCTTGTGGTCAGTGTTGTTATGCCTTGCTCGGTGTTCTTATTCAATTTGTTCCTTACTTGATGATAGCTCAAAATTGTTTGTTACAAAATGCTCGGGTTAGGGAGCGGTCACTGAACTTGCAAATACTTAATGTTTCATACATTACACTGCATGCAGGATTCGCTTGATTTCAGCCGGCATAATTGTTTATTGTCTCAAATTACGTAGTTCAGAGAGGAAGCCTGTAATCATATATTATGCTATATTTGATGTATTACTCACGAACGAGGATATTCGCTTCTCTTGAGTAATTGAATTCTCGAATCGCCCATCGAGGCAATAAGGTGTATATGTGTGCTTACTGTTTTTCTGGATTTTTTGTTTACAATAAATTTAAAAATTACGAATTATGTTACCATAGAACTAACTACATAATAAACTAAAACGAATCAGTTCAAAAAATATAATTCTTTGATAAGTAAAATACTTGAAGAATTTAAAGGCCTGAGACTGCGCCCTTGGCATACCCCAAAACTAAACAAAGGAAACTCTCACTTTATAATAAATACTTACGGGTAAGACGGGAAAGTCAGTTCCCATGGTTGGAAAATAATGATGATGGATGGTAAGCTTCGTAATCACAGGCCATGATATAATACTTGTATCGTAAATCTTCGAATCGGAGGCAATGAACGTCATTAACTTTATTAAAGGCTATACTTGTTTCTGGAGTACTTGATTTGTTGTTATTTTTTAATTAACGTTGGTTGGTTGGTTCAAAAAAACGCGGTGATGTGATTTTCTTCAGTGTTCAGTCTTAGTTTATCACACGTATTAACATGGAGTGTAAGAGATAGGATGTCTAAAGTAGTATTTTTAGTGAACTGATTTCATATTGGTCGATAAATAGCCTTTTTTCGGCTAAAAACTGCCCAGCAATAGAAATTGTTACTCTTATGTAGAAATATATGCCCCAAAATTCAGTTTTCTCTTAGATTTTTGTAAGTCTATCGTGATGTAAACTTACTCATTTAAATTAGTCCTTTTTACTTACCTTTTGTTCGTGCGACTTACGAATGATGACATCAACGCTATCTTTGAATCCAGTTCAGCATTTAAAGGGCACATCAACATACAAATTGCACAAAACGTTGTCTAAATGACTATCTTTGTTGTATTTACTGTTCATTGTAGTAGATTGTAGAAGTTTATGGCCGGTCTGTATGAAATTTATTGGTAAGTACATAACTATAGAAATGCTGAACAAATTCCTTTGGAACAGCGTTGATTTCGAATAGGTGAGGTTAGTTTAGATTTGAGATATTGCTTCATATAAATTAAAGGTTTTTAGGAGGTGTACCTCTGCCTCAATGTTTAGTAGTAAAAATGTATTCGTTTGATTTTATCTTGTGTGTCGAAAATAAAAATATCTAACAGGTGAGTGTTCAGAATATTAATCGGCATTTGACGAGTGTTGCATTTTATTAAGATTATATTTGTGTATGTTAAATTATAAATATATGGTTACATCATCCTTCATGAGGCTCCACGAATCCATTGTTATTTTACATACCCGTACATTAAATGCAACGTTATTCTTCGATCAGATATCGATATCAATGATGGTGTGACGAGAATTTAAATGATTGCAATATTTATCATACAAGGTTAAATCCATACGAATGTTTGATAACTTCGAGATATATTCGAATGAAGATATTGGCCTGTAACGACCCACTGATCGATAAAAACTCGCTTTATAGGAAGGTGAGATTTTTATCATTGTTTTGGCTTCCGTGTGTCGATTTCATGTTCTAGAATAATCTAGATTAACTCTTGGTTGTATTAATATGTCTCGGAAGGAGAGACTGTAATTTCCACGTCTTCGAGTAATCAATTACTTAATGATTTAATCTGTATTGGCGTAAGTAGCCCGTTAATAACATAGCTAAAAGAAATCATAAGGTAGGCTTTATTCCTATTTATAGTATATAAGAAATCACACTGGTGTTTCTGTGTTTGTATTACAGTAGTAGGTAAGAATACTATGCAAACAATCGGTTGGAAAATCTGTGGCGAAATAAAATTCTGATGCTATTTAATTTTTTATTAATTCTACACTGACTGCAATAAATCTTGTTATTAATTGACCACGTATACAATATCTAAACGCAGACGATACCAACACTAATGACCGTGACCAATCATATGTGAATTTGATACGCGTGAAGCCGCGGGCGAAACTAGTCGTTAACCCATTGTTGCACGAATTGATTTTATTGTTCCCTTTGTTCTATTGACAAGATAAACGAGACAAATTGCTCTTAGAACATGTGATTGATTAAACAAGTTAGGCTCAAATTGCCCAGAATCTGAACGGTCAGGCTAATGGTATGGTTATAATACTATTAATTGTAGAGCTGCTGAGTGGTATTCTATTACCGTAATAGGTGTAACGTAATAAGCTTTTGATTTGCCTCTTCATAATGACTAGTGAATGCCTGTAGAGCGGCAACTGTAGGCGTACAAAGAGGTTGTTATTAAATCACTTGACGGCCTAACGTTTCAATGCAGATTTCAACAGACTAGAAAGCTAAGTATCTACAATAGCCATAGAACCAAATTCATGTAACTTATTGTGTATTTCAATTGTAAAAGTGAAAGAAAATGACTCCGTGAGACCATATCACAGATTTCGCAGGCCATTATCAAAAATAAGGAAATACAGAATTATACTCAGATCAATTTCAGTTCCATTCATTTACTAATCGTAGTGAAAGGAATTCACATCGCATCATATGGAATAACGAATAATACAAGTATATTTTTTTTCCCAACGACATTTTCCCAGTGACTCACTCATACACAAATCGATTCAACGCATATCACGTTTGAATTTCAAAATAATAAAAGAAACATGTACTAATTCAACAATAGTGACGTCGGGTAGGCGCGGCGAATCATTGAGCGTACTGCGGCTAATCGATTGGGATGTATCGAGAATCGATACCGTATCGACCTATGACGATCCCTTATCCATAAACATAGCTGTTCGTAATTGTAACTTGCGTAATAAATAGAACAACAATTTAAGAACTTGTAATTTTCTATAATGCGATGTGAATATTCTTTGTAGGGAAAATGGAAACTTTCAATTGATGTCATAACCGGCAAACCTATGTTTATTCGTTACGTCGCGCGTCGTTTGTCTTCCGGAAATGCGTAATAAACAGATAAACGAACTTAGTTTTATTTGCATATTACGTAGGAAGGGCATCCTCAATCAATGTGTTTTGCAAAGACCATCAATCAGTGGAACATAACATACAAATGTCTATTTTAAGAATCATTAAGCGAATATTTTTTTGTGACCTATCTTGATAAACTATGTAAGTGTTTCTTCCTATAAATAAATATATCCCTAGGAAAATGTTCTGTGCCTGTAAGAGGGCTCATCAATCTTGACAGATCTTGTATTTGTGGAGCCGAGAAAGCGCTCTACACTGTCAAGTAGCCTTTCGGTTTTATTCAAGTAAATAATAATATACATAATATGTGTGGAATGGGTGGGTGGGAAAACCTAATATAAAGGATGTAGATCATGGTTCTTTTAAAATATTTAGTCTATTTCGATTCACTTACCATTTAAGTCGTAGTATACATATAAAAAAAGACAATTAATATTATAGTGTTATGTAAAAAATATGAAGCTAATAAATAAATGGTAATTGTCATGTGGATTAATATTTTATTGATAAATGATACACTTGTGTCCTTCGCGGAGTTGTTTAGTTTTTGCGTATGTTATTATTCTGTCGGAATAATAAATTGTGCGACAATCGTTTTAATAAATTATAACATAACTTGATTGTAATGGATTTACAAAAAATATGGGAAGTAGGAAACAATATAAGTACTGATTAATAATTTTGAACATGGATGGAATCGATATATGTTTAAAACAATAAATAGGGAAGCATTTGTGTGTGTTTTTGTGAAGTTAGAAAAGTAAGTGTCAAAATAAGGAGCAATTAATTAGGTAAAACGAAATAAAGTTAATACAATAGCGTCGTCACGAATAGAGAACTAAAAATGTATGAGACTTACTCTTCGACTGGTCAGTTCATAAATCTTATCTCTTAGCGAAATGATGTTTTTCTACATGCTTAGAAGACACAGAACATTTCTCATCAGTGTAAAATAACAGCATGCAATTTCTACTCCAACCTTAGCAAAGTTATTTGACACTGTCTACATCTTTCTTTAACTTATCGACTTAACTTCCATACTTCAATTATCACTATTACATAAAACTGACTCAACAGCCTAATGAACGATTCGCAGGTGTGTGTACAATTGTACAATAAATAATAAATGATTCAGAAATCAATGTTCGGCACGCGGGTTCAAAGGATCACTCTAGATAATATCTGTGGGCTTATGTAACTGTTCAGCGTTCGGTTCCCATACCATTGTGTAATGATGGCGGAGATAAATTCGACGGGTCCTACGTAGACTAGTACAAGTGCAAAAATGCAACTTTTCAAGAGAGCGGTTTAAAGGTTCAAAAGCTTGTAACTTTATCGTAAATCAATAAAAACACTTGAAATTTTAGTATGTTATATTTTGATATTTAAGAAATAAGACTGCATTATTGTTTTTTCTTCTTTTTTTATACTTTGGAAAATAGGTTGACTTGCATTTATGTAGCTTGTTTTTTTTACTACAGTAGAACCTGTAAACTGATACAAGTGGCCACTTATACCAGTATACAGTGTACTTGCTTATACTTATAATAAAGCGAATCTGAAGAATTTTACTCTTTAAACATAGTATTGCCGTGTTATTGACCAATATGAGGTTATAATATTAAAAATAATACCTACTTTTATCTACTTTTATCGACTTTTTAACACTTACAACAGTTTACTCAGTACTGGAAAGCTACTTGCAACAGTTTGCTGTATTATTATTAACAATGAATATTTAAATTAGTGTGGCAAGAAGTTAAAGACAAACATTTAAAATACAAAATAACACTTTATTTTTAGATAGTAGCAATCTTAATAATGAAAAATAAAATCGTTGGCCTTGCAATCTTAAAAATAATAAAACAAAAAAATGTAATCTTCTTATTTTAAGTAAAAAAAAGGTTTGATTTTTAAACAGGTTTTCTTACGATAATACCTAATTGTTTTTTTTTATTTTTAAGACTAGCTTGTCTTGAATTTCATGTAAATTTTCTTATAAATAGCATTTCCACTATTTTTTTTTCAGTTACGTACGGTATGTCTGTTCAGTTACGTCCACTAGTTTTTGTACATTGATGTTTCTAATTTATTTCTCCCTTTGCAGATCCGCTAGAAAAGGTATTTTAAAGAAATTAGTATAATCTTTGTGCAACTCTTTTCGAACTATGTGCTTCTATTAAGTGTATAGTTGTGTACATAACTTGTTAAATGTATAAAAAAGTAACACAACCCCTAAAACAGGGCAATGAGACCTTAGAGTCTAAATCAGATGATGGAAAATTCATTACATTTTTACAACTTGTATTAAATGGTGATTTGTGTCACCCTTCATACGAATGCCTCATCACATCACCACACTCGTCATACTTGTTTAAATATGCATTTTATACATTTGAAAATATCCTACTAATATAGTTAACGCGAAAGTTGCATAAGTATGGATTGAATGATTGTTTCTCTTTGACACTCAAACGACTTAACCAATTTTGAAGAAATTTCGTATGGAGTTAGGTGACAACCTGGATTAAAACATAGACTTTTTAACCGACTGCGTCAGAGGAGGGCAATGTTTTCCAGTTATAACCGACACTCGTGCGGTCAAAGTTGCGGGCGACCACTAAGTCCTTTATAAGTTTAATTTGAATGTCTTGTATCACTATACTTAAGTTTTGATTGAACTTAATTATTTTTTCAATACTACAACTTTACCAAAATAAACTAAGGTTGCGAATATTGTTATATTGTTTACCTCTGGAATATTTCTACACCTTTAAAAATGATGTACTTGGGTACATAAAAAAAATTGTCTTGTCAGTTCCCAAGTAGCAAAATTTGGTAACTTCTTACGTTAATTGCTGCAAAAAATGTATTAAAAGTAGTATCGCTATTTATTTTATTAGTAAATAAACATTATTATTAAAATAATGTAGATTACGTCAGATAACAATATCAAGAAAATAAAACAAAGTCACATGCGACTTTGTATACTACTACTTTGTATTCCTACTGATATGAGTGTAAAATTTATTGAAAGAATAAAAATATAATAATAAAAAAACAAAAAAAACCCGACTGTAAAAAAACAACCACTAACTAAAAAGGGAAAAACAAACTCTATAATTTAGTGTGAAGAGTATGCAGTACACCGTGCGTCTACATTATATAATTTATACGTAAAAAAATAATGCAGGCGGCACAAACAAATCTGTATCTTGCATAAGGTGAACATTAATTAAACCCCTTTATAGAAATATTAGTACTGTCAACTTAGTAATTTGTTTGTCAATTTTTAACGCATAAATTTATTAATAATTGACCTCGTGAGCCCTTTATTGTTGTGAATTCTCACCACTACTTACTCAAAGCAAACAAAACTAGTTAAATATGTAAAAAAGTAACACAACCCCTAAAAACAGGCCACGAAATAGTTTTGATACAGAAGAATACGTTAGCAGTTAACGCAGTTATACCAGTGTTAACGTGCTCCCGACTCCGTCGCAGCGCGCATACTGGAGTAAATGGCACTTGCGCGTACGTGGCGCGGCGCACGCGACTACCTACACTGGTGCAAGTGACTTACATCAGTGTAGATGGTAGTGTGGCCGAAATTCATGTCACTTATATTAGTTTACAAGTTTGTATCTCTGAAATTACTGAATAAAATAATATAATTTTTACAGGGTATAAAGTTGAGGTAATTTTAAGGCTATTGGTGCAAAAAAACGTATTTTGGTGTTTTGCGGGTTACACCAGTATACGTAGGACCCGTCGAATTGTACAGTTATTGGTCGAAGTTCAGTTATGAAGATTTTGTGATTTGTAACGGTTTTTGTTGCTTTCTTGCTGTTCTTTGATTTAGAAAAATCTTTTTACATTTTTTTTTATTTCGCTTTTCAGATTGAGTGATCTCGGTTAGACAATAAGGGAATAAGGAGGAGTTTCGCTTTTAAGAAAATTTTGAATTTTCTTACTTTAGAGCAGTGATATAGAAAAATACTAGTCTGTAAACAAAAACCATTTTTTTTTTATAAATTATTTTCTCCAAAAAATACATACTTACGAGGAGGAAATCGTTCTCCTAACGATTGTACACTGATCTTTAATGAAATACTTGACATCACAGATTATAAAATCTTCTCAGTATTATAAATATTGTGTAACCAAATTTAACATTGACACCCAAACCTGTGAGATTACACAATAAGTCAAAGGCAAAAGAGAAAACATTTAGCACCTGTCGCCAAAATACGTGGCTTTAATTAAGTGTTATCAATCAATAGAACTGATCTCCTAGCAATGCTTCGTAGTGCGAGCGAGAGAGCGCTCTACATAGGTCCTAGTGGTGTCTCTTTCCCACGACGGTAGCAGGTTGGTAACTTGGTAGGCCCCTTGTCCAATGTGTGACAAATTACATAATTCTTTCGGAAGTAAGGTGTCGTAATTATTGAGTCGAGAATAATTAAATAATTAATTATTAGAAACTGTGTAAATAGGAAGTAAAAGTTGCCTACTATGTGTTTAGTTTGTTAGAGTTGCGCGTGGTTTTATGAGGCTTACAATTTACGAGTTTGGGAAAGTGAATGATTACGAGAAAATTAACGTGTGAAACAGTCATAAATGTTGAGCCAATTTTCATATAGGAAACTTTGGTATCATAAATAGCTTTAGTGACATAATTCGTAGTTATCAGATGAATATACTTACTTTTTATTTGCTTTAATATTACAGATTTTAATATATCATAATACGAGCTACCGGGATTATTTACGAACATAATTACGCGTATGTTATGTGAATCCTACTAATATTATAAAGGTAAAAGACTGTAATGATGGATGGAAGTTTATTATTCTTTCACGCTCATACGGCTGAAGCAATTTTGATGAAATTTTATATGGAGTAAGTTGACGCCCTGAATTAAAGTTCAGGCTATTTTTTAACCGACAGCATCAGACGGGGATAATGTTTTGTAGTTTTAACCGAAATCCGAGCAAAGTCGCGGGCAACAGCAAGTTTAACATAGTTTACTCACTAAAAATATATTTAAATTTGTTTCCTGCGAACATTATTGTCGCAGTAGCTATTTTAAGAATATACATTATTTATGACTTAACTCCAAGGATGTTTCTTCCTTATTCAAAGTTGAAAATAACATATTATTAGCATATTACTTTTTAAGATGTGTTCCTAAGTAATATGCAGAAGTAACGAGATAATATCCGTATGTACTTGACTTCTATTTACATGTGAATGTGAATACAAAGCCTCTTTACAGGAACTCATGAACTTATGTTTGCATTAGTTTGAAAATAGATACAAGTTTTCAATAAAAATTTTGTCATAGATAGTACATGTATATTGTTAGTCAATACAAATACATTCTAATGTAGGTATAATATCATAATGTTTAAATTGTAACGAAATAAGAAAGCTTAAGACATTGTTATGAAAAAAAAAGATTTAGATGAGATTGTCAGACAAAATATCGATTGTGACGTCTGTGTGTGTAAAGTTATCAATTTGCATCATAATCATCGTCCTGCCCATATGACTTGGTGTCGGCGCAACACGTATTTTTCTGCCATTGTCCCCCATCACAGTATCATTTACTCCTTTGTCACTTTTTATAAAATCAATTTTATAAAGAATTGAAAATCGAAATCCTTGTCAGAAATTGCGAAATAGGGAGGTTTGTCTGTGCCCTGCAGTGGGTCTTTACATGAGGCTGTAAAAAAACATTTGATATGCCACGTGCGTTATGGTACGACTAAAGTACTTTCTTACCACATAAATTGATTTCTAATACTAAGCAATACCTGCAACACCGTCCTTGACTATACTATCTACGAATGAGTCAAAGAAACTTGGCCTGAACTTTCGAGACCGCTTTTACATCCTTCTAGCGATGTAACGTGGGAACCGTATTAAGTATAGCTTATTTGTTAATCTCAAAGGATGTAATTAGCATGTATCGCGTACAGGGTAATTAGCAATAGGCAATTAATACGGTAGTTTTGAAAAAGTTAGAAATTGTTGTTCGATTGAGGCAATGTGTTGATATTGCGAGAATTTTAAGAGTTTTTCGATCGTACAGTAATATATTTTGGCTAGTTTTAAATTGTTTTACCTACAGACCAGACCAAATAGGTTGTATTATCTATACTATAATAATCTATAGGTTGTCTATAGGTAATCTATAGGTTGTATTATAATCTTTCGCTTACAAATTATTAGGTCAGGAAAGTTATAGTAGGTATTTCATTAGGAATATTTTTCACGATATCCTTCATGTACGAAAACAAACTTAATATTTTATTTGTTTTAATTAAGACCTAATTATGGTAATTTTGCGAGCATTACCTAATTCTGATACGACTATAAATTTATATATTTATAGATTTGACATTGATTCATAATATGTTAGATTATTGATTGAGGAAATTCCATAAGTTTCCAGAATTATACGTTCAGATTATACTATAGCAAAATGAATAAGTTAAACACAAAACTGATTTTTAGCAGAATTGCGATATAAACATTTTTTGTTTGTATCCCAGTGGAAATCCTCATGACCCCCCCTCATGACACCCCCTGACGAGGAGCAGTCCGCTCCTCGTCAGGGGGTTGACAAGGGGGTGTGCCGGACTTTTACCGGCTAAAACCACTGGAAGGTCCTCACGCCGTGGGTACGGGGTTCGTTTTCACATTCACCACGCTCTCGGCAGATTGCGTTATAACCTGAAAACATTCCCAGATAAAAATAAAAATAGAAAATGAAAAATATTTTTGTTTATTATTTTTGAGGACCAAGATTTTCATTTTACCGTTACGAAAATCAAGCATAAACTTTAATACAAGACTCTATAATCTACAACCACACTACCAGCTAGCTTCTTTATTCACAGCATCATAAATAATTTAAAACTACTTAAACGAGTCCATCAGTTTCTGATAAAAAACCATCCATACTTATAAGGCACTGGAGAACCTACCCCGATATCTCAAAGTAATGTTATCGCTGGCGTGTGAAAGAGACGCAACTCTACGCTATATATAGCGGTGTCTCTCTTTCACAACTGTAACAATACAATTTTGAGATCTGGTGGTATGGTGACTGAACGTTTTCTAGGTCAGTGCAGTATATCATCAATATTTATGGCAGTCTTTTAGGGTGTTTCCTTAAGGAAGTTAACTTTTGTGTATATTATGACAACTCGAGGCTGTGGGTAAATGAGGATGTTTGAGTGGAAATGAATATGTGTTGTGTAAATATAAACATCCTGTATGTATGTATTAGCACATACTTTTTGTATTTATAGATCTTGTTATATCGTTCTAAAGTGAACTGTATTTTGACTTCGCGTATAGTGGATTGGTATAGGCTTCTACGCCAATTGTCACTGAACGATGGGCTATAAATTCGATTCCCTAACGAGACAAGCATTTAAGTGACCTATTCTAGTTTGCTCTAAGTAGTTTCAGTAAAAATATTTTTTAATACGAAATTGCATTTTACTAAGGTTAGCACAGCCAATAAGGATTTCCGTCCAAATGGACTATATTTTTTGGAATCGTTAAAAATACTAGATTTTTGCTTTTAGGAAAAGTAACGGATATTATGTATATGCACACGTGTAACTATTTCTTGGTGTTATTGCAGTTTACCGGTTTACAGTCTTACGAAACTCCACTTCCTAACGTCAATGTTATGTATTTTATTACATTGATAACATACACTACATGTACCATCCATACACGCATATACAGCCATTATATTATTATAGTTTTAAACTAGTTTAGGTACTTATAAACAATGAAAAGATAATTATGATGTTTAGATTTAATAACCAAACTTTAAATTAATCATAATATGCGGAAAATACTTAAAAAGAAAAAAAAACCGTTTCCTAATGGTAACTAAACAAAGGGCCAGTATTAAACAAGCGCAGATACAATTTTGAATTTCGAACAAAAAAACGCGGAACGAGTTGATTGCGCCTGCGCCGGATACTCGCGTCTTCCTCAAACATTATAAACGCTGTTATTACTATTGTTTGAATTGTTTTCAAACTTGTATTGTGTGAGTGAAATAAAGCAAAACTTGTTTGTATACAAATATTATAAATGTCGCTTTCTCGTGTTTAATATACTTTGGTAATTTGTGGATACTGTATAACCTGATCATTTCACCTAAGTACTTGCTGGAGGTAGTTGGATAAGGGGTGTCCAATACAGAGAAAAGTGGCAGAAAAAATGGGGAAGCCTTTACACAACAGTGGGTGATTCCAGGCCGAAATGATGATGATGTCTTCCAATTCCCAGCCTTCATCCCTTTCAACTCCGCTTTCAACCTAATTTGTTTTGACAGAAAGTTAGTATTAGAAACAATGGCCTTCGTAGCCCATTTACTGGGAAAGACACTATGAAACAAAAATATTTTAAGAACTGTTATCCTACGTGCAGTACATACTAGTATATCGTGGCCCAATTTTAACATCACCAAAAGTTAGAAAGAGGTTTTAATCTCCGGGAAGTAAAAATCCCATAATCGAACTCGTTTGAATCCAAAAAGTTTAAAACATTGTTATAGCGACCACTTTCACTGGATAACTTTTACTTACAAGGACGACCGCTTTCTAACTGATCGTGTGTCATGCAGGCTGATAACAGCTTTATTGTGTTAAAAGTAAGGGTGTTTTTCGGATAAAGGTTTTGGAAATAGGTCACGTATTTGTTGGTACTTGGCTGCATTCCATGAGGTTTTTGAGTGGGCTGTAGGTCTCTTGGTCGTTGTGGTCAATTGACCTAATGTTAAATTACACCATACTCCAATAAATCCCTTTATACCTTAGCAGGTGAATTTAGATGGTTTACAAAATATAGAAAATTAAATCCTTACATTTTTGGTTTGAAAATTAATTCAACGACGAATATTAATCCAAAAACATATTTGGATAAAGCTATTAACGTGTCAAGTCATTAGGTGTCTGGTATCTTATTATTTTTTACGTTTTATAGTTGCACATCCGGCCAAAAGTGGCCATAAATGATTCAAATTCTTTTATTTTGTGTCAATATGATTCTTTTAACTTTTAGAGATGATCTCATATGATCAGTATAAGGTAAAACACTAATAATCTAACACCAATTATGATTTTTCAGACACTCCTTTCGAAACGAAAACTTTCAATTTCTCAAAAAAAAAAAAACAGTTTGCGAACGTAGAATCAGGAAAACGATCGGTTATTTCACAATGTTTTCGAACAAATTGATTATCTATCGATAACCACATGACTTTCGACCGGGTCACTGAACTGTTGCGAGGCGATACTGACTCAACATTAAATAGATTGCTTACAAGGAACCTATTGCTTCGTTACCTATCATTTGGAAAGTTTTATTTGAGAACTAGAACAGCCTTTGAGTTTTATATGGTGCACACAGCTATTTCTGAAACATTTTTATAAGGTTCTTGAATAGAAAGCTCTTCTTTTACCTAACTCTACAATCTTATAAAAATAACTTTCGTGAGGTCGATTTATAATAGGTTATACGGCTTACTCGCGTGTATTTATTGGGAATGACCAAATAGTTCAATCTACAATCCTTTTTTATTATTTAATTTAATTTCAATTGTAATTTTTTTGCACTGTATTTAATAATTCTTTAATCTGTAATTTTTAATTTAATTGGTAAAATTTAATTTAATTTTCACAATGTCATATTTGTATGTAATCTGTCTGTAATAACTTTAACTAAGTAGTATAATGCATGCTGTGCTTACCTATAAGAGATTGTTACACAAGTATTGTACTATGATGAATGTATTTAATAATTTACCGTGTAAACAATTGTTGGTGAGCCAAATAAATAAAAAAAAATAAAAAATAAAAAAAAATATCTTTTTTTCAGTTGTACCATCAGATAGCTACACTTTTTGCAAAACCAACGAAAGCAAACCAAAAAATTAGACATTTGCTTTACTAGAGTCAGATAAGTTGTAGGTAATAACGTTTATGGTAAAAAATGGCTCCGTGGCTCTCACTCATTGTTTCAGTATTAACGTAAACAAACTCCTAATTAGAACCTTCTTAAAAGCTTACTTAAGGCCATTCCTAGCAACCATATCTAGTATCTAAACCTTATAAGTTCTAAAGTCACGTAACATTGACATTTTCAACTTTCAATTTCTCTGACATTTAAACAATCCCTGATCGTATCGGGAGCCTTTCACCACCTCTTCAAGTAATAGAATTGCAGTTATAGAAAGGTGATAGCACTATACACGGTATAGAGCGGCTTCTCTCTCCTACTTAAGCAATAATATAACTATAAGATGTATTGGTAGATTCTGGAATGGAAACAAAACACTTTCTCTATCCATGATGGTACTATTACACCATGTATCTTTCTGTTAAAGGTAAGTGGTGAGTGGGTGGTAGAAATGTTATATATGGAGAAAATTGTGCTGGATGCCTTACGAGAGCTGTTTTGAATGCTTATGTAATGATGGGTTAGCTAAACATTTTTGAGATCGGTGATTTGAAATAGTTTTTTGACTGATTCAAAATATGTGGTAATTTTTATGCTGCCGGTAAATTACCAACCAAAAAAATTTAAAGCTCAGCTATGTACTTACTTGATGATATACCAATTATTTATTTACATCGCACCATTCTATCACACGCTTGCAATAGTTTAATTTTACAAAGCAGGTTGATGAAATACTTAGATACAATTACAGTGTCAAAACTGACAAAATACACAAGTTAATTAGCCTAACCGTGTCGACAATATAATAACACCATTTCTTTAAACCAGCCATCAAAAAGCTTAAATATATCATACTAGACGATTAACCTATTACATAAGGTACACGTAACTCATGAACTTTAGACTATCTTTAGATCTACATACATCAGTGATCACATATGCAGTCGTGATGGTAGAAAAAATGGAATCAATGTTACTTGCTAATGATCGTGGTAAGCGGATGACTGCGGGTAAAAAGGTCATGATCCTTTCTTATGTGGTCTTACATATTATGTTATATGTATCTATTGAAATATCTTTGAATGTAGATGTATTTTCGACAGTATTTGATATAATATCTCAAGTAAGTTTGACAAAGCCACAATAAATTTTCGTTTGGTTATAGAATATATTTTTTTATGCTCGTTTTGCGACCAATTCGATTCGATTTTTCAGATTTTTCTTTCATCTCAACTCATTTCGCACCCAATTGATGCTCGATTAGGTGCGAAATTAAATAATATGCCTTTACTGATTTTTATATGGTTGGAACTAAGTCTGCATTTGATAGTCCACTTCTGCATCTTTTCCAGGTTGCGCAAGACAACCCTTCGTCTTAGTAGTATCTTATTCTGTTGTGCAAATGGTGTTGACGTTGAAAAATAACATCCATTCGGAACTTGACATGATACAAAAGTTCAAACTCAACTACAAAAACTTGAAACAATAGACCAGCGAAAAACAAAATGCGATCGTACCTGAACCGAAGTTCGTTCACCTGAATGATATCATTGTGTTGCCATTTAATAATTGTTACTCTACCAGAGACATATGATGCTGCCATTTGAATTATACTGAACTCGATTTATAGCTTCCGTTCATATAACGATTTGGTTTTGAATTACTATGTGACGATTTTTAAATGTTTTATTACTTAATTGACGGGAAAGTGGTGGTTATGATGTAATTTGTACAGTAATTAATATATTTTCAATGTTAATGTTTGTTTGATTTCTTGTAAAGAATAAAATTTCTAGTTACAAAACTAAAAAATGTATAAGAATCAATGAAAAGAAAGACTATTACTAAATAATGAGTGATGCAAAAATTGTGTCTACCTCTTAAAATAATATTATTGGGTGTGGAAGCAAGATGGCACATTACACAGTACAGTGGCATCTCTCTTTTGCACCCACAATAATATTACTTCAATACGTGATGGTAGATTAGGCCCACAGATAGATGTCGAAAACAATATTCCGTTTTACGATAATCTTTGTAACCGCTAATGATAATGATAATTGACAGTAATTGACATTTATTGCGTTGAATGTTTTCACATAAAGTTGAGAAATGCTAAGTAATGACATGACATGCGATACTTTAACGATACAATATATTGAATGTGTTTTGTTGAGTAAAACTTTCTTCAAGATACATAAACACGTGTTTATTCTTTCTTTTTTGTTTGTATTTTATTTAAACTTAAGTTTGAAGTTTAAAATATTTAAGTAGAAACAATTTTACGATGGACACCTGGATTCAAAATGCAATTACAACATTGTACATTGGATCTGTGATCGACTGTGAGACATCTAGGTAGGTAGTAAAATATACCATTTTCTAGTTCATTGTATAATTAATACGGTCTAGTCACTAAGGCGTGGCTAGATCTAGATATAGTTTCTACACTATATAAGGCTGAGTGAGCTTTTTGCCGGGAAATAGCCAATGACGTGACATTGTCACTGATCTCGATTTATGAAGGCTTGTATATTAATATCAGTGTAAAGGTTGGGTGTTGGATCTGTTTCTATTATTAGGAGATGAAGTCATGATCTACTAACTCTCTTGCCAAAATGTGAAGGGCCAGACTACTTTTCATACTAGAGCCTCGCATACTAGCACAAAAGCACCTTTTCTTTTAAGCCGTACGCAATTGTTTTGGAACGTGGCCTAAATTGGAACTAATAGCGAACTATCTCTTTTGAACTATCAAAAGTGATAGCTTTTTAATCTGATATTTCATATTGACGATCAACTTAATTGTCTACAATTGAGTTGATCCTTGTTGCGAATATGCACACTAACGCCCTCATGTTATCGTCATAAACATGCAAAATGAGCCTTGTAGGGCTATACGTCTTCCGCGATAATATATTTTCTTTTGCTATAATTTAAGCGTAATAGATATAGAGGTTGAATGAAACGTTTACCTCAAGATGAAGTTCTGTGAGTCTGCCTGTATTACATTAAAATAATTCCAAAACATGTATGTTTTTACACAACGTTTTTGTAGCCGCAATTTTGTACAATAACAATAAAAAGAGATCTTATTGATTACAACGCTGTCGGCGATCTATTAACTTTTTATCATCTTTTATTTTGTCCATATTTATTTTGTAAAACTATTCTATTTTATTTAGTTTTACATTGCATTTGAACATTAGCAGTTACTTTGTTATTTGTAAACGTGTTAACGTGTAACGTGTAATAGTCTTCTATATTTATTAACCGACTTCAAAAAAGGAGGAGGTTCTTAAATTCGTCGGAATCTTTTTTTTTATGTAATAGTATGTTCACCGATTACTCCGTCAATTCTGGACCGATTTCGATTTTTTTTAATTTGAAAGGTGGTACTTTCAGTGTGGTCCCATTTCAATTCGGTCCAGATCTAAGGATCTCAGAGAAAACGAGGGCAACCCTCAAATTTTATAGGCTCACTTATCGTTCTTCGCATATTTTATGAAGTATCTTGTGTATTTGCGTATAGTTATCACCATTTGAGGTGGCTGTGCTGATGATGGAAGGTACAACTTCTTAAAAGTAACCAGTTACTTTAACAGGCAAGGACTGTTTTAGTAAATTGTTGTGATGTTTGAAAGGGTATTTGCAACATTTGGTCGTATGATCATCCAGTCATGACCTGATGCTGCAGCCTGGCTTGTCTGCAGAGAACCTAACTCCTTGACAACTAACAACAGACATATCGTGTTCGAGCTTTTGAAAAGGGCTCGATGACTGGATAAACGTATATAACTAACGATATAATTTTTTGTCATTTACTTTTTACGACAAATAATGGCTAATTTTCGAAGCGATTTAAACCAATACAGCATTAATCCTTACCCAATTAAATACCTTAAATACATTGTTCAATTAATATAGATTTATATGGCAATTTACAGCATATGATTTAAATAAATATTTTCGAAGATATTACATATTTAAAAATTGCGGGACGTAGTGTTTGCGGTCAAGCTGGAGCGGGCCGCTATGTTTTTGTATATCTACAACGTTCACAGTTTTTCTATAGTATATTTACTATTTAGTATCAGCATAGCACCCGTGCGGAGCCGGGGCGGGTCGCTAGTTATAATTAAAAGGGAACCTGTTTTCTTCTTTGAATTAAATACTTATTTAATTGTTTATTTTTCACTTTTATGTGTATTCTGTGTTTTAAATTTCATTTAATGTCTTAACTTTTATCTTAGCGTATTTTTTTAAGGCGTTTGCTTTTTTATTATAAAAATAATCTTTGGTATCGTGTTAGACAAGTAACGGAAGAATAAAATGTAACTGTAAAGGTCGACACCTTTCAAGTTTAGTCAACATCTAATACCTATAATAATATCTAGCTTGGGATCAACTTATATTGGTTTTTCCACATCATCCTTATTTTTTTATTACAATTGATTGATCTCTAAGACTTAGTTCTCTGTTTTCATTGACACTATTTTAACCTCAGTGTTTTACCCGCTTATTAGGGCTCCTATCTAATGGAATAGGACATTATGGTCTTTTTTGATAAATGAACTAGCAAACACAATTTTCAAATAGCGTTACAGTGAGGGGCGCGTTCAACTAATATAGAAAAACAACTTATCAAAATTATTTAGGTAAG